>CM038795.1:190883267-191483267 GCA_021764765.1 Vicia sativa | reverse complement strand
AAACCATAGTGGACATGTGAGTGATCCTGGTATTGGGAAATCTGATTTTTTTGCTTCTCCAAACCTCGTGCGGTCGTGCTCTAACCTTGAAAGTAAGGATGTTTGTAGCCAGATAAATGAGTACTTATCTCCTTCAAAGTCGCTATCTTTTGAAGACTTTTGTGATTTATCGATGAACCCGATGGATGATCTTAAGAGGTCTAGGTCTGTGAAGAGTCACTGCAGTGCTGATAAACGACATTCTTTAAGTCAAATACTCCCGTCTGGAAGTAAAAACTTGTGGTGGAAGTTATTCCTCTGGAGTCAGAAGAACATACATAGAACATTGTCTAGAAAATCGAAACTTGTTCCTACTATTAGTTCTTTAAGGGATCAACAAGGGTATTCTTCAGACACCCTCGAACCAAAACATTTGATGGCAATGAAACATGTGCAATCCGTTAGTGAAATCATCGATGGCGATGATCAAAGGCAGAACAGATCTCCTAACCAATGGCTTGCTTTCTCGACAGAATCGTCTTCTTATGACAGGGTGGATGCGTGGATCAAAGATCTTGAAATTCAGGAACCAGTTCCGGAGGATGGTGTTCTTGATTACAACGCCAGAAGCATTTCCTTTCCATCTTTTCCTGAGGTCGGTAGACCAATGATAGGAAGCACATCTCAATTGACTTATTCAAATTCCAATCTTTCAAAGGATACTTTGAAAGCCAATAGTATGGTCCAGCCTCTAAATCCAGGTTCATCGGTTGCTCAAATATCCGGCGTTGGCATAAGAGCAATCCCCGTAATATCATACTTCTTCAATCTCCGCTATGTCAATTTGTCCAACAATATCATAGGTATATTGTAACTTCCCAAATAGAATGCAGTTCTTAGTGCAGCTTAAATTAACAAGTAAACTAACTCAATTTGAATCTCTTATTTATTATTGTTGTTCTGCAGTTAGCATCATACCAGGATGTCTACCAAAGAGTGTTCAAACACTTAATTTGTCAAGAAACAAGATTAGCACCATTGACGGCCTCAAAGAATTGACCCGGTTGCGAGTACTTGACTTGAGTTACAACTGCATCTCAAGAATTGGACAAGGTTAGTGGATATATTAAAATATGCTCACAGGAATCTTCCTGTCCCGAATTTAAAATTTAGCTCCCGACTATACTACATGTTATCAGGGTTAGGGGTGGAAAACGGGTCAGGTCCGTTAGATATGTTTGTTTTGCCCGCACTCTCTAATATGACCGCCCTCCCCGGCCTATTTTTTTTTGCAGGTTTTTTTGGTCACGGGCTGTAACATAAACTTTTACAATTTTAAGCGTTAAAAGTCTAGAGCCCATAGCCCGACCTACACTGCCCCATTATAATGCAGGGGCGCGGGAATTAGATGTTTACAATTTTAAGGCGATAAATGTGTAGGCACGCACCCCCGACAATGTCCGGCCGCCCCCATTTTTTCAGTTTTTGCGGGGCGATCATGTCGGTTTGCCACCTCTAGTCAGGGTACTTTTCCTCTAGGAGTTACAGACTTAAGACAAAATATAGCAATTCGCATTCGCATATGAGATTTGTTAGCATTCATTGTTTATAATCATGTTACAATTCACAATGTGATTTATCAGGTTTATCAAGTTGTACACTTGTCAAGGAGCTATATCTTGCTGGAAACAAGATAAGCGATATCGAGGGACTACACAGGTTGTTTAAGCTAACAATTCTGGACCTGAGCTTCAACAAAATCACGTCAACGAAATCTTTAGGTCAGCTCGTGGCTAACTACAACTCACTCCAGACTCTTAATCTACTAGGAAATGCTATTCAGAGAAACATCGGTAACCAACAGCTAAACAAATATGTATCTGGTCTTCTTCCTAATATGGTGTATCTGAACAAACAACCTTTCAAGAATAAAAAGACGCCTCGGAACTTATTCATTGAAAGTGTTACCAATGCTGCACTTGAGAACAGCAACAAGCGGAGCTCCGGAAGAAGATCAAAGAATCGAGTTGGACAACTGCGAGAAGGATGTAGTGTCGTGTCGAAAGGCAAGAACGGGACAAGGAGGTGAAATTCAAGCGGATTGTTGCTTGTAGAAGGAAAGAGTCATCAGAAGTTTGTTCAGTTTGGTATGTTTAGAATGTTTCATTTGTATATAAATAAGAGAAGACTTATTTAAGTCGTTTACATCATTGTATATAAATAAGAGGAGACCTTTTTAAGTCTTTTACAACGCCTCATGTTTATACCATAATAAGATGAAACTGTGTTATGTATTGAACAATGTTTTTTTGTTTTGTTACATGAAATTTAGTCCAAATATAGTTTATCGTAAAAAATAGGGGAAAATATGAAATTCTGGCCTATCGGATTTGAACCAATGATCTAAGGATTACTATGAGGTGTTGCACCCACTACAGTCCTCCACTCTACCAATTGAGTTAAGGTCGGTTTGCTACTTGCGTTTTTATGATAATGTTATAAAACCTATATTTGGAAAATAACTTGGTATTCTATTCTATATTTGTTTTTTATAAGCAATTGTATATTTAAATTCAAGTATTAGGGGTACTCAAAACCCGAATACAAAATCACAAAATTCCAACATTTTAAATATAATTCAGAGGATATTTAGATCACTCGTAAAAATTACAATTCAACTTTTTTGCTCCTATTTGAATCCACCACCAAGCAAACATCTTGATTTTAAAAACAGTTTCTTCCACATCACCAACCTCGTTGTTAAATATAATGTTGTTTCTAATTTTCCACAAGCACCAAGTTACAACAAGCCAAATGGAAATCTCCCTCCCCCGAGCCACCTTTCCCTTCAAAGTAGCATAAATGCCAACAAATGATCACATCAAGAGATGTTGGTATTGTTCAGGCCATGAGAATTCAACCATGTATATATGGACTGCCATACTTGGTTGGCAAATGGACAATGAATCATAGTATGATGGATGGCTTCATGAGTAACATTGCAAAGAGCACACACCTTTTCATCGTCTCCAAGAGCAATTTCGCGCCTTGCAAGCTGTAGTCTTGTTGGAAGGCGATCATGCATCATTCTCCAAGCAAAAACCTTCACTTTATGGGTAAAATTGGCCTTCTAAATTAACTTCAAAGTTGTAGTGATATCTGTAGAAATTGGATCCACCAACTGCTCCTACAACAATTTATTGAAATAGAATTTTACAGAGAAACCATAACCACCACCATACGGCCATAATAAAGCATCCTCCTGATAATGAACCAAATTCGCTTCCATAAGAATTTCTTCTAAGCACGTTGCATTAGATACCAGCAAATCATTATTCAAAACTACTTTCCAAGCTATATTCCAGTGCCATCTGTCTCCAATCCACACTCCACTATCTGCCACATTTTTTAGTTCCTACATACAACAAAATTAGAAAGAGTTGGTCAAATTTTGCACAATTTCGAACCAGTAATCCATTTAGCATTCCGTAATGGTATCCTAGCACGATCACCAAGTCGCCACGAAGCCCATTAAGTGAAGCCCGATTTAGATTCGGTCCCTTTAATCGACATGAGGTCTCTCCATCACAAGGAGTCATTTGCATTCTTTAAATTTGCTTCGTCTCCCCAAATCCTGTTAGTAAAATTACCATATCTATGTTGGAGTAAATTCACTCAAATGGAATTAGTATCTCTGGTTAATCTCCACAATCATTTGCTAAGTAATGCTTTATTGAAACAATCAACATCTTTGATTCCTAAGTCACCATTAACTTTAGAACTGCAGAAAGAATTCCAACTCTCCCACACAATTCCAGATTTATCTGTTGCTACTTGCCAAAGAAAATTCCTTTGTAAACAAGTAATTTCATGGATTACTTGATACAGAACTTTGCAAAAGGAAAAATAGTAAATCGGTAAATTGGAAAGAACCAAGTTGATTAAAGATATTCTTCCACCTTTCTGGGATTAAACATTATGATATAGCATTCCACCAATGTTATTCACAACATTCAATTAAGAATATAACACACTATATTCATGTAATCATCCATACATTGAAATAGTATTCAAACCAATCCAAAGCATATTCAATCATGATCGGATCAATTAATTACATACATGAAAATACTACAATAAATATAACCATATAAAATTTCATGTCAAAAGATCCTAAAATTAACATTTTTCATTCCAGGTCACGCTAAGCGCACCTCCCTGAACAAACAAACCCAAAACTCAGAATATTTCGCGCTAAGCGGGCTTCTCCTCGCGCTAAGCGCGGTCTGCGATACTGCACTTTTTCTGCTATGAACCAACTTCTTTCTCCCACGAAATTACAACATAAAAATCATTCCAATCAACCAAATAACATCATTAAAGGGTATCGTAACATGTTTCTAATCATGGGTCATCATTCTAAGTTGAAAAACATAATTTCCTTTCAAACCCTAACATTCAAAGATTCTAGAAATTGAAATTGAACAACCTAGCATGTTACTAATCATTACCCACAACATACAATCAAACAATAACATGAATTCTCCCCTTTACCTCTTAAAGATTCCTCTTCCAGGGTTTCCTCTTCACTTTTCCCTTTTCTCCTCTTCTCTTCTTTCCTCTTTCTCTTCTTTCACCAAATGACAATTCTAATTATGACTTCCTTCTAACCCTTTAATAACTAGGAGTGTCTTATTGGGCTTAATACTTAACACATCTCTATTATTTCTATTTTCATAAATAGGCCCAATACTAAATAACCATTATTCTACTCATAAAACACAATTATTTAAATAACACATATATTCAAATAATTCACATTTAAATTAAAACACCTAATTAAATTAATTATCACATAATATAATATATAATAATAATAATTAATAATTAACTATAAAAATCAACATGTTACAACTCTCGTCCACTAAAATATTTCTGCCCTCGAAAATTACCTCAAGCGAACAACTCAGGATACGAATCCTTCATCTGACTCTCAAGCTCCCAAGTCACATTACCACTAGCAGGACCTCCCCATGCTACCTTCACTAAAGCGATTTCCTTTCCTCGAAGTTGGTTAACTTCTCTATCCTCAATGCGCATCGGTAAAGTCTCAACCGTCAAATTATCTTAACTTGCACATCATCTAGCGACACAACATGAGATATATCTGACATATATTTCCTCAATTGAGATAAATGGAATACATCTTGAATATTAGCAAGTGACGGAGGCAAATGAATTTGATAGGCTACTTCACCAATCTTCTCAACAATTTGATAAGGACAAATAAAATGCGGAGTCAACTTCCTTGACTTCAATGCTCTACCAACACCAATCACAGGAGTAACTCTCAAAAACACATGATCACCTTTCTCAAAGCTAAGATCTTTCCTCCTCTTATCATGATAAATCTTCTAACGACTCTGGAAAATCTTCATATTTTCCTGAATTATCTTAATCTTATCTGTAGTTTGTTGAACTATCTCAGGTCCAACCACATCACTCTCAACTGATTCATACCAACACAAAGGCGTCATACACCTTCGTCCATACAAAGCTTCAAATGGAGCCATTCCAATACTCGAATGAAAACTATTGTTATATGTAAACTCAATTAAAGGCAAATAACTATCCCAAGCACCTTCATGCTCTAGAACACAAGCTCTCAAAATATCTTCCACCTCGGCCTTGATTGATCAACACCAACTTATCTAACAAAACTAAATCAAATTTCTAACCTTCTCGAACCTCATCCAAAATACCACTAGTAAGATTCAACATACCAAGCTTAACACACAAAGACGTCGCTTCACAAATCAAACTTAAATCTCTGAATTGTTCAAGAAAATCCAATTCTCGCACCATCAACATCGACATGTGCAAAGATTTCCTACTCAAGGCATCAACTACAACATTCGCTTTACCCAGATGATAATTCAAAACAAAATCCTAATCCTTCAAGAATTCGCCCCATCTTCTTTGCCTCATATTCAACTCCTTTTGATCAAACAAATACTTCAAACTCTTGTGATTGCTATACACCTCAAATCTTGATCCAAACAAATAATGCCTCCAAATCTTCAAGACAAACACAACTGCGGCTAACTCTAAATCATGCTTCGGATAATTCCTCTCATGAACTTTAAGTTGCCTCGAAGCATAAGCTACCACTTTACTATTCTGCATCAACACACCTCCTAAACCCATCAATGAAGCATCACAATACACCACAAATGGTTATGTCGGATTAGGCAAACTCAAAATAGGAGCGATTGTTAACCTTCTCTTAAGCTCTTGAAAATTAGCTTCACACTGCAAAGTCCAAACAAAAGCTTGACCTTTCCTCGTCAATTGCGTCAACGGTAACGCCAACTTAGAAAATCCTTCGATGAACTTACGGTAATAACCAGCCAAACTAAGAAAACTTCTAATCTCAAAAACATACTTGGGAGCTTCCCAACGAGATACAACCTCAACCTTAGAAGGATCTACAAAAATACCACCACTCGAAATCACATGCCCAAGGAAACTCACTTCCTCCAACCAAAACTCACACTTAGAAAGCTTAGCATACAACTTCTTCTCTTTCAACACAGATAATACAATCCTCAAATGCTCAACATGATCTTCTTCACTCTTGGAATAAATCAGAATATCATCAATGAACACAACCAAAAATTGGTCCAGATACTCATGAAAATCCTATTCATATATTCCATAAACACACCAGGAGCATTAGTCACACCTAACGACATTACAGAATACTCATAGTGACCATACCTTGTTCTAAAAGCAGTCTTCTGAATATCCTCAGCTTTCACACTCGATGATAACCGACCTCAAATCAATCTTCGAAAACACAAGCACCAACCAACTGATCCATCAAATCATCAATCCTCAGAAGTGGATACTTGTTCTTAATAGTCACCTTGTTCAGTTGTCTATAATCAACACACAACCTCATAGAACATTCCTTCTTCTTAACTAACAAAACAAGTGCACCCCACGAAGATACACTCGGACGAATAAACCTCTTTTCAAGAAAATCCTCAAGTTGACTCTTCAACTCCTTCAACTTAGAAGAAGACATCTGATACGGAGCCATCGAAACAAGACTAGTTCCAAGAACTAAATCAATCGAAAACTCAACCTCCTTTCCACAATCGGAAGCACGATGCCCTTCCACACCACACTTGTACCACTTAAGCGGAGCAGATGATCCTCCCCCACTTGACTCCTTGCCACCACTAGATTTCTTCTTATCCTCATAAGTTTTCCCATGGAATTGACCTTTTCCATTCCTATCATTCACATTCTTGTATTAAGAAGCACTCTCCCTACTATCCGCATCATAAATCCTACTCTTATTCACCAACTAAGAAAAACGAGTAATCTATTGATATCCAATAGCCTTCTTGATATCAGGTCTCAAACCATTCACAAAATTCAGACACTTATATCTCTCAGCATTTATAGTATTGTCATGAGGACAATACTTAATCAACTCTTGAAATCTTGCAGCATACTCAGCCACAATTCTATTACCTTGCTTCAACTCAAAAAATTCCACCTTTTTCTTTCCACGCACATCTTCTGGAAAATATTTCTCCAAAAATGCATCACGGAAAAGAGCCCAAGAAACTTCAACACCTTCCTCATCAAATCTCTGAACAGTGTTGCTCCACCAATCTTCAGCTTCCTTCTCCAACATATGAGTACCAAACTGCATCTTCTGCGCATCCGTAAAATTCATAACTATCAAGATCTTCTCAATCGCCTTCATCCATGCTTCAACCTTCTCAGGTTAATGCTCACCCTCAAAGATAGGAGGATTGTTCCTTTGAAACTTCCCCAAAGCACGAAACTCATCTTCCTCACCTCGGTGTCTAGCATTCGCCTATGGAATCTGCCCAAGAGATCCAACCAACAATCTCAAAGCATCACCAATAGCATCATCATTTCTTCCTGCCACCATTGTCTTAAGACATCCAACAATAGACAATAACATTGGTCGTGTCAGATACATAAATCAAATACAACAGGAATTAAATCAATTAATAATCTGGCCAAATAAATCTGACTGGCCATTGCTCTGATACCATAATGTAACACTCCCTTCTAATTCCCCAAATATTATACAATTAGAGTAAATAGAATACATAACAGGAGGGCGTCACATGATATTTCTTTCAATATTAAAATCATACATGCACACTGGTCATAATCATAACACATGTTTGAATCTCATGCTTTAGAATAATTCATACATTTTCACAGCGGATCATTTAATATTCACAGATACTATCAATGATTACATCCCATATTATAATCATTGGATGAAAAAGTAATGAATCCATAATATAACCAAGTCATCAGAATTCATGGATCGGAACCAAGGCCGCATCAATATAGTATCTCAATTATACAAATCAAAATAGATGAGAATACATAACAAATCTCATCAAAGCAGAAATCCAGATAAATCGCGTGTTACATGACCAGAGCAATAACTCAACTATCTAGTAAAGGATAAACTAGCTAGACTCCTTAACTAGTCTCGTGCGAAGCACCGCTATCCTCGGAACCTGCATGTTACCCACATAGAGGCAACATCATAACAAAAGGGTGAGAATTCACATCATTATCCAAAAGTATATAAATGGAAATAATATAGAAACAAGATCTATTCACGGATTCCACACACTTCAAATGATATTCCAAGATAACATGATTATACAAACATTCTAAGTATAACATATTCATATTTTTTACACATAGCATAAATGTCATCCATCCAAATGATTCAATTATCCATACGATTAAACATCACAATTTCATTACGCACATCGCATATTCAATAACGACTCATGTGAGAATAATGAAATGTGACTCAATATGCTTGTGGTACCAATCTTGGGAACATTTCGTTAACCCTGCTTCCGATTTATTATCATAGAATCCAAGCCACTTTCGATCCGGACAAGACCAAAAGCCTCCGCTACTTATCCCCAATAGGATCGAGCCAAATGTGAATCCAACGTTTCACAGCTACTTATCCATCATGGATCAAGCCAATTGTGAATCCAAAGTTTCACCGCTACTTATCCACACAAGGATCGAGCCAAATGTGAACCCAACGTTTCACCGCTACTTATCCACACAAGGATCGAGCCAAATGTGAACCCAATGTTTCACAGCTACTTATCCATCATGGATCGAGTCAATTGTGAACCCAAAGTTTCAGTGCTACTTATCCACACAAGGATCGAGCCAAATGTATGCATGTACAACTCATCAAGACAACATATGCAAATTAATATTATTCACAAAACCTAAATTATCCAAGCATATCATCACTATTCTACTAATGTGAATTATCCATCAATTGCACATTATCATATTCCAACAACAAAATCATTACATGTATCATATACAAATCATCACATATAACCAAGAACATTATGACATATCATTCCACCAATGTTATTCACAACATTCAAATAAGAATATCACACACTATATTCAAGTAATCATCCATACATTGAAATAGTATTCGAACCAATCCAAAGCACATTCAATCACAATCGGATCAATTAATTACATACATGAAAATACTACAATAAATATAATTATACAAGATTTCATGTCAAAAGATCCTAAAAATAACATGTTTCATTCCTGGTCACGCTAAGCTCGGCCTATCGCGCTAAGCTCACCTCCCTGAACAACCAAATCCAAAAGTCAGAACATTTCACGCTAAGCGGGCTTCTCCTCACGCTAAGCACGGTCTGCGATATTGCGCTTTCTGCTATGAACCAACTTCTTTCTCCCACGAAATTACCACATAAAACTCATTCCAATCAACCAAATAACGTCATTAAAGGGTATCCTAACATGTTTACGCACAAGGCGCTTAGCGGCCCCTTATGCGAGAAAAATTGAAAAATCAACGCACCGATCCACGAAATTCTATTCCCAAATAAGTTATAATGCTTATTAATCATCATTTAAACATCATCTAACATGTATACACTATAGGGAACCTATTCATATAATCAAATTTAGTTTTAATCATCAAAAATCACAAATTACAACTTCAATTTGAGAAATCAAAACCTAGAAATAGAGATACTCAATCCTATAGCAATTTACTAATCACTACCCAACAACATACAAATGCATAATAATGAAGATTCTCCACCTTACCTCTTGAAGATTTAACTTCTTAGGATTTCCTCTTCTCTTCTTTCTTTCTTTTTCTCCAAATGACAACACTAACTATGTTTTTCCTCTAACCCTTTACTAACTAGTAAGCTTAAATTGGGCTTAACACTTGACACCTTATTATTACTTCTATTCATATAATTAGGCTCAATACTAAATAATCTCATTCCTACCCATAAAACCCAATTATTCAAATAACACATATATTTAAATAATTCTAATATTCATTTAAATCACCCAATTAAATCAATTATCACATAATATAATAAATAATAATTAACTATTAAAAATTGGGATGTTACACAAACTACTTACCGGAGTCAACAAAGTAATATTAGTGGTTAAATCTATGTTACAACAATTGTGATGTATATATATATATATATATATATATATATATATATATATATATATATATATATATATATATATATATATATATATATATATATATATATATATATATATATATATTAAATTGAGTTATGATTAATAAAGAAAAATTTAAATATATAACTGAAAATTAAATACTAAAATAAATTTATGATATGAAATGAAACAATGAATGCAATAATTAAATTTTTAATTATAATGGAGAAATGTAATTGTTTTTTAATTTTTTTATTTAAAATTATGAATAATTTTCAATAAAAAATATAAAATATATTTTTTAATTATAACTTTAAAAGCTAAATTTAATTTAGATGACGCTTTCAAATTTTTATTATAGAATTGATAACTAATTATTATGTTTAACTAAAAATTTTATTTTATTAGATAAATATTTTTATGTAAATTAATCATATTTTTTCATTTCTTACACACTAAAAATATATTAAATTTAAGTAAACAATTGATTAGGTAATTCAATTAATATAATTGAGACACCTTAATTTTAATTGTTGAAATACTTCAGATATGTATATCCAGAAATTTTTAAACACGAAATATTAGATTATTTTGGATATGCATATTCAAAAACATCTTTAAAAAATTAGAATTGAGTTGTTTCAAATATATATTCAAAAACTCTTTAAAATAAAATATAAAAATTAAGTTATTTCAGATATACATATTTGAAAAATCTTTAAAAAATTGAAATTTAGTATGTTTGAATGTGTATATTTTTGAATTTCAAAGTTACTTTAAAATTTTTATCACATGCCTACAAAAAGATTACTAGATATAAAAAGAAATTTCCAGTAAATTGTAACACATTTCTTTATCTACATGTTGCCTAATAGGATAGCTGACACTTCTAATTCTCATTTGATTAGTCGCAACATTGTTTTATGAGATTTTATTATTTTGTTATAGCATGGATATTAAAAAAAAAAAAAAGAACAGCCATACGTATATTGAAATGTTCTGATATAGTGCCGATATATATTAAATTCATTTATTTTAAAAAATAAATAAATTTTTTTGATATGGTGGAGATATGTATCACGACTTTTTAACTTTAACAATTTTTTTAAAATTTTAATAGTTCTTTATTCTTTTTTTAATTTTTTTAATATAATTTCACCCAAAAATTTATCATTTTTTAAGAATGATTTAATTTCTCATAATTTATTATTATCAATATTTTAAATTTAATTAATATTAGTTATAACTTCTTTCTTTTTTTATGTATCATTACTCTTACTTTTACAAAAAAGTTTCTAATACCTTGTAACTTTTTAATATTATACTACCTCATAAGTTACAACCTCTTTGTTGCTTTCTTCTTCTTAAAACCAGAGTATAGTTATCACTTTAATATTATGAATCAACTAATGTGAGTAAACATGACATCCATGAAAGAGAGAGAGGTCTCAAGGATCTATAATATTGACCTGAGAGTGAAGTGTTACAATGAGAAAAACTAATGAAGAATCAAGAATATTACATCAATCCTTTATATAGGCTCACCAATGAGTCACCAACTAACTGCTAGTCTATATCTCCTATATTTTTAATAACTAAATATATAATTTTAACTTTTATATACATATTTTAAACATACAGTATGTTGTTGAATTAATAACATATCGCTGTATCGTATACCGTATATTGTAGTATACCGTATCTTGTAGTATACCGTATCTTGTAGTTCTCAATTAAAAAGATATCGCTATATCAAATACGTATTGTATCGTATATCGTATCTTGTAGTATACTGTATCTTGTAGTTTTCAATTAAGAAGATATCGCTATATCAAATACGTATTGTATACGTATCTGTTATCTTGTAGTTTTCAATTAAGATATCGCTATATCAAATACATATTGTATACGTATCTGATACTCGTACTGTGTTTGTGCTTCATTGATTATTAGACAATAACAAAAAATATATTACTTCTAAAACATGAAAAGAAGAAATGCTTCAAAAAAATATTCACCTTAGGTTATTCAAAATTCAAAGCATTTTATCCTAGAAAGTAGAATAATAATTAACAAGAGTAGTTAAAGTAGTTAAGAATTGCTACATAAGTTAGTTAATTAGTTAAGATTGTTATAGGATTATTGGTACAAATACTACTAGTATAATACAACAGAGGGTAAATGATTATTGAGTATTGTAAATATGAATAGAGTATACTTTATTATGGAGGGGAAATCCTTAGGAGAGATTCTCTCCTAATTCTTAGTAAAATTGTTCTTTTTTTAAGAATCCGATACAATCAATCTTGTAAGATAAGGTGAAATTTAACCAGTAAGCATTTTATACTATACACCACAACAATGAGCAACAACTTATTTTATCATTTTATTCTCAATAATATAGTTGTGTTTATGAAACTCTAATCAAACATCACAATGAAAAATAAATCTACCAATATTCTTGAGCAACTGCTCTGTTGATTGTGTTGTAATTACATGACCCTATGCTCACCTTAGGCTACATAGGAGATATGTGTTGGAAGGTATCATCCTCTATTGCTTTTTCTTCTTCCTTTTTCAATCCTCACTTTGTATGACACAACTTAATGATAATTATCGAAATGAATACATGTATATTATGGTATATAATTTCTCCAGGACTTATCAACTAATTAGCTTGCATGTTTCTTAAAAAAGGGTTTCTGGCATATCAGAAGTTTCTCCTCGCTGTTACTTTCGATTTCTATAACTCTGGCTTCCCATTTCAGCTGTGTTGTTAAAGCTCTAGCTGATTCTACCATGGGAACTGTGTCGCGAATTATAAACCAACCCTGCACGCGTGACAAATAACAGCTTATCAGAAGGCATTCCACATGATAAAATATCTTAGACTCCGAGTTTATAGGAGTCACACAATTTGTGTGACAATAAATTGACACAAGTTCGAAATGATTTTTGAATTTGAAAATTCTCCATGACAATAGTCTCAGACACAGGTTTAGGTAGTGAATTTAATGACTCAAAAAATCTAATGTGATCGGGAATCTTTAATTTGACTTACCTCAGGGCGAAGTAACCTGTCAATTTCAATGAACAGATCAAGCATGGTGCACTTGCGTGGATGGGAAAATTCAAGGGATAGAAGCCCTGCTGCATGCACCAAGTCATAGGTTCTTGGGTATGTCGGAAAAGCATCACACCTAAAAAGCCACCAAAACTCATAATAATAAGATAAACTATACTTCAAGACTCTAAGCCAAAGTTAATTGGAAAAACAAAATAATAAATAACCAAGTTTTAATATTTTGCAAGCTATGGGAGAAATTAATATCAAGATTCAAGAAAACCATAACTCTTATGTAAAATTAGAAGCAAACAAGATTTATAAGATGGAAGAAATAAAGTAAATTTAGCATAAGCCAAAAAATCCATATAAGAAAAAGAGGAAGTAGATTAGAATACCAATCATGCAAAACGCCAACAAAACCTCGGTCGTGGATCAAGGGAAGATAGTTGAGTCCACTTATTGGGACCGCATTCATTACCCACACAGATTTTCTTGCTTGCAATAATGCATAGTTAAAGCCACCGAAATTAGCATTCATATCTAGAATATTTCTGAACATGTTGTAAGGAGGCGAAGGGTCCTCGTCACCGGGCCTCTTTGGATGATCAGAAAATATTAGAGGCGAAAGGAGTGACCAATAATTTTGAACAGCTGATTTCCAGCTATCTGAATCCTCAGCAAATTCATCAGGCAGCAATCCTAGTAGCGATACAAAAACATTATTCACTGAGAAAGTGCGGTTACAATATAATCACTTCCATAAAGAATGTGAAATTTACCATGTATGGCTAGCTCGTTCTTATTCAAATTAGCCTGAGAAGGCCATTTTTCCCGTTTTTCAATCGAAACCCAACGGCTGCTCTGTGTTCCTCCTATGCAATTTTGCAGTTCGCGATAATATGGAGACTCTACATCAAGACCTCTACCACACAAAGGGCGAGAACCAGGCTTTCTGATGATAAAAATAGGTAATGCTAAGAATCAATGCCCCTTTTTTGAAGTAAAATCTGTTTCCACGGTTACACAAACGTGAAATAATTTCTCATAAACACATGTAAAGCAAGATTACCTTTTAGTATAGCAACTCTTTTTACTTGCTTTCTTCCATACAACCGTTTCATCTTGCTGCGATAACATTTCCCAGCAGAGATTTTCTGTAAAGTCGTGCACAAACTTCCACCTTTTCTGATTCTCCTTATTACGAGCATTGGTAAGTGGTGATGTCCAGACAAAGTATCCGCCCGGTCTTAAAAGTCTATCCGCTTCAATCAAGAGATTGCCATCTATACAACACATATGGATGTCAATAAGAACACAACATTTTTGATTTTACATACAACAAATTTAAGGTTCTGAAGCCAAATTAAAAAATTAAAATACCTTTCTGGTCCCAATCAACGCCACATCTTGCACAATGTAACATATCGAAGGACAGAGACGGATATGGCAATTGTTTTGAAGTGAAAGAAGCAATCATAGCAGGAAGACCACGCTCAAGAGTAAGCTGAACTTGACTACCAGAAGGCTCGTAATTTGCAATGCACAAAGTCAAAAGTTGACTGTCAAAGAGGTGTGCTCCAAAGCTACCATAGCCACAACCTATGTCTAGTATCGCTCGAATCTGGAAATTTCAGGAACCAACATTTATCAATCAAAGTTTAAGGTAAGGAATACCATAGTCAAACTTAACTCAACTCGGTTTCAAAGTCACCAAAGTCTATCAGAACACAAGTCTCTCCAAACACAGCTTTTAGAACAAACAGTTTCAAATACAAGCTTACAAAACATAAAACATTTATTACATTATATTCCCTCAAATACTATTGACAATATTCATAAGTTCACTTTAGATAGTTAATAATTAATATATGCAGCAGTTTGGCCATAACCGAATGAATTTTTATGTTGCCAAAACCGCATGTGACTGCAAATGAGATTGCATCAGTCGCATTTGACTTAGATTCCCTGCAACACCAAGAATCACGATGCAGTCTCACGATGGGTCGATGGAGAATCCCCCCTCTATATATGTTGAATCCTTCGCCCAGCAAGTACCAAATAAGTGAAGTGTAAATATGATGGATCATAAGAGCCATCTCGAAAAACAAACCAACAAACACTCAATTTACCACTTTCAATATAGAGCATATATACACTTACCCCAGCTTGTCTGAAGGAAGATTCATTTCTAAGTCCAATCATTTCAGCAATCTGATGTGAGTAGTCTTCAACTCCATCAAACATATGCGAGGCTGAACGAAAGGAAATCTGTTCTTCATCCAACATCATCATCCTGTAATTGAATGCAGAAAAAACATTAAAACTTTACCGACAAAAAGTGTAATAGATAGCAAGCATGCTTTTAAATTGCAGTTAACAACTGCACTATAAGCGATTTTGAGGCATCTGCAATGGTCAAGCGCAATCAGCCACACTTTTCGGAAGTATAAAGGTTTGCATCGTAACCGTAGCTGCGAAGTTACAAGAGAGTGAAAGAGATATGTCAGTTACCTTTTGGTCAAGCTTCCAGAAGAAAGAACCTCTTGGGCAGTGATTTTTACATTAGCAACCCAAATAACATCCTTTCCAGTAGGCCATCTAAGAGGAACTTTGTAATTAACTGGCGGCAGAACCAAACAATTTTGCCTCTGCTCATACTCACATTTCCTTTCAAACTCATTTCCATCAGAAACATTAAAACAAGGAACAAAGTTTTCCAACTCAGAAGAACAAGTTTCCAATTCTTTCCACCTTGAAGCACCCCTAGAAATCTCACCAATATCCATCAAATCAGAAACAAGTTTCTCTTGGAGCCTCCTATAACCATGATAAACACGACCTCTTGACGAAGATGACAAATTCAAAGTCCACCAGAAAGATCCAACAAGAGCAACGACAGCTATAAAAACTAAACTAAACTTCAATGAAAACAATAGCAACTTAAACCGGCTTCTCGGGGTACCAACAATGAATGGATCAGATGCAAAACCATTCTCTTTATCAGAAAAGACCAACCTCAGAGGAGACCTCAATCCTAAAGGAGTGTGATCTGAAAAACCCCTTTTCTCAAAATCATCCTTTTCTGTTTTGTCTTTGGATTGTGAGTCCCATGACAAATCATTGATGCTGTCAGGTACACGAGTTCCAGACACACCTCTATGTAGAGGCCTGGACATTCTCTATCTCTGAAAAACCACAACACAACACACAGAAAACTTCAATTTTCAATCTTCAACTACTAAATCATCAAACTATTAATGTTCTCGACACCTAAAATGAAGACTGAGAAACCAATAGACAGGTGTTTTCATTTCAATTCAACACGGTTTTAAGTTTTTGACAACAACCCATTTTAGAGAATCTAGTTCCAGTTAAGGAATCACAAGTAAACAAAGAAAATTAAAAGAGAGAGAACATAGAAGAAGAAAAAACAAAACTTATTCCTGAACAAGGAATCAGAAACAGAGGAATAAAGACAAGAAAAAGGAGTAATTAATTCACCGCATCTGATATAAATCACGGACCCAGTAATGGAATGGATATATATCAGCAACCATTAAAAACCAAAACTTAAAAAAATTAAATTTTTTGAAGTATATGGGTTGGTGAGCAGCATTAACAGATTACACAACAGTGAATTTCCACTAGCAAGTCAAAAATCAATATTCAAATCAATAGTTACTACTTACTAGTAAAAACCAACTATTGAAAGTGTGATTATAGATCAAAGAGTACCTAGTTGTTTTGTTGGATGATAGTACAGTAACTTGCAATGCAAAACACAATAGATTAATGGTTTTGTTATTGTTGTGTAATGTGAGAGTGTGTGTGGTGGTTGTTCTATAGTATTTTTCTCTGAGTCATTTCATCGAATGATTAAAGTGCATTGGAAATGAGAGAGAGAAAGAGACAAAGAATGAGTTAGCTACAAGCAAAAGCAAGAGCAAGAAGCAAGATTTTGTACTGATCCGATTTCAGCACAGACACTGCTTCGGTTTCAGTACAATTTAATAATATTCTGAAATTTCTATCAGTTTTTTGTTTTCTCTTTCATTTTTGACTCAAATACACTATAGTTTCTTCAACATTTCTATCTGACATCTTTATTCATCTTTGGAGTATTTTAACTTTTTTGTGATAAGAAAATTAATTAATAATATAAAATTAATGGAAGTGGTGGATGATAAATAGTTGACTCATACCAATAGATTTGGGATTCATTTTTTACTTACAATGTGAAAATCTCATATAAATAATTTGTAGGTATATCTTTATTGAACTTTGATATCTGCTCAGATTCTTATTAATTCTTGAAGTTCTAATTCATAACATCTGTCTTATAAAGAGTGATTCTTTAGAATATAATAGTGTTTTAAAATAAATAATTTATTTCAATTTTAAATATATTTTCTACTTTTTAATTAATAAATTTTTTATCAATTTGGATTCATGATAAAGACTGCTATAATAAAAAAAATTATTTAATTTTTATATTTTTTTTAATATGTATGAAATAATTTTTTAAATTATTCATCGTGTAGTATAAAAAGTTATGAAGGACAAATTTGTCTTTAATCTTATATTTACATAAATGTAATGATTATTTTATTTATGGAACAATACAAATATGAGTGATAATTTAAAACCTCTACTAAAAAAAGAAAAAGTTGTAATAATTGTTAACTGTCCTGTGTGAAACTTAACTGTAATTAGAAATAATAAATGAACGCGCTTATCTTTGCCGGTGGATTTTCAATTCGATTGATTTGTGCAATCTGAAAGGTACTTAAGATTGATTAAGAAGGTAACCTAATTAATTAATTTTAATTAATTAATTAATTGATAAAACCAAAACATAGAAAAAGATGGCAACTAGTCGTGTCCAATGGAATAGAACATGTGTGATTAAAATGGCACATGGAACTTTTTTCATATGGATCTATCTCATCTTTCGATGCCAACTTGTCGAGCTATCAATGCATAAAATAAAGGAGAAAAAAAATACATTTCTTTAGAAAGTTATTCATGGAAAGTGATGTTAGTAAGAAAAATTTATTATGGGTCCTAAGGTTATGGTAGGAGTTTGGAGGGAAAGAGATTGATGGGTTTTGAAAAATAAGAAAAATTAGGTGAAAAAAATAAAATAAATAGTTTGGAGATTTTAAAAATTTGATTTTTTTTAATAATATCAAAATTTTCTTAATTTTGAGAACTCGCAATTTGTATAGGAGTAGAGTTCTGAAAAACTTATATAAATTATTCAAATATAATTTTTGATATAGTATTTCAAAAAAAAATTAATCATAGATATAATTTTATTATTTTAAAAATATATATTAAATTTTAAAAAAAAGAAATTATTTTTGAATCTCTTCCATCCTTACCCTTCAAACATAGCCCAAATGAATTATTTTTATGTAGAAATTAGATATCCCGGAGTCTATATATTAGACCAACTAATATCTATATCTATTTTAGACAGATTTAAATTTAGCGTGTGTTTGAATTAACGGTGAATAAAATTGATTTTAATAGAATTGAGTTTAATAAAATTGATTTATATTTGAATATATTTATGTAAAAGTGAGTTGAACAATAAATTTTAATATAAAAATTACTTAGAATCAATTCTTGAGGTAGAAATTATAAATTTTAACTTCAAGGAGAATCAACTTTAAAGACATAATTAAACTCTTTTTTGAATAAAACGATCACTTCAAATTTGTTCATAATCAATTTTGCACTTCTAAAATTGATAAGACTCTTTTAAATAGAAAAGATATACAAAAAATTTCAAGTTTATTTATAAAGAAGACCTTAACTCATAAAAATCTTTTAAATCTACCGAATCAAACTATTTAAGTAACATAAATAATTTTATTATTTTAATAATATATTTTGAAGAACTTATGAAAATATATTAAAAATTATGTATAAATAATATCATAAATTTTTTTCGTAAACTTTTTTAACATTGTTGCCTATTCATGTTGAGTTTAGAATTGAGATTGTTTTTGAGGTGGAAGATAGTATCACTAGACGTTCTAATAAGCTTATCGATGTCGGTAAATTGAGATTCTAACTCCACTTCTTTGATTGATGGAAATGGAATAAACTATCTATTTTGACTTAATAAATAGATCAAACAATTGGTGTGGATTCACATTGATCAATTAGGCAGTCATAATGGCAAGAGGGGTCACATTGTCCTCCTTCATTAAATATTGTTTGATAGCACATGTATATATGTGTGTGGCAGTTTGGTAGAAACTCACTTTGTACTTTTGGTTTGTGAATGTTTACCCAATTCATTGGGTGCTTTGGGTGAAAATCCATTAAACTAAAACAGTAAATGTTTGTGAAATGAGTAAACGGCAAGGCAAGTAAATGAATATTGTGCACAAACTTCAAGTTGGAGCTTCTAATAGGCAGACATATAATTTTGTTTCTTAATATGTGAGTTGTGTTTCATGGGTCCGTGGAGAACCATTTTAAATTTGTAATAGGACATTATAGGTTTCATGTGATTTTCTTATTATTTCATGGTATATTAAGAAATTATGGGCTTACTTAATTATAGTCGAAAGAATTATGCTTATGGATGAGTTAATATTGTGGATTTATACGTATAGTCAATAAATTATTCAAAATGACAAATAAGCATGGCAACGGAGTAGGTCGGACACGATTTTTATCTCTCTCAAACGCAAACTTGAATTCTCAATTAATTTCCGTTCCTCTGCCCCAAATTCAAACAAAAATGAAGAATTAAAACTCAAATTCATTTCAAATGGGTTCGGGTATCCCCGTCCCGCCAACATCTATTGAGTAAAATCAATTATTTTTTTATAAAAATATTTATTTTTTCAAAATAAAATTACATTATAAATAATAAAATAAAACAATCTCAAAAAATTTCATATATACATTTCAAATATTTTAAATACTAAATACAAATCAAATTATCAAAACATTGACCACATATTTAATATTTGTAAATTATCAAAAATAAGTAATAATGTATGTAATAAAATAAATGGGGCGGGTTCGGGGTGGATACTAGTCTCCCCATTACCCGACCCGTCCTCATATTTTATAATCGGGTAAAATCCAAATCCGAACCCAAATCCAGTCAAAGTGGATTTTCCCCGTTAACTTCGGGGCGGGTTCGGATGGTTACCCGCGAGTATGGATTTTATTGCCATGTCTAATGACAAAGTTTAAGGATAAAAGAATGCAAGTCAACTAATAATTGTTTAATTTTAATGATGATAATATTTGAAGTCAATCACTTGTTGAAGATAACTCAAGCAATCAAAGATTCAAAGATGGTTGATAAGTTATCTTCTAAATTAAAATAAAGACATTTGATAAGGACCAATAAAACACGGCGTCAACATATGTGACTTCAAAGCTCTACCAACACCAGTTACAGGAGTAACTGTCAAAAACACATGATCTCATTTCTCAAACTGAAGATCCTTTCTTCTCTTATAATGGTAACTCTTTTGACGACTCTGGACGATCCTCATCTTTTCCCGAATCATCTTAATCTTATCTGTAATCTGTTGAACTACTCAAGTCCAACCAGAACACTCTCACCGGATTCATACTAACATAAAGGCGTCCTACACCTTAGTGCATACAAAGCCTCAAATAGTGTCATTCCAATACTCAAATGAAAACTATTGTTATAGGTAAACTTAATCAAAGGCAAATAATCATCCCAAAAACCTCCTTGCTCTAAAACACAAGCTCTCAAAAGATCCTCAGTTAATTGAATCGTTCTCTCAGTCTGACCATGTGTTTGTGGATGATACGTCGAACTTAAACACAACTTCGTACCTAAAGAACTTTGCAAACCTTCTAAAAATGCGAAGTAAACCTCGGATCTCTATCGGAAACAATACTCGACGGAACACCATGCGAACTCACCACTTTCTCAATATACAACTTAGCAAACTTTTCCATGGGATAATCCATCAAAATTGGAATAAAGTGAGCCGACTTTGCCAATTTATCCACAATAACCCAAACACTGTTATGACTTCCAAAATAACTTCCTCAAATCTTGATACATATTAGTAGCTCCAGGATGAATACTCAAACCACTACGATGTCCTTCATCAAGAATTATCTTCTGAAAATCCCCCACATCAGGAATACAAACTCTATCATGACACCTCATGATACCATTCTCATCAATCTGAAAATCACCACCCCGATCTTGATTTATCAACGTCAACTTATCCACCAAAGCCAAATCAAATTTCTGACCTTCTCGAATTTTATCTAGAATACCTCTAGTAAGCTTCAACATACCAAGATTAACACACGAAGAAGTCGCTTTACAAACCAAACTCAAGTCTACAAATCTCTCAAGCAAATCCAACTCCCGCACCATCAACGATGACATATGCAAAGAATTCCTACTCAAAGCATTAACTACCATATTCGCTTTACCTGGATGATAGTTCAAACCAAAATCATAATCCTTCAAGAATTCCAACCACCTTCTCTGCCTCATATTTAACTCTTTCTGATCAAACAGATACT
Source organism: Vicia sativa (assembly GCA_021764765.1). Classification (NCBI taxonomy): domain Eukaryota; kingdom Viridiplantae; phylum Streptophyta; class Magnoliopsida; order Fabales; family Fabaceae; genus Vicia; species Vicia sativa. The sequence goes on along the minus strand of CM038795.1, from coordinate 191,461,072 downwards.
TTAAGCTCTTATGATCACTAAACACCTCAAATCTCGATCCAAACAAATAATGTCTCCAAAATTTCAAAAGAAACACAATTGCAGCCAACTCTAGATCATGCGTCGCATAATTCCTCTCATGAACTTTAAGTTTCCTTGAAGCATAAGCTACCATTTTCCTATTCTGCATCAATACACCTCTTAAACCCATTAATGAAGCATCACAATACAAATACACCACAAATGGTTCTGTCGGATTAGGCAAAATCAAAATAGGAATGGTTGCCAACCTTCTCTTAAGCTCTTGAAAATTAGCTTCACACTGCGAAGTCCAAATAAAATCTTGACATTTCCTTGTCAACCGTGTCAAAGGTAATGCCAACTTAGAAAAACCTTTGATGAACTTCCGATAGTAACCAGCCAAACCAAGAAAACTTCTAATCTCAGAAACAGATTTTGGAGTTTCCCATTGAGATACGACCTTAATCTTAGTCGGATCCACAAAAATACCAACACTCAAAATCACATGCCCAAGGAAACTCACTTCCTTCAACCAAAACTCACACTTAGAAAGCTTAGCATACAACTACTTCTCCTTCAACACAGATAACATAATCCTCAAATGCTCAACATGATCTTCTTCACTCTTGGAATAAATCAAAATATCATCAATGAACACAACAACAAATTAATCCAAATACCCATGAAAAATCTTGTTCATATATTCCATAAATACACCATGAGCATTAGTCACACAGAACAACATTACTGAATACTTGATAATCCGAAAATGTATCGAATATTTGGATCAATTTACATGAAATTTATCCGCATTTTAATTAATTAAATTACCCTTTATTCGTACTATGCCTGTATTTTCTATGTTTTCGGGAATTTAATGTTTACAAGGCATGTGTGAAGAAAGTCGAGAAAAGTCGGGAAAATCGTACTTAAATATGGGGGTGTGTTATAAGTAAAGAGGCTTTGGAAAACAAAAAATAAGAAGCAAACCCAACCCATTTCTAATGCGCACCCATGAGTCCACACAAGGGGTAATAACCGTTACACCCTTGCCACCAAGCCCTAACGGTCGCGATGAAGTAGGAAGCTTCCTCTCCAAGCAACTCGTGACGACCGTCACGTCTTCTTCAACAGTCCGTAGCGATCGCTACGGAGGAAAATCCGAAGGAAAAAAATCCTCTCCGCTTCCTACTTTCAAGCCAACTTCACATCTATAAATAGGACGTTAAACTTCACTTTTCATGACAATTTTTCTTTCTCTTACCTTGCCGCCACTCTGCCAATTTTCCTAGTTAATTCTATTTTAATTTTTATTTCCCCTTTTTCGATCAGCTTTAATTACTTTTCTTAGCTTGATTCTATTTTCTCATAGAAATTTCCACATCAGGGATTGCTGCGAACTTTTGTTGATTCTAACCTTACGTTAGAATCGTGCTTTTATTTTCTGTCTTGCATTTATTTTTCGGAACAGTCTGTGTGTAACTTCCCGAATTTAATTAATTGGTTAATTAAATAATTTAAGGATTCAATTATTGGATTTACTCGAAGTTCGAGAATCAATCGGATTTGTCGTTATTATTTTGGGAAACATATTTGGATTATTAAGTTAAAGTCAGACTTTATTCGGTTAGTCAGAGAATTAATAAAATTGATTACGTTGCAGAAATTAATATTATGAATAATACTAGTTTTAATAGAAAGTTAATTAAATTAGTTGGGCTAAGTTGTAAGTGAGAAATAGCAAAATAGGGGGTGCTATTTGTTAGGCCCGTTACGATAAGCTAGTAAGATATATAAATAAAATAAGAAGTGGTAGTAGTTACTAGTAGCATGAAGAAGAGAAAGAGGAATAGGATTTTGGAGAAGGAGGCAAGAGCAAAGGAAGTGCTAGAGCCAATATTCCAGAAATCCGATCAAGGTTTAGAGCTACCATCAATCCAAAGAGATAAGGGTGGGGTTCTAACTCTATAACGGGATACATGATGGATGATATGTGGGATGAGGTTATAGATTTTCCCTTGTTTTGGTGTTTTGATTGTTGTTGTTGGAAATCCAAAATTGATGCTTGATAATCCATGAAAATATGAACAAATTTGGGTGTAATTAACCATGACATGCTGTTATGGACTGTTGGGATGTTAGGATTGAGATGTATGGGGTGTTGGGACCTTAAATCAAAGCTATACATGGAACTGGGTTGCTGAAACTGATATTTGGACATTTTTATGCAACATGTATCGACACAAGAGGCCATGTATCGATACATATTGTATTGAGTTTTAAAAATAGAAGTTTAAATTCAGTATGCATCGATACAAACAACCATGGGTCGACACATGATGTTAAATTCTTGAGAAACAGAATCTACAATGATGTATGTGTCGACACATACAGCTATGCGTCGATACATGCTGTTTGAAAAATTGAAAATTTAAGGGATGAGTCGACACATACGACTTATGTATCGATACATGCTGTCTGAAAAATTGGAAGTTTTAAAGGATGAGTCGACACAAGGACTTATGCATCGATACATACTGTATGAAAAGTGAAAACTACCTTTGAAAAATGTTTTGGTCATATCTTTGCAACCGTAACTCTAATTTAGTTGTCGTTTGGACCGTTGGAAAGCTAAAATTATGATCTATCTTATAAAAATGTTTCCAAGCACAGTAGGTGAACTTTTGATGAATCAATGTGGTTTTTCGTGTGTAATGTTGAGTAATTATTGAACCAAGTGTCCTTGTTGTTGCACGTTGTTGCTGCTGTTAAGTTTCTATTATGTTGTTGTTATGTTATTATTATAACAAAGTCTATAATGTCGTTATGATGTAATACTGCTACATGACATTTATTGTGACACCCCAAATAATTCAATTATTAAATAATTAGAATTTTAATTATTAATTTAATTAAAGGTTTAATTATTGGTATTTTTGAATTAATGGATTTAATTAATTAATTAATTAATAGGAGTGTTGGGGGTGTGAAGTTGTATTGGAGGGTGTGTGGAGTAAAAGACTCTACTTATTCTAATTAATTTATTTTTATTAATTGGAATAATAAAAAGGAATAAATAAAGGAATAAAGAGAAGAGAATTAGAGTTTTCATTATACGTACTTTTGAGAAGAGAAGAGAAAGAGGAAAAGTCAAGGCGTCAGAAGTTCGAAGAATCGTCGCGAGGTAAGGGGTGATTTGGTCTGATTAATATGCCTTATAGGTTTTGATAGTCAATATAATTATTTGACGCGTTAGAAATCTCGAATTAGGAATTCTAGGTTGTGCCCTAATGCTATGATCCGACGTAAAAAACCCTTAATTGGAATTGATAGGAATGATTAATTTATGTAGGATGATTGTAGGCTAATTAGAAAGTATAATTTTGTGGTTAATTGGATGTGAAAATGCATGATTTATTACTGTTCTGTTGTAATATGGAGGTTGGTGATGAATGGGATTAATGGGGACTGGAAAACAGTGAAAACAAACTGGTTTTTGTGAAAATAACGCAGCATACATCGACACATAGTGTTATGCATCGATACAAGTGGTCAAACGTGTGAAAAACAGAAGCTGGAATAAGGCTTGCATCGATACATAACCCCATGCATCGATTTATGTGGTGAAAATTGGAGTTATGCATCAACACATACGTGTTATGCGTCGATGCATACTGAAGGAAAATGGTTATGCATCAATACATATGGTCTATGCATCAATACATATGGTCTATGCATCAATACAAGTAGTTATGCATCAATACATGTGGTCTATGCATCAATACAAGTGGTTATGCATCAATACATGTGGTCTATGCATCAATACAAGTGGTTATGCATCAATACAAAACAGGTATGCATCAATGCATATTGAAGGAAAATAGAAAAAAAAATTAATTTTGAGAACATATGCATTGACGCATACAATACTTGCATCGACGCAAGATAGTTATGCATTGATGCATGAGCTTATGCATCGATGCATACTGTACAGAAATAGAATATAACTTTCTGAAAATTGTTTTGGTCATATCTTTGCGACCGTAACTCCGATTTAGGCATAGTTGGTATCGTTGGAAAGCTTAGAGCACGTACTATCTATTGAAAACATTTTTAAAACCCAGTACCTGAACTTTGAGGGATTGATATGACTTTCCGTAGGAATAATTCGTTGTAATTCGTGATTGTTCGTCGTTGACGTGGTGTATACTTGCTGGATGTTAATTCTTTGTGTTGTAATTAACGTTATATGTTCATGATTATGCTGTTATCATGTGTTGTTGGTGGTGTTGACTATGTATGGAATTATGTGGTGTTCATATTCCGTTAATTGAATGTGGCATGCTTTTGGATGTGCATGCATATGCATTCTGGTGGAGTTAATTCCTATTGTGTGGAATTTGGCTCGTATTGCCAATAACCATACGCGGGTGATTGTGGGTGGTGAGGCTGGATTCGTGTCTGGGTGATGATGGAAGAATCGATGTTAGTGACTTAGTTCACGTTTTGGTACCACATGCATTGAGTCTGTATTGCATATGGAATTATAACATGTTAGGATGGCTTCCAGTGTTATAATTTCATTGATTGTTGTTATATGCATATTGATCTGTGTGATTTGTATTTGTGAACTGGAATGTGAACATACTAATGAGGATGGAATAATGTATTGATTGTTTTATTGTTTTAAAGAAACGTATAATGCATTTTAATTGTTGATGAAATCTCACCCTTACTTTGATGATTTCAGATTGAAGTGTGAGCCGCTTAGGAGCTGGTGAGGATAGCTTTGAGTTGTGCTATTTAGATTGTCCGCGTGTCAGTGTCATGCTCTGGTAGTTGAAACACTGGGGAACGATTGGTTTAGAGTTATCATTAAACTCTATTTTCTTTTGGTTTATGTTGGAATAATTATGAATTGGATTTATTCTGTTTTGGTTGCTATTTTCCGCTATGTAAACATAATTATTGGTCTTTGAATTATACTTAATAAGTTCCTCAGTAAAAGCATGACATGTGATGGGATTTTCTATTTTTAATTAATTGTGACGCCCTTTCATTTATGTTAACTCTGATTTAAATATGAATTCGCGGGGTATTTTAGAAGGGGTGTTTCATTTATGATGTTGATGATGATGTTATTGTATTGCCTATATTTATGGGCAAATATTAAGTTGTAGGCTTTTAGCCTATGTTTAATTGTTACTAAGTTGTAGGCATATGGCCAATGTTGAGTTGTGGTTGACTAGTTGTTATGTTGCTGTTTTTGTTGTGATTTTGTTGTTGAAGTTGAGGTCGCATGGCATACATTGCATTATTAAGTTGGCCTAGATTGACACCACGTTGGCCTGGATTGGCAAAATATTAAGTTGAAGGCTTATGCCTTGTTGATGCCTCGGTAAATTGGCATATTTCTAAGTTGGGAGTTTTACTCCAATGGTACCACATGCATGTGCACAGTTGAGTTGCATTTGAATTTGCATAATTATAGTTGTTATGTTGATGTGTCGATTGATTTAAGTTGATGTCGTTATTGATAAGTTGTGAAATAGTTGTTATGTTGTGTTGGAAATGTTGTTGTGATATGATTGTTGTTGTTATTATATAACTGTGGCTGATTATATTGTTATAATTCTTATTATAAGTTGCAAAGTGGTGATTCTATATAATCTGATCTAATATATTGTTTATCATGCATTCAATTATATCGTTAGATATCTCACCCTTTTCATTTGTTTCGCCGTTGCCTTTATACTGGTAACATGCAGGTATTCGAGAATTGAGGAATTAGTTGCTGTTAGTCCAAGTCGGTTTAGTTGCTCTGATACGTAGCACTCAGGGGGATGAACGATTGTCGTTTAATTGTTGTTATTGTTTTAGTAGTTGAATTTTAAGTTGTTGTTATTAAAGAATCGTTATAATAAAAGTTGTTTTGAGTTAGACATGAGGTTATGTCATTATAAGTTGAATTATGTGAAGCCGGTTATCAATAAAAGTTGTTTTGTTTTCAAAAGAATAAATCAGGTTGTTATCAGTTTATCCGAACCAGTGTTATGTATCTGAATTAATTGTGGTTATATGAAGTTGTTCTATGTTGAAAATGTGGCATCTCATATGTTTGTTGAAAATTTTGCACTCTGATTTCCTTAGAACTACTTGGAGTAGAAATAGGGTGTTACATTAGTGGAATTAGAGCAGGTCGGTCTGTCCAGCCAGTGTTGTCTAATGTTGTTTATTCCTCTGTACGCGATAAGTGTGTGAAACACTGTCGGTACTTGTTTCTTTTTTGATCACTTGTTGCAGGAGTTGGTTTGAAGCTAAGTGGGGAGAAGCTTTTCTTCTCAGATATGTTTTGATTGTAAGATGTTGGTGTCGTATGTTACTGGTGGCGACAATGCAAGTATTGTTTAAGTTGTTTTGTTTCCCGAGGTGACATGAATTCAAGATTTTGTTTGTGGGTCACATTGGAAGGTCTTGATGTAGCATGATCAAACATTTCACAAGAATTATCTAGAAGAACAACACATTATTTTTCACAAGAACTTTCAACAACATCTTCTAGCAACCTACAGAAAGTCGTTCTAAGTAAACTCACGCTGCCAAATAAAAAGTCAATTTTTGTAAAGTAGTTTACTATTCATTGAGCTTAATTTTTGTGCAAACTTCACTTAGTGAAGAATAGCTTTTCTAGAAGCACTATTGTACACAGTCAGTCAAAATTAACATTCTGATAGTTGTTCCTTGAGAAGACTGGTTGGGTCAGAATTCTTGAGAGGGCTAGGACTAGTTGAGTCTTAGAGGTGTTAGTCACAATGGTTGTGCGGTTTGTTTCTTGAGAAGACCAGTTGGGTCAGAATTCTTGAGAGGGCTAGGGCTAGTTGAGTCTTAGAGGTGTTAGTCACAATGGTGGTTGTGCGGTTTGTTCCTTGAGAAAGACCAGTTGGGTCAGTGTTCTTGAGAGGGCTAGGACTAGTGACTCTTAGAGGAAGTTAGTCACACCAGTTGGGTAGTGCACTTTGTAATCGTTGATTATAGTGGATTAAGTCCTCGTTGAGAGAGGCGAAATCACCTTGGCAGGTGGACTGGAGTTGTTTGAGTTTCAAACGAACCAGGATAAAAATCCTTGAGTTTTTAGTATTGTTGTTTGGGTCAAAGTCTAAAAGTAAGATACACTTATTCAACCGCCCCCTTCTAAGTGTTTTTCCAAGCCTTCAATTCTGTCTTGTCTGGTTATTATCTTTGTATGTAGGTTATTCTGTTATACTCAATTAAGAGTGGATTTCCTCAAAATACAGTCGTTACTCTGCCCATTTTTCTTAATACAAGAGAGTTCATCGGAGGCATTGACTTATCTGAAGCTTGTTTTTTTGTCTGGTTATTTGTTGTTTATGTGGTAATCCAAAGGATGGGATATGGTATTGGCTCTTGATGTCAAGTACTAGTCTTCTCACCCGGTTAGATCTTTCTTTACCTTTACCTTTACCTTTTTACTTTATGCACTTAGGTTAGTCTCTTCATCTCCTCCCCGTTCTTTAATTTTCAAAATCTTCCCTCTTTTTCAAAGGATTCTTGTTTTCAAAACTCGAACCACTTTCATAAAAAAAACTTGGACTTAGGTCCATGAATTTTCAAACTTCTTTTTTTTTTTTATAATAAATTTTCAATTCATTTAATAATACTTTGACTTTTCTTTTCATAAGACTAAAAAACACCTAACCTCATTCAAATTTTTTGAGCTCTTTGTAGCTTTTCAAAACTAACATTTTTTTAAAATCAACCAACTAACAATTTTGGTCTTTTTTAGCCGAACTACTTGGTTTTGATTTCAATATTGCACATTGTTGGTATGTAGGCCTGAAACTCATTGGAAGTTCTATCAAACCAAAAATTATAAAAAAAAATACTTCTTTTCTTCCCCCACCATCCATTTTGTACATATCTTTTTTAGCACATATACAAATTTTCAAAAAGGTTCCTGCGGAGTACCGTAGATGCTTTGGGTGCCTAACACCTTTCCTTTGCATAACTAACCCACAGTCCCAGATCTCTGATTGTTGTTAGGATTTTATTCGCTCTTTTTCCCAGTCCTTTGGATAAAATAAAAGCACAGTGGCGACTCTTTTGTGTGAAGAGTGGATAATTTGTGTGAAGAGTGGATAAGAAGGATTTGAGACATATTGAACAATTCAGAGTGACAAGTTTATATGTGAGTTAACGTTGCAAAGTGAAAGATTAAGAATTTCAAGTGAACAATGATTTTAAGGTGGATGTCGAAGAAAGTCTGAAACTAGAATGAGACTTGTAAACTGTATAGTTGACAGAAACTTTAATAAGGACAGTGACTTAAGATGGATTATCAGAGTTGCGCAACTGAAGGTATGTGACACAGTTGCTATGAGTATATGACTCTATATGCTTGATTGGTGGATTGTTGAGGTAGGGATGATGTGTCAAGGTGTTTTGATTTCTCGGAGATGTTTGATGATTTCATAAGGATATTATTATGGTTGTTGGTTGATGGTGAGTTGTGTGTATAGTTGTTGAGCGGTGTTGTTAAGTTGATGTTGTAATGATTTTATTTTTGTTGCCGGAATTCTATTGTTAGTTACCATTAAAGACGAATAATACTCCATAATATGACGAAGTTGATTAGGTTAGCTATGAGATACGACGATATGAATAGAGTTGTTGATAATTGACATCCATATATCTATGAGAATGAGATTGTGTGGGTGTTTTAATGTTGAAAATGTTGTTAAGATAATAATGTGACGTTGTATTTCCAAGTATAAGTGTGTGATGGTTGTTACTCCTTAAATGAAGATGTGTCAGAATATTACTGAAGTGGTTGATAAGTTGTTAATGAATTATGTCACGAAGGCATTGAGTGATTAGCACGTGTGTATTTGAGTTGAATCATGTTGAGTTATTGTTGTTATGTCAAAAAAAGTAATGGTCAAAGTTTTGCCAAACGCGATATGGAAATCAATGAGTTAGATGCGAAATTCGCATTAAAGGTGGTAGTAGCTACTAGATTTTCGATGACAAAAATATTCTAAGTAGGGGAGAGTTGTAAAGCCCGTTAATTTAATTAATTATATAATTAAATTATTTACGGATTAATTGTTGGAATTGTTGAAATATTGTGATATGTTGCTATGTTGTTGGAATTTTATTATTTAGTTGAGTTTTAGTAGCCATTATATTGGAATAATTATAAGATTATTATATGGGCTTAATAAAGTGTTGCTTGTAGTAAATGTGGGGTGTGGAGAATTAGGCCCAATAAGAATAATGAAATAGGGTTAAGTTAAATAAAGGGAATTAGGTTAATGGATAAAAAGTTGGAGAATTGATCGGGGGAAGTTACAGAGAAGAGAGAATAGGGGAGAGAAACTCATTCCCATTTTTCTTGCAGCAGTCTCACTAAATCGACAATCTCCGGTTCGTTAACCGCTGGATCATGCTCAAATCTTGAGGGTAGGTTCACAACACCTATATCTAAATTTTGATCGTTGGGATCTTCAAAATAAGGTCTGAGTTGAGAGATATCATCATCGCACTGTAGCTGCATATTTGGGAAAATTTCCAGCTTTTGATTCTGATCTAGAAGAGAAAAAGGGAAAAGAGGCAAAAAGCTAGTTGAAATCGGAGAGTTATAGAGCAACCTCCAATCCAAAGTAAGGGTGAAGTTCTAACTTTCTAATGGGTTGTATGATGAATTTTATGTGGAAATCGGTTTATATGAGATTATCGTGCTTGTATGATTGATTCTGTTTGAAATGTTGTTGTTGCTGTTATGTGAAAAGTTATTGTTCTGGGTGTAAGTTACCACCGTTATGTTGTTTTGATAACGTTGCAGAAATTAATCAATGATCTGTCGTTGGAAATTATTTATGTGTTGATATGATTGTTATGTTGATGTGTTGTTCTATATGGTTGGCCTGAAACTCGTAATCGAGGGAAGTATTTTTGGGCGTTTCATTGAAGACAGGAAAGGCATGCTGAACGACATGGTTGTAGGAAGGGAAGTGTTGATAGCCACATGTGTGTATAGAGAGCATGCCGAGGGGAATGGTAGAGGGTGCCAAACAACACCATTGTGAAGAGGGGTGTGTCGAGAAGCACACCTTTAGTGCCGAGGGGCACAATGCATTTCTTTGGCAGTTTGCTTCTTGGTTATTTCCGTGTCATAATTGATTTAGTATAAGTTAACCCCAAGTACTCTATGACTACATTAGTTTAAGAAAAATTATATGGTTCTTATGTGGCAGTAGATTTTTGTGGTATATTAGTTAGCAGTAAAATACGTCAGTATATGGTTGGAAGATTTAGTGAAGGTTAAGTAATTAACAAAGATATTGTAAAGTGGCTAGTGACAATATTAGTTGTTTTTAGCAAAACACAAGTTGACAGCAATATATAGTAGGATAACATTAGGAAATAAATAACTCAGTAGAAATTATAATGGAAGTGGTTAATAGCTGTAAGTTGCAAATAGTGAAAATAATAACAGAATAGTAACATAAAATTACTAATAGTAATATAGCAGTATTTAATTAATGGCAATAGAAGAAAGGTGGTAAATGAATGGCAGAAGATATTGTTAGAGATAGATAACAGATGGATAATTTAGCAGAATAGTAGTAGAGGTCAAGTAGTAGCAGATTAATAACAAAAAAATATAGTAGTTGTAGAAATGATTTAAGTAGCAATGAAAATAGTAGTTTCAGTTATTAGCAGAAAATGATAATGCAGAGTTGGTTCATTATTAATAGTAGAATTATATTATTAGTTAATGTGGAATAACAGTAGAGTTGAATAAGTAGCAAGAAATAGTAGTTGAATAAGTAGTATTTGCCGGACTTACAATAATATCATGAGTATAGATATATGTTGTTTTGTTGTTATTGTTGTAAAGTCGTGAAGTTGCTGGTGATGAATTGGTGTTGTGTTGTCTCTGTTGATTTGTAATTATTAAGTTGTTGGCTTAAACCAACATTGTGTTGCTGTTGTTGTTGAACTGCCTCTATTTATTGGCAATATCAAGTTGTAGGCCTATGGCCAGTGTTGAATTGTGATTAAGTTGTTGTCGATTTGATGTTGCATTGTTGTTGTTGTTATCATTGTGGCTGTTGTTCATACAGTTGTTGCTACATAGCATGACATGTAGGGATCTTATGCTCAGTTAAGTTGGCCTGGATTGGCACCACGTTGAATTTGAAGGCTTATGCCTTGTTGATGCCTCTATTAATTAGAAGATTATTACGTTGGGAGTTTTGCTCAATTTTTACGTTGGGAATTTTGCTTCATTGGTACCACATGCATGTGCGTTGTACGAGTCGCATTCCATGTTGCATATTTGAGTGGTCATGCTGATAAATTGTTGTTGTTATACTAGTTGATAATTATGTTGTGATTGATGTTGTTTAAAGCTGTGAAGCGGTGATCTTGCATGGACTAATTTAATATATTGTTTATCATACGTCCTATTATATTGTTAGATATCTCACCCCTTCTGTTGTTATGTTGCCTCTACGTAGGTAACGTGAAGGTAATCCACAATGAAGGTTGCTTACCTTCATTAGTTTGAGTCGGGGTCATTGCTCTATGTTGTACCCCAAAATTTATCCTCTTCTTTTCCGTATTTTTGGCTTATAATTCGATTGCATAAAACATACATGTAGTCGCATGCATGGCATTAGTCATGAGGTTACCAGGCTCAAGGTATCCCAATTGGCAAACAAAAAGAGCTTATTCGCTTATTTCTCAATAAAGTGAATTTTGAGTTTTCGGCGCATTTTGGGCACTCCAGAAGGCGTATCTCTCAGCTCGTCGAGTATCTAATGGTGATTTTAGATCAGCAGTTCCTTCTCATTATTATCAACAACTTTCGTTTGAAAGCCGGAAGTAGATTTTGTGAGGAAGGTTCTCAAAGAAATCGATTTCTCCAGCGATTCAAATTGATTTCAGTGCTGAACCGTGTATTCTGCCCACTAAATAGTCTCTACTTTCCGACCAGAAACTCGGAATTGAGCGGGCCCGATCTCTAAAATTCTGTACCGGAGTCCTCTACAACTTTGATTTATAACTCGGGATCTAGTTCCTCACCGATCAATACCAGAATTTTGTTATTTGAAGGTGACTTTGAGCTGAACCGAGCAATTTTCATCTGATGCGTGAAGTTCGAAAAATCATATCTCGCTCGATTTTCATCGAAACAAGGTGGGACCAGTGCCAAAAGTTCACAAATTTCGTTAGCTTCGATTGTCTCAAAAATACTCATTTGCGAATTCTGATCAGAAGACCCTCGTTCGAGGCAGTATCTCGGAAGACCGCAAATAAGATTCTACATGTGTCGGTGGTCTAAAAATTATGCTGAAACTTCAAAAATTCTTATTTTCTTGACCATTCATCCGATCAAGTTGAGATTTTGATTATCGCAAGCAAAATCGCATTCCAGACACTTTTTGTTCACATTCCGACTTCAAATTCTGCACGGATTTGTATGTTTTGGATGAATTGCGAAAATTATTCGGATAATCATGATTTAGGCTTGATTATGGACTTTAGGCCCAACTCCTAAAACTATAAATAGATTTTCCTCTTCACAAATCAAGAGGACAATCACTTTTGAAGCATGATTCACTTGCATTGATTCCTTGCATATGAGCATGAGGATTGTTATCGTAACTCGCATCCTTGGCATGTTCATGCATCAATTAGCACCCATGAGCATTAGGATTGTTATCGTAACTCGCATCCTTGGCATGTTCATGCATCAATTAGCACCCATGAGCATTAGGATTGTTATCGTAACTCGCATCCTTAGCATATTCGTGCATCAATTATCATCACATGAGCATTAGGATTGTTACCGTAACTCGCATCCTTAGCATATTCGTGCATCAATTATCATCACATGAGCATTAGGATTGTTACCGTAACTTGCATCCTTAGCATATTCATGCGTTGTTGACTTTCATATGAACATTAAGATTGTTATCGTAACTTGCATCCGTGCCATGCTCATGCATCAATTGCCATCACGTTTGAACATTAGAATTGTGAACTTCACTTGCATTCTTAGCATATCCATGCATTGATCTTACATTTGAACACTAGAATGGTGGATATCCCATGCATTCTTGGTATGTTCATGCATTGTAGTCTTGTACATGAATGTTTGAATTATAAATTCTGCTTGCACTTCGAACATGTCCATTCATTATAACCTTGCATATGAACATTGGATTTATCGTTTCGATTCACATTCCTCGCATGTTCATGCATGTACTCTTTATCCATGAACATTAGATTTATCGTTTCGATTCATATTCCTCGCATGTTCATGCATGTACTCTTTAGCCATGAATATTGGATTTATCGTTTCGATTCACATTCCTCGCATGTTCATGCATGTGTCCTTCATCCATGAACATTGGATTTATCATTTCGATTTGCATTCCTCGCGTGTTCATTTGACTATTATCTGCTATGGGACTATGGACTAACTGTATGGATTGACTTTTGGTATGAGAACACCATAAACAGGTGATCCGGACCAAAAACAGCGTTGTTGCAGGTTGCAGACCGCGCTTAGCACCACCAGGAGCACGCTAAGTGCCAAACTTCGACTTTTGCGGTCGGCTTAGCGGTCCAGGCGAGCTAAGCGCGTAGTCTGTTTGGGTCGCGCTTAGCGCGGTATAACAGGCTTAGCGCGACCTATACTGGTGCATTTTCTGTTCTTTCTTGATTCCAACTGCAAACAGCAAGCGCTCCAGTCATTCCTAACTACCGTTTGAGCTCTGATTGATGCATGGGCTTGTGTTGCGTATGCATACGACACATTTCTCCGATGTTTTTATTTTTTTGCGTTTGTATACCCACATATACATTCTTTTGCTTGCTTTTTGGGTCTAACTCCCTTCTTGCAGGTGTTTTGTGCTTGTGCACCCACGTGTGCATATCTTCTACCTTATTTTGTTCGGTCTAATCTCGTTCTTGCAGGCGTTATCACTTCGGATACGTATCGACGCATATTCTGCTTAATTTTTATGCTTTAAACCATTCTCACCGGCTTACTCTTATTGCATGGCTGCAGTACTTGAAGTTTTTCGGAGTATTTATTTAGCTTGCAGTGCTCTTCGGATTCTATATCCGTTTGGTAGTCTCTACATCATTTATCGTATTCTCTTACAGCTTTCCTAGATATTATGAGAAGTAGGGATTTACAACTTTCTTTTTCCATGAGAAGTAGGAATAGAGATGCATGATGGGGCTTCCGTAGTTGGAGCATGTTCAGGAACCCCTCTGGTTTATTTAAAGACCCGTTTAGGGCGATTCTACTTGTGGATTGTGCATGCTTGATTGTTTTTTTTCAGGAGTGCTCGGTTAGGATAGGTTCTCTCTCCTAGGCATTAGGATTCATATCCTTTGCATGTTAACATAGGTAGAGATTCCCTTACATCCACAACCATAGACCCAATCTTTGCATGACAACATTAGGGTTAGTACTTAGCTAGTCTCTCTTTTGTGTTGCTAGTTTATTTTGCATCTTTGCATGTAATAAAACTAAAATTTGCTTTCTTTTCCCTTTGAAAACAAAACACTTAATAATAGTTTGAAATCCTTTCTCAAGGTAAAAGCAACCAACCAACACAAACTCTTTTCGCCTTTGCGCGCACCTTTTCATTTGTGTTTAAAACCTTTTTCATAATTAAAAAACACAAAACCCACCTGTTCACAGTGATTTCTGGTGAAACAACCGCTAGTCCTCCAAACTATCAAACAAGCGTTATGATTGTTGTTTAATCCCTTTGGTAACTTGCAGGATCGACTAGATTGATCCTATGGGGTTATTGGTCGTTTGCATAAACTTAAAGCTGGGGTTAACGTTCAAGGCTTATTTTTAGATGTTTTATATATGTCTCAAGTGTATTTCGATTATGATATTCAATAAATTAATAACGTAATCAAGCAAAGCAATATAAAGATGATTTGAACATATAAGGCATAAAGACTTAGAATTGCAGAAAGTATGTAAGTGCAGGAATGTTCAAATGACTTGTGAATGTAAAAGATTTTCAAAGTAAAACATGAAGTGTAAAAGACAGGAATGTAAAAGCAAGTATGTAGAAGTTTTCTGGAAAATAATAGCATGAATGTAAAGGTTTCTGAAAAGTAAAAGGCTTCAAAACGAAAGGAAAAACGTTTAGATGCATGGAAAATTAAATGACTTTGAATATAAATGATTTAAATGACATTTATGCAAGATAAAGGTAAATTGGAAAGATAAAGATACGTTGTTGAAAGATAAAAGTGGTGCAATCATACGTACATCATTCGTGCATTCGTTTCCCTATCCATGTGGTATTTTGAATGTTACTGAATTTAGTACAATAGATATGACACACGAAATCCTAACACTAAGACTTCTATTTATACTATTTTGACCATAACGGCCTGACTCATGAGATCTTGCCACGTTTCGGACATGCAGAATACTATGCTTCTCTAGCCTCCACGTCTTCGAACCGTTTTCCAGCGCGCATATTCGAACCACCATTCATCCCGCTCACATTTTGAATTTCAAATATCTAAACTGCCTTTCGATTCGAACGCGCTGCCTAACACCATGCTTCCACCATTTCGAAGCTCCTTCACAATTGCTACTCGAAGCCCCAAGTTTCAATATCTTATTCGAAGAAATGATTCCTTCATTCCAAATCATGACATTTTCCTCGTTCCAATGAATACTGACATTGTTTCATTTCGAGCTCAGTGATTCTTATTCAAATCATACGCATCAAAATCTTCACCAACAATTGCCCCTTAAAATATGTATTTGAATCCTATCGAGAAATACTTATTTTAAATATATCCTGAATTTTGATGTGACCTTAAGCAATAATGACACTGTGTATGACTTCCATTACGTTAGTCATGATGGCTCTTGGGTTTCCGAACCGCTTCAAACAGTTGCTACGGTATGGTGCGGTTATTAAAGATAATGATTGTCTTTAATCATGCTTACTTCAATGCTTACTTTTACCTTACCGTGTCCAACCCATGTTCTCCACGTACCTTGGCCTTAGTTGATGATTGTTTCAAATTCCTTACTATAAAACCCAAGACTCGGTCTTTTACTCTTTTCCACACTCTGAAACTTTTCTTCTCTCTTTCTTTGAAAACCCTAAAACCTTAAGACTTCCAACAATGTCTTCAACAACAACATCTCGAGAAAAGATTTCTAAGAAGAAGACCAAGAACAACTGGAGCGATCACGGAAAGCAAGGTTGAAACTCACCACGGCCAATCGGTGCTCATTCCTCAAGGCATCTCAAAGGAACAAGAACTCCTGTATTCTTCACGGTATTAATCCCTAACGCCTCTGGAAAGAGGTTTGCCCTAATGGGCCCTCTCACAGTTTTTGAGATTTTGAAGGACGCTAGAACCATATTCCTATTTGCTATGATTTTAAACCGTTATTTAACAATGGAAATCCCTAGAGTAGAAGCGATATTGTGAGCGAACCTCGCTTCTAAAACCACAGGAACCCCTGATATTCCCCCAAAGGATCCTTTCATTTTGGACTATGTTAAAAGTAATTTCAAACCATTTCGATCATGTCCTACTGCTGATGTAGCATACCAGAATTGGTTTGCTAAAATAGAGGTTAAGAAATCCCATCAGTAGGAGGAACTAGGTATTTACAATCTGCTCAAGTTATCAAAACCGGGCTTTACCTATAACCATCCACTACTTTTTGCATCCCTGTACTTCTGGGATAGTACTTACAATACCTTTCACCTTCCTGGAGGGATGATCACACCCACGTTCTTTGATATAGCTGCTATAACTGGATTATCACCACTAGGAGAAACATACATTCCTGATTCTGAGGAGCACTCGAGCATAATTGACTTCGATATTAAGTTAGCTAGCTTCTCCAAGTTTATCAGTCATTATCACACTGAAGGTGATAGTGTTTCTGATGTTGAACACATTGCTTTCCTCACCCTCTGGCTATCAAGATATGTCTTTTGTAGTAGATCACTTCAAGTGGCTAGCAGGTTCATCCCTTTAGCAAGGGATTTACATGAAAATAGGAGGATTAATTTAAGTGAACTCCTACTAGTTGACCTTTATGAAAGTTTGAGGTCAGCTGTTTCGAGCTTAAAATCCCATACTCCTAAGAATATCTTGCTAGCTGGTCCTTTCTGGTTGCTTCAGCTATGGCTTAATGCCATGTTCGAATCTTCACTTTCTACTGCTGACACCATTGTTGAGCAAAATCCAGAAGTGATGGATCGAAATATTGAGGGCACGAGGTTAAGGAAACTGACTCCAAGTGATGACAAAGCTGATTTCCAGATTCTTTTTTCCCAGTACATCATGCTATTTTCCAAGAAGCATAAGTTCGAAGAGACTATGGCGCCTTTTGCTTCGAGGACCCATGGACCATCATGGTTTACCATATCCCTTTCGGAGGCTGCCAAGACCAAAGAAATCCAAGACATCTGGAAAGCCTTTCTGCTCCCAAGACTAATTTCTTCAAGAATCACTCCGACCAAGAATCAAATCCTTCTATTCGCCTACCAACCCAACTTTGTCTCAAGACAATTTGGTTTATGCCAACTGATTCCTGAACCACTCTTTCAGACTCATGACTCCATTACCTCTGGTCGAACTTTCAAGGCTAGAGAAGCCAAACTTCAGCAAGAACAATACCAAGATTTTGCTCAATTTAAATTGATCTCTTTTGAACCAACTTATTTTTCATCCAAAGGTTTTCTGGATTGGTGGAGTAGATTCTACCAGTCTTGTATGTTTGATACCCTTACTATCGAAGAGAAACTAACTGCTGCATTCGATGTGCGGTACATAGAAAGAAATACGTTCACTCACGCTCAAGAAATTAAAGCTTTTCAAACATACTTGAAACAACTTATGATCCTACACGCTTGGAGTCCACGGTATATCGAGCGTCCCAAACCTTGAAGGAAAATTTCGAGAAAAAGTCTCTAAGTTCGACTTCCTTCAGGTGTCACCGAGGATAGGTATAGGTTGGCACTCGAAATGCATCCACCTAAGTTTCTCAAACTACCTACCTCGGCGGCTCGGCTTGGTTTCCCCATACCCTTGGTGGCTTACTTGCAAAGAGATGTTCAAGTACAAATCTCAAAAGAAACTAAAGCCATCGGGAGGCTGTGACATGGGCTCGACATTGGCTCCATAATTTCCAGGGCATCTTCGCTATGACCTTTACGCCATGTCGATTCTTTCGAATGAAGGCGCACGAATGCTTGGAAACCCCAAATAAGTCTTATTTACTTTATTTTAACGTTTTGTCTTATGTGTTTCACTTTTCACTATCGAATAAAAGCTTTGCATCAAAGACCAAGGAAGGAAGTAGTTCCCAAACAACTAACGAAATTGATGACAATGTACCCAAGGCAACTCCAACCATCACTCACTGCAACAACAACAAACACCAATGCTCGATTCCAACAACTACTCAAACTCCAACACCTGCTCCAATCCCAACAACCGTCCCAACCTCAAAGGTAAACAGTTTTATTTTGGCATTTCGAAACAAGTTCAAGTCTATAACCGAAGCCTAACTTATGTTCGCATTATTTCAGCCTAGCAAACTCCCACCAACTACTCCAAAGAAAAGAAAACCCAGTGCTAGTGGAAAGACTCTCAAGGCTGGGGAAAGTTCACCATCGGTTTTACAAAAGAAGCATAAGAAAGACGCTCCAAAAGACACTAACGTCTCTGGACTTGATTCCGGGATGTTGCTCCTCTAAAAATCCAAAAATCCACCTTCGACCTCCAACGTAATGTTGGAACACATAGACAGCAATATATCTGCAGATAACCCACAGGTGATTTTACTTCGAATTTTGAAAATGATTATTCATACCTTAATTATAAGTTTCTAATCTTCTTTCTGTTTCGTGTAGGATGATTCAACTCCGATCCCAACTACTTGACTCCTCCCCACAAACAATGCTCGATCCATTCTTCTCCTCATGGAGATTCAAGCAATCTGGTGTAGAATAAAGGTTCGTCCAATATGGCAGTTCCAACTGGAACTTCTGAACAGCCAGATGATCAAGGCACTTCGCCTCCTCTCAAGGAGACCAACGAAACAACGCTTAAAGATGCTACAGAAGTGCCTCCAGACTTCTCACCCGAGTCTCCTCCCAAAATCCATCAAGAGCGAAAGGGCAATTCATCTGAAGAAGAAAAACTAATAACTCCCAAGCGAAGATTCAAGTGAGGAAGGGTGCGAGGATGAAGAAGGAGAAGATGCTCAAGAAGGTTCGGCGAAGGGCGGCATCGATCTTTGTGGTAATGAAAATGATAACATCGGTGGTGGACTTGATTGATGATGAAGAGGATGATGAAGAAGCGAATAATGAAGGCGATGATGTTACCACTAATGACCCAATGGACGTTGAGATGGATGTCACTCCATTGCGTATGGAACTTCCAGAGTCTTCCAAATGCCAGACAGCCGAAGAGGAGTTAGCCCTCTTGAAACAAACTGACCCTATTGGGTACATGAAGGCTAAACTAGCTCAGAGAAACACTCCCCTTCCCAAGGCTAATGCTAGTTCGACCTCTAATTCAGTACCTTTTGATGATAGAGTCATATTTCTTCACAAGATTCGAAAAACCATACTTGATGTGGATTTGTTCGAAATACTCAGAAAAGATAGTACTGACCTTGCGATGAAGGACTTCTCAATCAAGTCAATCTCGCCACATGTTCCTGGAAGTCGGCACCATTTTGTTTGAACTTCATCCACGATCGATAACGTGGATGCCTTCTTCAAAACGAATCTGCTGCCAACAAATTCCAAGAAAAATGAACTGCAATGGACGCCGCTTATGAACATGCCTCGAAGCTCACTAAGGAGGTTGAAGATCATGCCATGCATATCAAGCAAGCCAAAGTTGATTATGATCTTCGAGCTCAATCCATTCTTCAATGGGAGGCGGATCCAGGAACTTCAGCATAAAATTAAGGAAGCCCAGAAGCAACAACTTGCATATGAGTCCAATACTTTTGGTAATCGATTCGAAGAGCTTCTGAATAAAGGGCTTCGGAAAGGAACAATGAAGAAGCGAAGTTGCTATCTTGGAAGGAGCCCAGCGCTCTACTCAGCACAAGCTTGAGTCTTTTAAGAATATCTTTGATCGATTAAGGAACAATACCCACTTCTGAACTTGTTTATTTAAAGCAATCTTGTATCTTATTTGAATGTTTGTTTGTAACACTTGACAATGCCATTTTGGCAACTAATTTCACCATTTTGGCCTCGAGTTATATGTTTATGATTTACGTTGCTACTATTCGAACCTCCTGCAGGCGTGGTTTATATTTCTTTAAATACTTCCCATTAACCTTTAGGATTCGTTTGTCGTCTGCCAACTCTTCGATTTCATACGCATTGTTTGAAAATGTTTTCACTACTCGAAAAGGTCCTTCCCAATGAGTTGACCATTTACCCAATGCTTTATTTTTCTTGTCCATGGGCAATATAACTTTCCACACTAAGTCATTAGCACTAAATGTTTTACCTTTCACCCTTTTGTTATACGCCCTGGCCACTCTTTCCTTTTGCCTCATCAGGACTTCTAATGCATGCAATCTAACTTCATCTAGCTCTACCAACTCATTCATCATCATTTCCCAATATAAAGAAGATGAGATTTCATTTTGCCTTTGAATTGAGCCCGTAGATGAATTTCTCTTGGTAAGGCGCATCATGACCAAATGTTAATTGGAAAGGTGTAGTATTAGTAGCTTCTTTAGGGGATGTTCTACAGGCCCATAGTATTTGATCTAAAGTCTTATGCCAATTTCTTGGTTTTTACCAACATGTTTTTGATTAGACCTATTATTACTTTGTTGGTTCGACCGACCGTTTGCACGAGCATAATATGGTGTTGGCGTTAGCAACGAACCCCATTTCTTGGGCAAATTCTTGCATCTTTTACGGTAAACACCGATCCTTGGTCGTGGTTATGCTCTCACAACCCAAACCTATAAATAATTTGTTTTATGCGAATTCGATGATAGTCTCTTGATCTCTGACTACCAAAGGTATTGCTTGATCCACTTAGTGAAATAGTCTATTCCTACCGGGATATATTTCGACCTTTAGATGAAGCGGATTGATTTCTCCTATTAAATCTAATGCCCATCCTCAAGGGCCATGGCTTAATGATCGAATGCAACTCACTTGCAGGAGCATGTTGAATCCCTGCATGTTTCTGGCATTCTTCACATCCTTTAGCAAAATCTATACAATCTTTGAGCATACTGGGCCAATACATACCATATCGAAATAGCAACCATTTCATTTTATGACCCGCTTGATGTGCTCCACATACCCCATTGTGGACTTCTGATAGTGCTAGATATGCCTCACTTTCTCCCAAGCATTTTAGTAACACACCCTCTTGGGTCTTCTTGAACAATTCATTTCCCATAAGGACATATGACAACGCTCTATATTTTATTTTCCTATCCACATTCAATGTTGGGTTTTCTAAATACCTTATTAATGGATTTCGCCAATCTGTATCTGTTAAAGTGTCTATGGATAATACTTGAACCTATCTTTATCACCATAACTTACTTTGATATTCTCTAGATCGATGGTGTAAGTCGTAGCCATGACTCTTCCTCTTATCTCAATCAAATCCTCTAAGTTTTAGCGAGACTTTATAACTTTGAAGCTAATTGTGCTAGGTCATTTGCTTCTTGATTTTCTATTCTTGTGCGTGTTGAATGTCCATGTATTCGAATTTTTGAGTAGCCTATTAACTATGACGAAATATATCATCAGATTTTCTTTTATGCATTTGTATTCCTTAGTTATACCTTGACTACTAACTCGAATCACCCTTGATTTTGACTCTAGTTGCCCCCAATTCCAACAAAGCTTCAAGTCCAACAATGAGCGCTTCGTATTCAGCTTCGTTGTTCGAGCAACGAGGGCCATTTAGCTTATACTTGAATTTTGTTGGAATTCCCCCAGGAGAAATTATGAGAACTCCAACACCACTACCCTCTCGATAGGTCGAACCATTAAAGTATAGCTTCCAAGGTTTCATTTCGACATAACCCATGACAGGCTGTTCGACCAATGAATGGTCCACAATGAAATCAGAAACTACTTGGCCTTTCACTGCTCTTAAAGGCATGAAAGTCAAAGCATATTCTGTCAAAGTCAATGCCCATTTACCAATTCTACTATGCATTATTGGCTTGGAAAGCATGTGTTTAATAACATCGAAATGAGATGAAACATAAACATCAACAGGTTTTATATAATACTTGAGTTTCATACAAGAAAAGTATAAACAAAGACACAACTTTTCTATATTACTATATCTAGTTTCTGCATCATTCAACACCCTACTTAAATAATATATGGCTCTTTCGATGCCATTCTTGTCTTCTGTACTAACATACTACCTATAGTAAGTTCGAGCGCAAATATATATACAATCTCATGGGTTTTCCCCATAAAGGTGGAACAAGATAGGAGGTTGAGATAGATATCTTTTAATCTTGTCGAAGGCCTCTCGTGCTTCGCTCCATTCAAGGCTTGGCCTTGCTTTAAACAGTAGTGGGGAAAAAGCTTGTGTTTTCCACTTAGGTTGAAATGAATCTTACGAGAAAATTAATCTTCCCTAGTAGAGACTGTAACTCCTTTTTCGATGTGGGGGCTTTAGTCTCCATGATGGCTTTGGTCTTGTTCTGGTTAATTTCGATTCCTTTTTTATGAACCACAAAGCCCAGGAAATCTCACCTTGTGGTTACGATGAATTTGTAATAACAACCTTTCGACCGCTTTGATCTTCGTGAGCTCTTCGAACCTCCAGAGAGTGCTTGATGGGCTTCTTGCCATCCTTAATTGGAAGTCTGTGCTCCACTAACTCTCTTTTCAAACCAGGCATTTCGTCATAGTCCCATGCAAAGCAATCTTTGTTCTGTTTGAGGACTTCGATCACCTCTTGTTTGAGGCTTGGGTTGAGTTTCGCGCTTATGTAGGTGATTCTTTTTGTGTTGATATTCCCCAAATTCACTTCTTCGAGTGGGTCCTGTGCCAACATCTTAGCACTAGAGTTTGTTGGATCCTTCTCGAAGCCCAAGGGTTCCGTATCATAAATGGCGTCAAGCCTTTGGTCAATTTCGTTTTCGTCACAGGGTGAATCTTTCAGGCCCTTCCCTTCGAGTTCGTTTACTTCAACTGTGTGTTCTATTGCAGCCTCTGAAGCCGCTTTCCATTCATTCTCAGCCATATAGGCCGAAATCCTTTCGCGGAAAGAGGACTCAATCATGATCAGGGTCATCGGACTCCCAGCCTGGTGGCCGTCTTTGCGAAGTGTGTGACATCCCGAAAATAATTCGGTAATTAAATAATTATGATTTTAATTATTAAATTAATTGAGAGCATAGTTTATTTAATATATTGAATTATTGAGATTAATTATGAATTTAATGGATGTATGTGGAGTAAGTGGGGTGTGAGGAGTAAAAGACTCTACTCACATTTATTGATTTATTTAATTATGATTAAAAGGAATAAGAGGAATAAAAGGAATAAAATAAGGAAAAGAAGGAAAAAAATAGAATCATTTGGAGAAAACAAGACTACGTAAGAGTGAGAAGAGGAGAAAGAAGAAGGAAAACCTAGAAGTGTCGGAATCTCGAAGAAACCACCGTGAGGGTGATTTCGGTGATTATGGCTTATTATAGGTTTTGATGTTGATGATATGAGTTATAGCATGTAGGAATTTGAAATTGTGAAATTCTAGGGTTCCATGAATGTGTCCTATAGGTGTCGATTATGTCAAATATGTATGGAATATGATTAGAGTGTCGAGATGAAAATAGATGATGGAAATATGTTGTTTGATGAGATAGATGATGCCAAATGATGTATTTTAGTGTTTCCATGATGGAGTTCGTATGGGTAAAATGGGTTTAATTGAAAATGGAAGGATCTTTGTCAAAAGTGCGAAATGACATTTTAACACGTAGGAACCGGTTCTATGTAACGAACGGTTCCCCATTCAAAATCGAGGGGAAGTATTTTCAACTTTCGGGAACCGGTTCCGTTGGGTAGGAACCGGTTCAGTGCATTTTCAATTTTTCAAAACTTCAAAATTCATAACTTTCAAACCGTAAGTCCGTTTTGAGCGCCGTTTTAGACGTTATTTTCTAAATTTAATGCTCTACCTTATGAAATGAAAATATTTTAGAAAACTTGAAATTATTTTGGGAAAGGGTATAATTTCTAAAGATGATGATTATTAGCTAATACATAATGACGATGTATGTGTGATGCACTAGTGATGAGGATCGATAATGTATAGGTGAAATAGCATGGTTATGCTATTGTTTGATGTATGCATGATTGGTATGGATATCTGATTGATTGTTTTGCATGTTTATCTTGATGTTAGATGTATGCATGATTGTTGATGTATCATGTTGATTTTGGTGATTCGATTATGTTAAATGAATGTATACATAGGCGATTAATGTTGCATGCTATTGATGTGCGTGCATATGCATTATTTTGGTGAAGTTAATTCCCATTGTGCGAATTTGACTTGGATTGCCGATAACCGATACCAGTGAGGATGGGTGGTTAAATTGGATTCGTGTCCAGTGGTTATGGACGAATCGATGGAACGTATCCGAATGATGATGGATCGGTGTTGGGTGACTTAGTCACGAAGTCGATACCGCATGCATTGAGTGCATTAGTGTTTTCATAGGATTGTAACATGCTAGGATGTCTTCGGTGTTGCAATGCCTTTATTGTTGATTGATGATGTATGATGAATTGTATGACTATGGTTGTGTATTGGATTACGATTGGTATTAAGTGGTGGAATAATATGCTTGTATTATATGGTTGATTGAAAGATTTATAATATGCTTTAATTATGAGAAGTCTCACCCTTACTTTACCATTTCAGATTAAATTAGCAGCTGAGGAGTCGGTGAGGATGGCTCTAGAGCTTATCGTTTAGTTCGCGTGTCAGTGTCATGCTCTGATTAGGTTGTAACACTGGGGAACGTTAGATGAGGAGTTAGACATTGGTTTATTGTTTATTTAAAACTTTGTGGAAATAATGTTGAGTGAATTATTCGGTTTCTTGATGATATTTTCCATTTGTGTAAGACATGGTCTTAAATTGATTGAAAATTTATTTGGATGTTGATCCTCAGTGTAGCATGGCTACTGTTTGAATGAAGTTTGTTTTAATTATTAATTGTGACATCCCTTATTATACCGTGTTAACTCTGATTAAAGATGATTTAGAATATTAATTTAATTAATATATTCGGGTATTTAGATGGGGTGTTACAATAGTGGTATCGAGCATAGTCGGTCTTGTCTGTGTCGTTATCCCTTTAGTATGCGACTAGTGTGACATCGATACTTGTGTGATGTAGATTGTTTTGTTATGTTCTGACACAATGGCGGAAGAGGTAACGGAAGGAATGATGACGCCATTCGAGGCTTTGGGAATGTTGGAGTGCTAGGAGGGAACCAGCAGGGAGCTGCGATTGGTGCTGACAGACAATTGGGGAATTTTCAGAGGAATAATCCTCCATTGTTCAAGGGCACGCATGATCCCGAGGGTGCACATAAATGGTTGAAGGAGATCGAGAGGATCTTCAGAGTGATTGACTGTGCAGAGGGGCTGAAGGTGAGGTATGGAACTCACATGTTGGCTGAGGAAGCTGATGACTGGTGGGTTGCTACCAGAGCCGAACTGGAAGAAGATGGTGTTGCATTGAATTGGGCTGTGTTCAGGAGAGCTTTTCTGAGGAGGTACTTTCCTGAGGATGTCAGAGGTAAGAAGGAGATTGAGTTTTTGGAACTCAAGCAGGGTAACAAGACTGTCAGTGAGTATGCTTCGAAGTTTTCTGAGTTAGCAAAGTATTATGCTCATTACCCTAACGATGCAGATGGAGAATTTTCCAAATGTATTAAGTTTGAGAATGGTCTTCGTGACGAGATTAAGCAGGGTATTCGGTATCAGCGTATCCGAAGATTTTCTGATCTGGTTGATTGTAGTAGGATTCTCGAGGAGGACCTTGCTAACACTAAGTCGAATGCTCGAGGGTATGTTGATAGGAAAGGTAAGCAACAGATGGATCGTGGTAAGCCTTATGATAGGAGTCATCGAGATCCGTGGTTGGAAGAAGTCCGTGGAGGAGATTCTAGTTCTTCCGCTAGGTGCTATAAGTGTGGTGAGACAGACATCGCATGGTGGATAAGAGTAATGATAAGAAGTGTTTCAAGTGTGGAAAGTTCGCCATGTGGCCAATGACAGAGTGAAAGTGGTGACTTGCTACATGGTGAAGAGGGTTATACTGTCCTCGCACAAAACCAAGAAAGAGCAAGTGGTGGTAAAGTGTTTGCATTGTCGGATCGAAACTAAACCGATGATCGGATTAAAGGTACATGTTTTATTAATGGCATACCTTTGATTGCGATTGTTGATCTACTACGATTCTTTTATTGCGTTAGATTGTGCTAAGAGATTGAATTTGGAAATTTCAATATGGATGGAAGTATGGTTATTGATACTCTGCGTCGGGTTCAAAGACTACTTATGTTTGTAGGAATTGTCTGTTGATTTTGATAGGGTTTCGGTATGGATTTAGTGTGCCTACCGAACAACTTGATATCATCCTTGGAATGAACGGTTGGAATTCAACTGTTCATATCAACTATTTGAGAAGACGGTCATTTTTCCCAAAGAGGTTAAGATCGAAAATGAGATTATGTCGTTAAATGATGAACTTAGCGTGAAGGATGGTGCGGTGGTGTTTATGTTGTATTCCGAAGCGAAAAGGCAAAGAGTGATGGATTGCCGTGGTGAATGAATTTTCGGAGGTGTTTCCTAAGACGTTAGTGAATGCCACCGAGAGAGAGGTAGAATTTACTATAGAGTTGATTCACGGAACTAGTCCGTGTCGATGGCGCCATATGTCTCGAACAAAAAAGAAGCGGTTAGAATAATTGCTTGAAAGAAGTTCATTCGTCCGAGTGTTTCGCCGTGCTCCGGTTATTGGTTAAGAAGAAGAGGTTATTGTTGACTCAGACATTTGAATAAAGTTACAATCAAGAATCGGTATCCTTTGCCGAGGATTGATGATTTGATGGATCAACTCGTTGGATTGTGTATTTAGTAAGATTGATAGATCCGGATATCATCGATTCGGTGAAGTCGAGGATATTCATTAGAGCGAGAACATACATTATGTCATGCCGTTTGGAGTTACTAATGCACTGTTTTCATGGAGTATATGAATATTTCATCCATATCTTGACAAGTTTGTATCGATGATATTCGATATTCGATTTATGAGGAGCATGCAAAACATCTCGAGTTGTGTTGGAGTTGTTGAAAGATTGTCCGTGTGAATTAAAGAGGAGGTGAGTTTTCTTGGTCATGTAATTTCCAAGAATGGAATTCTTGTGAATACGGTGTCTCGAGACCAAGAATGCTTCTAGCCAGTTACTACAAGTTTATTGAAGGATTTTCCAAACGTTGCCGTTGACTAAGTTGACCGAAAGGTCGGTGTTTGTTTGGGATGTTGAGTGTGAGAAAGGATTCCAAGAGTGAAGAGGAGGTTGACAAGTGCCGATCTTGATTTTACCGGATCCGACTAAGTCTTTTGTGGTGTATTGTGATGCATCGATGGGATTAGGTGGTGTGTTGATGCAAGGCCTTATGCTTCACGACAACCGAAAGTGCGAAAGGAATTATCCGACCCATGATTTGGGTTGGTGTTGTTTTGAAGTTGTGGAGACATTATACATGCGGTTCTTGGTTTGAAGTATTCGGATCATAAGAGTCGAGGTATCTCTTGATCGAAGGAGTTGAACATGAGGCAGAAGATGGTTAGAATTCTTAAAGATTATGATTTCGGTTTGAATTATCATCAAAAAATGGTGGCATGATAGAAAGTCTTTGCAGTCGATGTTAATGGTTCGTGAGTTAGATTTGGTTGAAAGAGATCTAAGTTTGGTTTGTGAAACTACTCGAATAGTGTGGGTATGTTGAAGGTGACTAGTGGTATTCGGAAGAGATCAAAAACAATCGATGTTGGTTTAGTTGATAAGTTGACATTGATCAACCAAGGTCAAGGAGGCGAGTTCAATTCGAGAATGGTATTATGAGATTTGGTGATCGGGTGTGTTCCGGATGAGATTAAAGAGTATTTTGGAAGAAGGTTATCGGGTTAAGTATTCATCCCGGTGCTACTAAAATGTATCATGATTTGAAGAAGTTGTTTTGGTGGCAAAAAAAGGAAATGTGTATGCTTGTTTGGTTTGTCGAAGTCGAAAATCGAACATCGAAATCATCGGGGTTGATGGAGCCGTTGTTTGTTCCGAATGGAAGTGGGATGGAATCTCAATGGATTTTGTGTACCAAGGACAGCTAAGAATTGTGATTCTATCTGGGTGATTGTGGATAGGTTGACAAAATCTGCTCATTTTATTCCGATAAGAATGGATTATCCGATGGAGAGATTAGCAGAATTGTATGTCGAAAAGATTGTGAGTTTGCATGGTATTCCGTCTAGCATTGTGTCGGATCGAGATCCGAGGTTTACATCTAAGTTTTGGACGAAGAAGCTTTGGGTACCAAGTTGCGTTTGAGTTATCCATCCGCAGCATGATGGTCGACGGAAAGAAACTTTGAGAGCTTGGTGTTAGAGAAGGGTGGAGCTTGGGATAGCTATCGCCATTGATTGAGTTTACCTACAACAATAGCTTTCACTTTATGGCTCCGCCATTGTATGGTGTCGACACCATGTGTACCGGGCCGAAAGTCTCGCCGGATCGGAAATTTAAGATTCAAAAAGATGAGGACTTCTCGAGTCGTCGAGGTTTACCATGATAAGAGGAGGAAAGACCTTGAGTTCGAAGGAGAGCATGTGTTTATGCGGTTACTCCGATGACCGGTATTGGTCGAGCTTTGAAGTCAAAGAAGTTGACTCCACGCTTTATTGGTCCTTTCACCAAAGAGTTGGGAAGGTTGCATATCACACCGCTCTTGCGAATCTGCATGATGTCTTTCACGTGTCTCAACCGAGGAAATACATTGCTGATCCGTCTCATGAGATTCGGGTAGATGACATACCGAAGAACCGCGATTGAGGATCTAAGTTGAAACATTGAGGCAAAGAGATTGCATTGGTAAGAGTGGCTTGGGAGGACCAAAATGTCACTTGGGAGCTGGAGAGTCGATGAAGGACTCGTAACCGAGGTATCCGAAAACTTTTAAGTTTGTGACACCCGAAAATAATTAATTAAATAATTATGATTTTAATTATTAAATTAATTGAGAGCATAGTTTATTTAATATATTGAATTATTGAGATTAATTATGGATTTATTGGATGTATATGGAGTATGGAAAAGTAAAAGACTCTACTCACATTTATTGATTTATTTAATTATGATTAAAAAATAAAGGAATAAAAGGAATAAAATAAGGAAAAGAAGGAAAAAATAGAATCATTTGGAGAAAACAAGACTACGTAAGAGTGAGAAGAGGAGAAAGAAGGAAAACCTAGAACCACCATGTAAGGGTGATAATGGCTTATTATATTTTGATGTTGATGATATGAGTTATAGCATGTAGGAATTTGAAATTGTGAAATTCTAGGTTCCATGAATGTGTCCCTATAGTATGTCAAATATGTATGGAATATGATTAGAGAGATGAAAATAGATGATGGAAATGATGTAATGACATGATGTCCCATATAATAAAATGGGTTTAATTGAAAATGGAAATGTGAAAATGACAAAACATAAAACCGGTTCCTATGACGGAACCGGTTTCCCATTCAAAAATCCCATTAACTTTCGGAACGGTTCCGTTACGGTAGGAACGGTTTTTCAATTTTTCCTTCAAAATTCATAACTTTCAAACCGTAAGTCCGTTTTGAGCGCCGTTTTAGCGTTATTTTCTAAATTTAATGCTCTACCTTATGAAATGAAAATATTTTAGAAAACTTGAAATTATTTTGGGAAAGGGGTATAATTTCTAAAGATGATGATTATTAGCTAATACATAATGACGATGTATGTGTGATGCACTTGTGATGAGGATACGATAATGTATAGGTGAAATAGCATGGTTATGCTATTGTTTGATGTATGCATGATTGGTATGGATATCTGATTGATTGTTTTGCATGTTTATGCTTGATGTTAGATGTATGCATGATTGTTGATGTATCATGTTGATTTTGGTGATTCGATTATGTTAAATGAATGTATACATAGGCGATTAATGTTGCATGCTATTGATGTGCGTGCATATGCATTATTTTGGTGAAGTTAATTCCCATTGTGCGGAATTTGACTTGGATTGCCGATAACCGATCGCAGTGAGGATGGGTGGTTAAATTGGATTCGTGTCCAAGTGGTTATGGACGAATCGATGGAACTGTATCTGAATGATGATGGATCAGTGTTGGGTGACTTGGTCACGAAGTCGGTACCGCATGCATTGAGTCTGCATTAGTGTTTGCATAGGATTGTAACATGCTAGGATGTCTTCCAGTGTTGCAATGCCTTTATTGTTGATTGATGATGTATGATGAATTGTATGACTATGATTGTGTATTGGATTCTGATTGGTATTAAGTGGTGGAATAATATGCTTGTATTATATGGTTGATTGAAAGATTTATAATATGCTTTAATTATGAGAAGTCTCACCCTTACTTTACCATTTCAGATTAAATTAGCAGCTGAGGAGTCGGTGAGGATGGCTCTAGAGCTTATCGTTTAGTTCGCGTGTCGATGTCATGCTCGATTAGGTTGTAACATGGGAGCGTTAGATGAGGAGTTAGACATTGGTTTATTGTTTATTTAAAACTTTGTGGAAATAATGTTGAGTGAATTATTCGGTTTCTTGATGATATTTTCATTGTAAGACATGGTCTTAAATTGATTGAAAATTTATTTGGATGTTGATCCTCGATGTAGCATGGCTCTTTGAATGAAGTTTGTTTTAATTATTAATTGTGACATCCCTTATTATACCGTGTTAACTCTGATTAAAGATGATTTAGAATATTAATTTAATTAATATATTCGGGGTATTTAGATGGGGTGTTACAAAGTGCCTTCGCCTCCTTCATCACCCTTAATTATTTTCCTATCCCAATACATGCCATCATGGCGAAGGGTCATATAGTAACGTACATCTCTTGTTTCATTCGATTCGTCACTTGGGGTAGGGGAGCTATTCGGCGGATACTTGTCATAATTCCTCTTGTTAACTAGATTGTTGTTGTCATGAAGTAGCTCGGTCCGCTTGATGTTCTCTACTATCCCATCCTCTCTCCAGGGACTAACCTTTGGTGCATCGGCGAAGGACTACCCTACGCCATGAATCCACTCTCTTCCCAATAGCAAGTTATAATTTACTTTGGCTTCGATCACCATGAACATAGTGGGTGCAACTTGATCCGACGATTAACTCCACTTGCACTACCCCCGTTTGTCCTACCTTCCTTCATAGTTGGATAAAACCATGTTATGAGGTTTAACATCACCGTCTTGAATGCCTAACTTTTTCGGCATGAATTTTGGCATCGTTGATGACACCCATCTACTAAGACCTTGTTCACCCGTGGGCTCCACCTTTGCTCGAATGAGCAGTGGCTTTAAATGATTCTTCATTGTGGGATCGGGTGTTGAAGAATGCGTTACGCTCTTGACCGCGCCATTATCCATTACATAATAACGATGATGCGTGTTTCATTAGATCAATGGTGTCTTCTTCTTCGTTCTTGATTTGGTCTCTGGCGGTCGGATGTGTCTGAATACCACATTGCGATTCGGGTTAAGTGAGGATTCCCTTCGATTGAAGTTATCGTAAGCATATCCTCATCTTCTTGTGGACTTGGAGTGTATTCTTTTGATTCATCTAGTTTTGTTTGAGAAAAAGCCTCCTACTAAGCGGAGGTTTGTCTTGAGTTACTGTTTGTTGTTGGTTGATTGGTGCTTGGCGCTTCTTTTTGTTGGTCGAAGCGCTCCTTTGTGCGCTAAAGCTTCCTCTCGACCTTCGATCCGTTCTTGCCTTCGCCATTGGGATCTTGACATGGGATTCTTACCTTTATAATTTCCCACCTCGGTTCCTCCCTTTTTTGTGTTGAATTGTCTCGGTATACCATGGCATGGCGCATTTCGCTCATTGCCTCCCATCTATCCTTCCCTTTGTTGGTTTTGACTTGCGACCATCCATGCTTGGTACTTCGGGGATTTTAAATGTCACCCTTGAGCACCCTTTGGATATGGGCTATCGGACTTCGTGTGACTACCATCGAAGCGACTCATTTGACCAACTTCCTTGTGATTCCAACATGGGTGAAGGGAATCGTTTGAAAGCTCCAAATGTTACGGTCGTATCTTCTTGAACATCTTGGGCAAATCAAGCACTTGGTTGCCCCTTTGTGACAGCGTACTAAAAACTCCAACAAACTTTCCCCAGCTCTAGGGTAGCATCTGAACAGTTGGTTGTCTTGGCGCCAATTTACTCCAGTCCGAGCCCTTTGTTTTCGTTCGAACTCCATGGCAATCCTCTCGTTGCATATGATGCTGCATCTTGGACAAAGCATCATTTCAGCATGTCCCTTGTGGCACAACATGAGATATTGTTTTAGGCTAGTATCTACAGCATAACCATCCTCCATTTTGTATTTTTCTTTGTCGAGATATCTTTCCATTTCCTGCATCTCAGAACAGGGTCTCTCCATGTCCACCATATTGACATCCACATCTGGTCCTTTCGTACCGTTATCTCCCCATCCTGATGGTTTGATGTCTTCGATCCGAATCTTTGAACTCTCGGGAGCATAATATTTTACCATATAATCAAATTTCCCACTGGGCTCCCCTAAGGTGTCCCAGGTCTTTTTCTGAGGAACGTTACCATCTTTATCTTCCCCTTCTGTATCATCATCTCCCCATCCTGATGGTTTGACGTCTTCGATTGGACTTTCGACTCTCGGAGCGAATATTTTACGGATAGTCGAACTTCCCACTAGGTTCACCCAAGGTATCCCATGCCTCTTTCGAGGGAAGCTTGTTTTATGTCTGAACCTTTTCGGTTTGAGCCTCGGGCCTTGACTGTGTCAATTTACTTTCCGACCCTCGAGATCGGATTCCTTCGAAACAACGACTAGAGTTGGTTTGACCGAAGCTTCGTGGTTCGTGGGCGTCTTGATGACTCCATTGTTGACTTGACCAACACCCAACTTTCACTCTCAGTGCTTTCCTCTTGCAATGTAGTGGCCCTTGGTGCCTTCCACCATATTGATGTCTCCAATGCTCAAAGGCTCGGAGTAGTTGGTGTCTGCAATATCCGGGTCTTCATCCACCTTCATTTTGGTTTATCGGCAAACTTTAGTCGCCTTCTTTAATTGCATTTTGAATCAAGTCCACGAAAAGAAAACACTGAGGTTTTGTGGCCTAGGAAACTATGATATTTACAAAATCCTCTTTTCTTTCTTTGATCTAAGCGAGGCATTTTGACATTTGGTGGCACAATTAATTGGCCATCTTTGACTAGTAAATCGAAAATTTCATCACACTTTGTTATATCGAAGGTATACACCTTCTTTGGAAACTTGTCATTTTTTTCATTTTCAACAATTTCTTTCCCTTTTGTAGGGACTAGGAGTTTACAAGAGTAAGGTGGAGCTGTTTCAATTCATGAGATCTACTTGACCTCCTTGAATTCGGGTAGTCTTCACCTTCCTCCGTTTCGACATAGGAGACTCTTTCCTTCTTATTACTCTTAGAAGCCGGCCTTCTCGGTAGCCTTCGAACTGGAACCCTATCTGCTAATGAGCCATATCTCTCAAGTCTTGGTATCTAATTTCTTTCGAATAGAATAGTCCGGACCACCGGTGACCATTTCGACTAACTCATGCTCGGGACTCTGTGAAACATCTAGATTTCAAGAGCACGAACCTATTTAAGTATTCATCTATAGGTTCGGTGAACTTCCTTTAACACTTGCTAATTCCTTTAGGCTTATCTTGGATTGTCCCATATAGCTGTTCATGGAGCGACCTTTCTAAGAGGGTCCGTGTCTATGGATCCGGGGGCAAAGTAGTGAACCATGTGAAAGCATTCTTAGTAAGGGAACTTGGGAAATATTTAATCCTAAGGTTTTCATTATTTGTTATATCTCACGCCTCGATTAGGTACCTAGCTATGTGTTCATTGACTCGTTCGTATCTCGGCAAACTTTGTAAATTTAGGGATCTTGTACCCTCACCGTCATTATGGATTACATAGTCGCTATGGGAGAAGCGTAATTTGGCCTTCTAATTCTGTATTAATACCGTTTTGGGCCATGATCCTTTCTATCATGGTGGTTAGGTTATTTTGCCAAGATATTGTCATTTTGAACCCTATGAACCCTTTGCATCGGCATCTTGGTTTCGACCTACAAGGACAACCCTCTAGGTTGTTCTTCTCAAAGCTGGGACCTCTAGTCGTCGACCCTTGCCCTGGTTCAATAATTCCCTTTGTGGTTCTTCTCGAATCACGGGACCTCAAACCTCTCGACCCTTCTTGGTGGTTCTATCAATTCCTTTGTGGTCCTTCTCGAATCAATGAGACATCTACCCTTTGTGCTCTTGCCCCCAAGTTAACTCCCTCTCTGGCTGGCCTATAAGGTGGGTCATCGCAATCGTTCTATGATAGGTGCGTTTGCTCAAACCAATGCACAGTTACGCCTCGCCTTTCGGTGGAGCAAAGAAATCTATTCGATTCATATTGTCTGCGTTCTCTCTGTTTGTCACAGTCACGTTTTGAACTATCGGGGCGAAGATTTCTTGCATAGTTTGTGCTAATATTCCTATCATGTTGTGGTTACTATCATCCATTAACTGTCTAAAAGCCATTTGATTTTCTGTGGTCAAAATGGGCAGCGTGCCATAGCCTCTGACCCTTGGTTATTTGTCATGAATTGGTTAGTCCCAGAACCTGACCCTAAGTGTGGTGACGCGTTCGACGTCGAAGTTTGCAAACCTGCCATGAAGGATGTTGGCATTCCGTACTGGGAATTTTTGGGTCTAGTATTGTCGGCCCGAATGGTCTAGCCGTGGTGGGGTAGCGAAATGGGTTTGTGCCCCGATGGTGGGATGAATCCTCCGGGGTACCCAGTGGTCCTGTACTACCTAGGATCGAATTGTTTGTTGACATGCCACTTGTTCCATTCGTGGCCATACTATTAGTGGAAGATGCAGCAGTTGTGCGTTGAAGGGATCGTTGGGCGTCCTGTCGAAGCGATCGCATTAGTGCACATTGCATGTGGGGCATTTGTTCCCTGGGTTATTTGGATCGACATCCTATTACTTGATTTCTTACGGGTAAGGGTTGGTTCTTTGTTAGTTATTCTACCACTCCTAAGGTTCATATACTAATGAACTTTGTTTACTCGAAAAGAACCTTTTAACAATAATTAAGTTTTTAAGCGTTAATTTTAATTAGCAACAACCAATCTGTCCCCTTGGCGTGCCAATTTGTTCATGATTTACGGTGAAACAACCGCTAGTCCTCAAACTATCAAACAAGCGTTATGATTGTTGTTTAATCCCTTGATAACTTGCGGGATCGACTAGATTGATCCTATGGGGTTATTAGTCGTTTGCATAAACTTAAGCTGCTGGTTAACGTTCAAGGCTTATTTTTAGATGTTTTATATATGTCTCAAGTGTATTTCGATTATGATATTCAATAAATTAATAACGTAATCAAGCAAAGCAATATAAAGATGATTTGAACATATAAGGCATAAAGACTTGAATTGCGAGAAAGTATGTAAGTGCGAGGAATGTTCAAATGACTTGTGAATGTAAAAGATTTTCAAAGTAAAACATGAAGTGTAAAAGCAGGAATGTAAAAGCAAGTATGTAGAAGTTTTCTGGAAAATAATAGCATGAATGTAAAGGTTTCTGAAAAGTAAAAGGCTTCAAAACGAAAGGAAAAGCGTTTAGATGCATGGAAAATTAAATGACTTTGAATATAAATGATTTAAATGACATTTATGCAAGATAAAGGTAAATTGGAAAGATAAAGATATGTTGTTGAAAGATAAAAGTGGTGCAATCATTACATCATTCGTGCATTCGTTTCCCTATCCATGTGGTATTTTGAATGTTACTGAATTTAGTACAATAGATATGACACACGAAATCCTAACACTAAGACTTCTATTTATACTATTTTGACCATAACGGCCTGACTCATGAGATCTTGCCACGTTTCGGACATGCAGAATACTATGCTTCTCTAGCCTCCACGTCTTCGAACCGTTTTCCAGCACGCATATTCGAACCACCATTCATCCCGCTCACATTTTGAATTTCAAATATCTAAACTGCCTTTCGATTCGAACGCGCTGCCTAACACCATGCTTCCACCATTTCGAAGCTCCTTCACAATTGCTACTCGAAGCCCCAAGTTTCAATATCTTATTCGAAGAACTGATTCCTTCATTCCAAATCATGACATTTTCCTCGTTCCAATGAATACTGACATTGTTTCATTTCGAGCTCAGTGATTCTTATTCAAATCATCTGCATCAAAATCTTCAGCCAACACCACCAAAACAAATGAGCCAAACTACGACACTCTTACTTTCCCATTGCACGCGGGAATACGTAGGCATCTTGTCACGGGGCTCGATTGAGCAAACTTTGTAAATACTTCCTTCTTTTCCCGTGGTTTCTTTATTTTCTCTTTTCTTTTGCATGCATTATAGCGATTAATCATAGATAGATATAACACACCCTTTAGCTAGAAATAGAAAGTGGATACCGTAGAGTACTACGGGCGTGTGGCGTGCTAATCCCTTCCCCTCGCGTAACTAACTCCCTTACCTAGATTCTCTTGATCTCTCGGTCATAGGACCACGATTTCTCCCCTTCAGGTTTACTCGATGTTTTACTTTCTCCGACGTGAGATAAAAGACGTTCATGGCGACTCCATTGATACACCCCTATCAGTCGGAAGTTCAGCCGGCTGGTTTTACTCTAATACGTAACACTCGGAGGGATGAGCGCTAGTTATTTTATTTATTTTTTTGATTTTGTTGTTGAATATAATGTCGATTATATGGAAGTATTTGTTGCCTCTAAGTTTTTCTAAGTTGGATTATGTCATTCATGTTGATTTTGAGATTTCGCTGCTTAAGTAATAAAGTCGTTTATTCTAAAGATTAAATAATGTTGTTTCGGTTCATCCGAATTTAAATTGTTATTATCTGTGATAAAGGCTGTTGTTTTGAGTAGAATTGTAGCATTCCAATTGTTTTGAAGAAATTTTATTACTCTTATTTTTATAATATTTGCCGGGTAGAATTGGGGTGTTACAGGCAGCCTCGGCGGTGTCACTCTAAACCATCACTAACTAAACCCTTCTTCCACCTTGGCCTTAAAAATACCAACCAAAATGACAAAAGATCCACGGCTCTCCCTAGATCTAAAATGGAAATCATAAACCCTAAGTTTTCTAAACTACCAAACCAACTTAGAACTACACCAAATCAATTAATTAATGGCAAAAACATAATCATAAGAAGAAGGTCTACACGGTGGTGCTAAGAAAAGATGGAGAACAAGGTTTAACCCTAAGTTTTCTTACTTCTCCTCTGTTTCTGAAATGTTGTTGTGTTTTTTGAGTAGTGGCTTATCTCTTCTACTTTAAATTTCAGTGTGAAATTTTGAAGTAGAGATTAGGGTTTCAAAGAGCTTTGTGTGAGGTGAAGTAAGGGATTTTCGTAGGGCTTCTGTGTATGAAAAATGTTGCTCCCTTAATGAATTAATGAATGAATAGGTGATTAAGTAGGTGGGAGGTTTGAATTAGAGAGTATTGGAATTGGTTTAGATATTGGTTAGGATAGAGGTTCGGATTGTGAGCATAAGTTTGGAGTTAGGCGTTGTTTTGATGATGTTAGTATGTTGAGTGACTGATGCTGATTTTGCGGGATTGTTCTCTTTGGAAAAATCATGTATTGTTTCTCTTTTTTTTTGTTGTTAAAATTGCAATTTTTGTTTTTTTTGTACTTTTGTGGTGAACC
Source organism: Vicia sativa (assembly GCA_021764765.1). Lineage (NCBI taxonomy): Eukaryota > Viridiplantae > Streptophyta > Magnoliopsida > Fabales > Fabaceae > Vicia > Vicia sativa. The sequence continues at coordinate 191,422,882 of CM038795.1, read as the reverse complement.
GTGAGCATTACATGACCATCTTGAATCTTCTTTTTCAATTTTGAATTTCTGATTTTTCTTGATATTGTTTACATATAAGTACTTGTACTAATAACAATCTTTCTATTTCTTCCTATTTTCATGTGTTAAGGTAATGGTTGTGAGCACGGTTTGTATGGCGTGAAGATGATGAAATCTTGAAGACAAAGGTAAATCAAGTTAAAGTGAAGTTTGGAGGACTTGCAAAGATTGTTGAACTGAGGCTAACATGTATGGAACTCAAAGATTTGCAATTATTTCAAGTTTAAAGTCCACAAAACTTAATTTTGATTTAAATCATAACATAACTAAATGTGTTTAATACTTAGATTCAAACTCAAGTTTGGTTCAAAATGAGTGGAAGTGAAATAATGATGATTATGAAAACAAGATAAGGTAACACACTAAACAACGTTAACCTAAATCACACTCCAAAAGAGCTTGAATAAAATGATGCAAATGAAAGAAAATTGAATCCCAAGAAAATAATATATGACTTATGACCAAGTAAACCCTCCTAAATTCTAAATGCAATGCATCAAAAATTGAAGTGAAAATGATTGTGAATGCAGAGTGCAAATGCTCAAATGACCAAAAGAAAAAGCCATTACAACATGCAAAAAAAATGAAGAAAAAATGGTAGGGAAAATTTAGGGTATGACACTACCCTTTTTAGCATAAAGGTTCTCCGAATTTGGCTCTCTCCGATAATGACTTCTTTTTCTTGATGATCCTTTGACATCTTTTACGTATGACAACAACCTACCTCTTTGGATCAAGATCTCAATTTCTCTTTTAAGTTTATGGAAATCTTCAGTATGATGACCTCTCAAACAATGATAGGCACACCACAAACCTTTGTTTGTTCCCATTACAACGTTAGACCTTTTAGGGCAACTTGGTTCTGGTAACAACTTGAGGTTATATACCTCCCACATAATATCTTATCGCTTTACATTAAGTGTGGTGGAGTTCTCAATATAGATTTCGTACGGACTATGTCCCTCGGTCCAGGCTTGTGATGATACTTCATGGCCCCAAATCTGACATGCCTAGGTTATGACTTTTCCTTGACATCTCAGGATCGTATCTCCATATTGCTCTCTTCACCTTTGATGTAACATTTTGCTCTATTCATTACCCCGTCCATGCTAGTGGCCGGTTTCTGCGCCAAATATTCATATAAATGGTCGGCCTTTAGGCCGTTCTAGAACACTCCCACAAACATCTCTTGATTACGATGTGAAACCTTTATTGTTTCTTCATTGAATTATGCCATATATTTATGGATAGACTCCGAGAACCCCTGGCAGACGTTGAAAGGCTTGTTGTGGACACCTTTCAATGCTTGCAGGTGGAAATTGTTGTACCATTTTCCTAGTTAGGTTCTGGTAACCCGTGATTGAGACTCTAGGCAGGCTCATGTACCAACGAAATACATCCTTAAATGTTCCTGCCATGAGCTTGCAATTCAAAGAGTCAAAAGCACCAATGATCGCCATTTGATTGTTAATTGAGATGATGTGCTCATAGGGATCACTCTTGCCATCGAAAGATGCCAGTGGTGGTGGTTTGAAGTTTTCCGGAACTTGATCGTCCCATATCACATCTACAAGGGGTTAGGGATCATATTGTATCTCCCTCCAACTAGCTATGGGTTTGTTAGAGTGTGTGAATACTATCTTGTACAAAATCATTTTGTTATCGTAGAGCCTCCACGATCACCAATAATTGTGCCATATCAGGTGAAGGGGGTGAATCACTTTTCTTGGAAGATAACCCATACATTCTGAAGTTGTAAGTTTAAATATTAGTGTGTGGTCTGGGCAAGTTTTACCGAGGCTCCATGGTGGACGCCAAATGTTCTTGATAAACACTTTTGAATAATCTCTCTGAAGTAAATCAAGTGAGACCACAAACGCAATGGAAAATAAGGTATTACTTGCTTGCTTCTCTTGGTGCGTGTGAGGGTAAGTTATGCCTTTCAACCTCAATGAGGAGCCTTATACCCCATCTCACCTCCTAAGATCATTAAGATCCCTTCCAGTCTCATAATTAAAGGATGCTAATAACGTATGTCGTCGTGATCATTGGCACATTTATACCTTGTAACGTCCCCTCCATCAATTTTAATAACTCCCATGCAACTACATAATTTACCTATAGTTGTTACATCAGGTTATCAACTCAGACTTCTGATTATACACCATGTTCAAACACGTGTCTCCGAGAACCATATGTCGACCTAAGCTATTATTTGTCTTACAAGTAACAACTTGGCTGTCATTACTTTTTAAAAGTGTTCGGTTATTTGACTCTTCCTTCTCAACCCTGATGACTTATAACTCGATTTTGAGAATTTCAACCCTTAAACTCTAAAAAGAGTGTGGATGTAGATTCAAACATACCCTTATTCTATTCAAATTTTATTATTTGTTGTTATGAAATTGATTTTTCATTTATTAATAATGAAAATACATATATATTTTTTATGAAATATAAATTATTAAATTGTTGATAACTTTTTTATAATTAACACATCCAACAATAATTTATTAATAATATTAAAACTTTATATATATATATATATATATATATATATATATATATATATATATATATATATATATATATATATATATATATATATATATATATATATATATATATATATATATATATATATATATATATATATATATATATATATATATATATATATATATATATATATATATATATATATATATATATATATATATATATATATATATATATATATATATATATATATATCAACTACACTTTCAAAGATAGTAATTCACTCATTCACTAAAATATATTGATTTATAACTTCATGAATAAGAAGTATTGAATCATATGATATAAAATATTTACGTTATAATATCATCTCTAGCTGTAATTTAATTTGAGAATAGGCTATACATTGATTTGCATGAATGAAGAGTTGAAATAAACGTGTTAGGAAAACGGGAAATAGTGGATGTATGGATGCGGTATAACATGGGTCCTATATTGGAGATTCTGCGTCGGTGTACAAACATTTTGACGCGTCGCCGAGGAATAGAGTGAACAAGAATGGTGCCGTGTGCTGTTTTCTCGCTCTGATTAGATTCTGCCTTTTGTTTCTGTATACTCGCTAATACTATTATTATATTCTCGCTCCATTTATTTTTAAGATTTCTTTTTAATTTTTTAAATATATTTATAAATTAATTAATTTCCATTTTTTAAATTAATAGTAATTTTTAATTTATAATACCTTTAATTTTATTCTCAATTTTTTAAATTTTATTCTATGTAACAAATAACTTAATGTAATTTGACAAACTTGTAATTATTATTATCTTAAAAATTAAAAATAAAAGTTAAAAATAACAAAATTTCTATGAAAAAAAAACACTTAAAAAAGAATAATCCTCTCTCTCTAGATTTCTTGGTTATGGAACCGAAATAATTCATTCTCTGATTTTTTTTGACTCATACACAATAAATTTTTATAAATATCTCTCAATCTTAAAATATGTTTGAATCGATGTAATGCAACAAAATAAAGTAAAATAGAATAAAATAACATTTACGTTTGATTATTTGATTAGTAAAAAAATAATGGAATGAAGCAGAATATATATAGTGAAATACATTTAATTCGATTATATTCAATACTTCAATTTTCATCCGATTATCTGTTGGTGTTTGATTATTTTATTCAATATTGATGTTATGTAAAATTTAAGATTATAAAAAAAATATTTAAAGTATAGAATTTTAGTTTAAATTAAAAAAATATGTAGAATATATGAAGCAAGAGTATATGGTACATAAAATTTGATAAAAATATAAAAATATATTTTAATAAAATATATAATATAATATGAATTCATTTTTTAATTGATTGACATTCACATAGTTACAAATATAGGCTAATAACGTACCAACTTTTAAACATTCATTTTAATTATAATAAATTTGTATAGTCGATTCTCTAATTCAATTATATAAACAGAAGCAAAATAATTTTAAAGATTAATATTAAAATAAACAGTATACCGCTGACATGTCATAGATATGTTCACATCCATTCGTTTTGACATACAAATTACATGTTATCTATAATATCTTTTTTGAATTGAAAATCACATTCGTAACTTATTTCGGTTTATAAGAATAATTATATCTAACAATACATTTTTCTTTTTTAAACATTTTTAAAGATTAAAATAATTATGAGATATTTTTTTCTTTATTCAAACAAATCATAAACTATACTATTAAAAATTTATTTATAAAAATTAAAAACTTAAAAATTTATTTATAAAAATTAAAAACAAAAATAATTAAACATATTCTAAACACTCATTTATAAAGTTTAATTTCATACTTCAATTAGTTAATGTTTATATAATTACAAAATATAAGTTAATAATATGTATCAACTTTTAAGTAGCAAAAGAAAAATTTAAAAGATATACATTAAAATGAACCGTTGAAATCTTAAATTTCATAGACATGTTCACATATATTCGTGAATCTATTTCATTCATACTATGGTTAACATTCATATATTTATAATATATAATCATGGGTTTTTTCCACTTATAAAAACATTTCTAATATATTCCTGTTTCTAAAAATTATTGTAACTTACTTTCGTTTATAAATGTAATTATATCAATATCTAGACTTTTTCCCGTTTATAAGTATCTTGAAACTGTAACAATTTATAAAAATATTTTAACTTATTCATGTTAAAAACAATTGCATCAATATTTGTAACTTTGGGATTGCATCGAAGTGCAGAGCCCGAGGCATAGAGCCAAGTTGGGGTTGCATCGGAGTGCAGAGCCCGAGGCATATAGCCAAGTTGGGGATGCATCAAGTGCAGAGCCCGTGGCATAGAGCCAAGTTGAGGATGCATCAAGCGCAGAGCTCGTGGCATAAAGCCAAGTTGGAGATGCATGGAAGTGCAGAGCCCGTGGCATAGAGCCAAGTTGAGGATGCATCAAGTGCAGAGCCCCTGGCATAAAGTCAACTTGGGGATGCATCAAGTGTAGAGCCCGTGGCATAGAGCCAAGTTGGGGATGCATCAAGTGCAGAGCCTGTGCCATAGAGCCAAGTTGGGGATGCATCAAGTGCAGAGCCCGTGGCATAGAGCCAAGTTAGAGATGCATCAAGTGCAGAGTCTGTGGCATAGAGCTGATGAGGATACACCTGAAACCAGTGTCTTAGAAGACCCAACCGAGGTGTAGTGCGCTCAATAGGTTACATCCTATTTGATATTTACACAAACTAAGCCCTTTTTAAGGTGCCTCATTACCCATGCAGGGGAGAAGGGAGAAGGACGATACCTTTACTTCTTTTAGTAAATGTTAATGACACACTTTACAAAACGGAAAAGACATTTAGCTCGCCAAATAAAATAGTATTTAGTCAATTTTTTCTAGTATAAATTTGTACCCTATCCGACTTTGTGTTGACGTTGCCTATTCTTTAATCGGGATGTCTATATAATCCCCCAAGCGCGAGGCCTTGTTGAAATAAGATGAAGCACTTTGTCACCAAGTTATCCCGATCAAGAAGGACTCCTTTTCTCGTTGCTTGTCGAGTACTTAAATTGAATACTCATACTTTTTACAGGAGTTTTTAGGAACGACCTCCCGCAACATAGAATAATTACCGACAACAATATTTAACAAAAAATTCATTAGTAATTCTTCTAGAAGTTATATTCCCTAAATAAAGATTTTTAGAAAGCTTTACAAATTAAGATAATATTAAAATATCTACTGTAAGCCATAATTATATCCTATTATTATCATTATTGTAATGCATATTGTCGGTATGCTATATAGAATATTAGAGACATTGGTCTTACTAAAACGTACACACATTCAATTCCATGATATTGATATATTCAAATTGATATAACCTCTTCCAAATATCCAACTTTCTACCATTGAATGTTACCACCCATGTTATTCATTTTGTAAAAAATAACATTAAGGTATTTTTATAACATATAACAATAATACTAATAGCTTATGGTGGAGTAAAGATGGAGAGGTATACTAGTGACTAAATATTCGTACCTTTAAGCGAGATACAGCATATTCAATGGTCGTTCCTGGTTTAAATGGAGATCTCAAAATATTGAAACGGGAAACTCTTAGATCTTCGCAAAACTCAACGTCTTATGGATTAGCGATTTACAACGATAGACAGATGAGAATTCCCTTCCAAGTTGCTCTTATCATATCGGTCATTCAACAGTGTGGTTCACGGCTAATATACTTTTGATGCAAGTGACGAAATTCGGTTGATGTTTCCTTGTTTTGTTGCTGCTGTGTCGGATATCTTGCAGCTTATCTTAAAAAAGCCACGATTACTAAAATATTAGAATAGAATTATTACCATGTATAATTCACCTACATTCTATAGTCACAATTTTTTCCTCAATGATATAGTTCTATGACAAAAGAATATAAAACAGGGTAGGTGGTCTCCATTCATACAGAATGCCTAATATATTATCATTCCATATAGTTTACCGCACATGCTTATGCTAACCATTTAAACTCCCAAAATGATGTGAAATGATGCTTTATATCTCCTAAATATGCATGTGCGTTGCTTTTTATGGCAATGCAAAAATGCTCAAAAATAAACCAAGTGTCACGCAAGCTATCTTTTACAGACTTACTAGACTACTTTTTCTCATGCACGTAAGAGGTTTCAAAATGTGGATACAAACCAACCTAAATGCCAGCAATGTTTGGCCATCACTTGTTGACAAAAATTGTTATCAAGTTAAAAATACATGCATTCTAAGAGTAAAAAGACGATATCACCAAAGAGTTCTCCTGTCAACAGAATGTGACGAGGAGCTAAGCATGGTTTAGAGCATAGGCAGTTTATACACAATTCATGATGGAATCAAAATTGTTCGTGCATAAAATCTACCGTCTGGGCTCGGAGAGATAAAAGAGAGTCCGAGATAGACTTACTAGTTGATCACCGGACAACATCCCGGCGAGGTACCAAGATTAGAGCCAGGTATTAAGGCCGGACACAGTAGTCATATGCTTGCAGCCTAACAATGTTGGCCGGATAGTGTCAGACGGGGTTGTTTCTGTTACAAAACCTATTAGAGAACGATTGCAAGCGTTACAATATTTCTGGGACGTTGTGAACGTTACAAGTCATTAAAAGGCGGTTACGAGCGTTACAAATATCAATGGTCGGTTACATCATCATGGTCATTAATCTTGACCATGTTATATATAGAGGCCTGATGGCCATAGAGAGGGGGACCTGATTTTAGAGACCACCTCTCGATCACTCTTTCATTGCTCTCTCTCAGCTTCAAGCTCAAGAGAGACTCTAAACACGATACTTAGAGGCTCCCGATTGAGAGATAAGTTAGATCTGTCGCTTGGAGGCCGTTTGTACCTCCAAATCCCTTAAAATCCTAAATGTAGTTTTTTAGCAAGAACAATTTAGTGCCCACCGTGAGACCTCGGTAAAACTTTCTTAGGCCACCCAAACCTTACCTAAACAATCACTTTTTCCTAGGTGGTACACGCTAAAACCATAATCTTACCATAATCCATGTTTCTATTTAGCTAAATGACACTTTACATAATAGATAAAGCTGCTGTTTGTTAAAGTGATAAAAATCTGATTAGATGTCGTGTTGTGATAACATGCTTGGTCACGATTGACGTCCCAGGGAACCAACGTTTAAAGAAAGATGCTGATATAATTTCTATAAACTCGGATCGTTTGAATTCATATTGCAGGAAGAATCCGGTGTCTCTATTTAATTGATGACAAGTTGGTACTTATCCTCTCCGCGCTTAGGTTACCATGGAGCACAGAAGATACTGTGGTATCTACTCAAAGGAGGTTGCTTGTTGCGTCAACATTTCATCCACGACGGCTCAAAGCTGGCGAAAACGTCTTGATCGGAAAGAATGAGGCGGTATCGGCGGGGCGATGATACCAACATCACTGATAAAGGCTAAAATCACCAGCCACATAAAAACTTTTACCACAGGTTTCAACAATTCACGAAAGATTGGCTCATGGGGTTCCCCAGACCGGCAACAATATTAATGTCGACATCAACAACATTAGGTGTCATCGGCGGTACCAAATTCACCTAACTGATCGTACCATCAAAAGAGGATTAGGACTTTCAATTCCGAGTGACCATTCCCAAATCTTACTACATATCTGAGAAGTCGTCGCAGGTCTAATTTATATCGTGAATCGGCTCAATCAGCAGCGAAAGATAAGTAACAGACATCGGATTCATGAAGTTAACATTAATTGGTTTGTAACTGTTGTCTGATCATTCTTTTATTGCTAATTATTGCTCCAAATCTCTATTATGAATCCAAAAAGTACCTGATAGGTTTTGTGTTGCATCTTCCTTGATTGAATTATGTATCTTTTTGAACTAGTAAGAGAACAGCCACGCCTTGCAGTTGAATTTAATATGTTGATAACCAAACCAGTCTCTCCTTCAATGGAAGCTCCGATCTTATACGAGGCATCAACTACTCAAATGATTATATCGAGAGGTTGGTAGATGCGGTATCGACTTAGAAGGGTAGAAGTCACAAATGAGTCTTGTTACAGTGTAGAATGGAGCTTAGAGGCGCAAGCCAGTGAGAATATAGTATCGCAAATCCAGGTCGATGTTGCCACGCCGTTGCCAATTGTTAAGAGCACGAACGAAATTGTTGCACTTATGTTCTTATCAGATTGTTTGAGGGGTTAGATAACTCTTACACAAAGTTTGCGGTGGTATCGTCGACACTATCATCAAAATGCAAGGGCTCGGGTTTTTATCGACGCAAAGCATAAGTGATTCGGAATATCATGATTACTATTGTTATACAGTTTTCGGTTTTGTTATCGCTGGATTGTCGCACCTGTTAGGCACCGAATAGTGCAAGGTTATCTCAAGTCAAACAGTTAATAGGGAAAGCCTACGTATCTTCAGTGGACAATCATTGCATTGGGGTTGGGATCTTTCATCTTCTCATGTCTCCGATAACAACACCTAAGGATTGGCGTCAAATAGTTAAAAATGGTCGCCTTTAGGCGCAGAATCAGAAGGAGGCAACCACAGAAAAAGTCGAGTCAAGAAACACAACATGTTCGCCATGTCAAAAACACTGCCATTCACAGATAAGTGCATAAACTTGTTCTGTTTATGTAATGATTGAATTCATTATATGTTGCACTTGTGGTGCGTAAATGTAGGTTGATTTAATTATGGGATCAGATAAATCAGGAGCGGGGTTCAGGAAGCCTCTCCCCAAAATGATGATGCTTATCAAGCTGATTTGGAGGTCACTGGACGCATTTCGGTTTCAAAAGCAAGATTTCAGTCCAGTCTAGCAATGAATCTGGTCGATAAACATCAATGTGAATTAATACATTCTCGATAGTATGGACTGCACCGTTCTCCATGTATTTAATCGTAACTTGACAGTCCGAGTAGGCACGACCATCCAAAGCCTAACGAACCAGCAGCTAGATTCCTTATGTCAGCTGATTGTAACTTCTTCGATCGGATGAGTGGTTCTAGAGTAAATAGAAATAAGTTTACTGCTGCTCATGGAAGTGCAAACATTTCCAAACAGAGCTCATGTACAGAACACACTCTTTGTCAGGGAATGGTAATCACTTGCTGGGCCTATACATTTTGATAAATAGGTTGCATTGTATTTCCTCATCAACCACCACATGGATCACCAATGATATTTCTCGGATCTAATCTCAACTCGGAAACTACATGAACTGATTCAAAGGATCGCCGAGGTCACTAAGGGTTTTATGCAAATTGCATTGATACCAAGATAAGTGATTCCCATTATTTCTGTTAATTTTTAACAATAGAAACACAAATAATATCAGTGTACTCAAGAGCCATTATATCCGATAATGTTTGTGTTAAGGTGATATTTATGAAGGCGTAACCGGTATGATTATGTTTATTACAGTCAAATATGACGTTTAAAGGATGGTGTTGATACCGTCAATTTCACCACTAAAAGATAAGTTGTCCGTAGACGTTCATACTTGGTTGCTGAGGACAGACGATGGCTTCAATATTTTTCAGAGGTCAACCCGACCTAGCTTCCAAGCAACATAATATCATGGAACTTCTTCCCGATAAGGCCTCCGGTGATGGTATCGAAAGGCATAAGGCTATCCAACTCAGAGCACGTCGCAGTACGAACATCAACATCAAAAGATAAGTATAATTGTTTACCTTCATGTGTGTTAAAGAATTATGATGGGATCAATTGGAACTAGATAATGAAAATAACAGAATAGTGAATATTATATATGAAAGGGAATAGTGATTACAATATGAAATAGAAGGAAACTCTTATAGTATAACTACCAGCCTAGCCAAATGGCTCTATCAGCAGAGAAACAACTTTGCGTTCCTTTCTCTCTCCTCTAACAGAATTATCAGATGATCACTACTCTCTCCTCTCATTCCTTATTTAACTAACACATGATGTGACCCTCCCATGCAACCTCCTACGCCTTCCTTGCTGCCAGTTCAACTTCCTTAATTTTCCCACATTTTTTGTGATATACTCTCCACACTTTGGGCCTTTCCTCATTCTCACTAAGGACCACTTCTATAGCATGATCAGCTAACCCATTTCTATCAATGCCACCTTCTATAAAAATAGCCTTGCCCTCAAGGCTAAATCCTGGAAATTATCCCTGCATTATTGTATCATCTTCCCATGTAACATCTTCCATAAAATTGTCGTTTCATTTAATCAAACTCTGTCAAACCTCTATGCCTTCTCTATAAATGACCCTTTTTCCAATTACTGCTTCTAGCATGGTTCCATCCATTTCAGTTATTTCTAATTCAGCTGGTAGTTTCCCTTCAACCTCATAGTCACCAATTGCCTTCTTGAGTTGTGAAACATGAAAAACCAGATGTATCTTTGAATTTGATGGCAACTGCAGTTTGTATGCTACCTCTCCCAGCTTGGAAATGACTTTAAATGGCCCATAGAAACGTGGTGCAAGTTTTTGATTGATTCTCCTTACCATGGACTGCTTTCTATGTGGTCTCAGCTTTGAAAATACCCACTCCCCTACCTCAAACTGAACAACTCTTCTCTTCTTATCTGCGTATTTCTTCATCTATTCTTGAGCTCTAAAAAGGTGTGATTTGAGTTGGTTCAGTGCTTCATCCCTTTCACTAAGTTCCAATGCCACAGCAGCCACTTTAGTCTCGTTGCTAAGAAACCTTGTTAGATTTAGAGGTTTTCGTCCATACACTGTCTCAATGGCGTTGTCCCTGTTGTCACATGATAGGTGGTATTATACCAGAATTCCACCCAATGAACCCGCTGTGCCCAGTCCCTTGGTTGCTCGGATGCAAAACAACGAAGATAGCTCTCCAATCATCGATTTACCACTTCCATTTGACCATCTGTTTCTGGGTGGTAAGCCGAACGCATCAATAAGTGTGTACCCTGCATTCTAAAAATTTATTTCCAAAAGTGACTCACAAATAATAGATCCTTGTCGCTTATGATTAACCTTGGAACACCATGCAGTCGTGCCATTTCTTTGATGAACAGCTCGGCTACTGACTTTGCTGTATAGGGGTGTTTCAGCAACATGAAATGGCTGTATTTAGAGAGCCGGTCTACAATCACCATCACAGCTTGATAACCTCTGGATTTTGGCAGTCTCGTTATGAAATCAACTGAAATGTCTAACCACACTACTTCCGGGATCTACAATGGCTGAAGTAGCCCACCTAGTGTCGTTGCCGCGTACTTCTGCCTCTGACATGTGTCACAAGCTTGAACAAAATCCCCAATCGTCTTCTGCATCCCTATCCAATACACATTGTCAGCTAGCCTTCGGTAAGTTCGTAAAAAATCTGAGTGTCCTCCCATTGGAGTTGAGTGAAACTCCCTCAGCAATATGGGAATGGTGGGTGAATTTCGTGAAAACACTACTCTCCCTTTATACATCAACACCCCTTGATGTACTGTGAAACCAGGTCTACTTGTCGGTTCAGTTTCCACCTCTGTCTCGATTTTCTGAATTTCTGGATCTTGTTTGGCTTCAATAATTATTCCTGCACCATCTAACCAGGTTGGATATGACACTAATGCCTTCAATTCACCCTCATCTATGCACCTCGAGAGTGCATCTGCAGCCTTGTTCTCCAGTCCCGGTTTGTATTTCACCTCCATATGGTAGCCTAATAGCTTTTCTAGCCAACATTGTTGATCCGGTGAGGACACACGCTGTTGTAACAAGTGTTTGAGATTGCGATGATCCGTATAAACTACAAACTGCCTTCCAAGTAAGTAATGCCTCCAATGTTGAATCGATAGTACCAAGGCCATTAATTATTTTTCGTAAATAGACTTAGCCAAATTCCCCTCTAATAGTGCTTTACTATAATAAGCAATTGGTTGTCTGTTTTGCATAAGTATCGTGCCTATTCCTCTTCCAGCTGTGTCATATTCCACCTCGAAAGGTAGATCAAAATTAGGCATGGCTAAGACTGGAGGCTGCGTCATAATTTTATTTAGTTTCTCAAAGGCCTCACTGCTCTATCCCCCCATTGAAAGTTGTCTTTCTTGGTTAACTCCGTCAATGGTTTGGCTAGCTTACCATAATCCTTCACAAACTTGCGATAATAACCCGTTAAGCCCAAGAATCCTCTTACCCCCTTCACTGTTTGAGGCGTAGGCCAATCTAACACACACTAAATTTTAGAAGGGTCGACTACCACCCCTTTTCCTGATATCACATGGCCCAAGTATTCAACACTGTCCCTCCCAAAACTACACTTTTCTATTAGCAACAAAAGAATTTCTACCCAGGATTTCCAATACCACAAACAAATGTTCACAGTGTTTCTTCCAATTTGGACTATATACTAGAATATCATCAAAGAAAACTAGTATAAACTAACATAAATATAGAAGAAATAGATCATTCATCACCGACTGAAACGTGGCTGGTGCATTGGTTAGCCCAAAGGGCATCACCAAGTATTCATAATGACCATTGTGCGTTCGAAAAGTTGTCTTGCAAATGTCAGACTCATGTACTCTTATTTTGTGATAGCCGGACTTGAGATCAATCTTTGAAAACACTTTAGCACCGAACAACTCGTCAAGTAGCTCATCCACCACTGGAATGAGATATTTATCCGGTACAGTAGCCTTGTTTAATTCCCTATAATCCACACACAATCTCCAAGATGCATCCTTCTTCTTAACAAGCAAAACAAGGCTTGAAAACATGCTCATACTTGGTAGAATTATTCCTGCTTCCAACATCTCTTGGACCTGCCTTTCTATCTCTTTCTTTTGGTGATGCAGGTACCTGTATGGTCTCACACTCACTGGAACTTCTCCTGGCAGTAAAGTAATATGGTGCACTTGATTTCTCATTGGGGGAAACCTCAGTTTCTCTTGAAACACAGAGGGAAAACGGTTCAACACCTCCTCTATTTCTTGAAATTGATTGTTTTCCCTCTTGGGTTCTTCCAACTCATTTACCTTCCGTAAACATCCTTCCTTGCTCAAATGCATCAATTCCATTCCTCCCAGCACTAGGACAAATGCATTCCTCCCAGCACTAGGACAAATGCATCAATAGTGAATTGATGGTTCCCTAACTCAACCACCATGTCTGAACACATTCCCATAGTTAACACCTTGTGTCCATCACCCAATATAATGGTTTTCTGAGTAGATTGAGTCACTTCTTGACCCAAGGCACTGGACAATTCAGGTGAAACAAAATTATGTGAAGCTCCACTATCGATTAAGATTACCATCTCCACCCCTTTGATTTTATCGATGAGTCTTATGGTGTTGTTCTGCTTTTGAGTATCGCCTATCCTTCCTAACACTCTATTTACAGTGATTTCTGGTAAACAACCGCTAGTCTTCCAAACTATCAAATAAACTTAATGACTGTTATTTAATCTCTCTGGTAACTTGCAGGATCGACTAGATTGATCCTATGGGGTATTGGTCGTTTGGGTAAATCAAATTGTAAGACTGGTTTTCATATTTAGGTGTTTTGATTATAGTGTTTTAAAGACATTCAATCTACTTTGATTACTATACTAAATGAATCTAATGACATAATCAAGTAAATGAATGTAAAACTGGACTGAATGGTTAAAGATTCGAATGCAAAAGAAACGTTTAAATGCAGAAAAGAGTAAAAGCTTTAATGGAAAGACTTTAATGCAAAATCATGGATATAAAAGCATGAATGTAAAAGCACGAATGTAAAATGATTCGAATAGAAGAACAACGTTTAAATGCAAGAAATAAGTAAATGACTTTGAATGCAAAAGTATTTAAATGACATTGACATGAAAATGGAACATAAACTGGAAAAGATAAAGAGTTTTACTGAATTATAAATGTTTGGTGTTATCATACGTACATTGTTCGAGCATTCGTTTCCCTATCCATGTGGTATTTTGAATGTTTACTGAATTTTGTACAATAGATATGACACGAAATCCTAACACTAAGACTTCTATTTATACTACTTGACCATAACGGTCTTGCTTATAAGATTACGCCACGTTCGAACATGCGGTATGCTTCTCTCTAGCCTCCACGCGTCTTGAGCACATATATATTTGATTTCCAATATCCGCTCATGTTTGAATTTCAAACGCTTTGGTAGCCTTCGCTTCGAACTCATTTCACAACCTTCACAAACATAGTCTTGTTACCGCTTCGAAGCTTCTTTTAAGTATATCTTCACAACTGTCATTCGAAGCTCTAAGCTTTGACATTTCTATTCGAAGAACCATTTCTACCATTCCGAACCGTAAAATTTGCTTTATTCCAACGAAACATCCACATTGTTTCATTTCGAACTGTATTATCAAAATCTTCAGCCAACACACTCCCATCCAATTACACTCTGAAATTCCTGGCAGCAGATACTTGATATCACAGAGAATGTTATGACCGATGTCGACACTATGCTAGCAATTCACGATAATCTGATAGTAAATAACACAATAAGTTGTTCACCCGATTCGGTTCAACAAACCTACATCAGGGGCTACCAAGCCAGGAGAAAGTTCACTATTAGCGATATCAATTCGAAGACCCTACAGACACACCGGTTGACCTTCTCACTTAATCACTACCCAATGACCCTTTTACCTAAGTCCTACTTAGATATGAGTTCCTACTCTCCCCTCAATCACAGCGGTGATATCAACCTATTGACTAATTGAATTGTGAAGACACACTTCAATAAAATATCTTGATCTTGCTTCAAGCTTCAATCAAGAGACAACGCTCGTGCTTTAAAGCTTTGGTGATAAACTACCCTTACAAAAAGTCCTAATGCACTTATCAATTGATAGTTGCTTGGCTCATAAGAAAGAATTACACAATACCAACTGTTACAAATCCTAACGATTACAAACACAAGTTGCTATCTCTTCAATACATTCAAAGGCGCACGGTTGTAAGGGTTCTTTTCCTTTTATAGAAGCGATCCACGAAACTTGGTTTTGGGCTTCCATAAAGATAGCTAGGGTTCACTTAATTTAATCCTAAAAACATGGTCTTTTCAACAACCAATTTAGGTTTAATTAAGTTTAACCTAGCACCACGTGAGCATGCTTTCTAATAACGGAAAAACAATATTTAGCATTTCAACAAACTTCACGAAAAATCTCGGAACGAGCAGTTCTGCGAGCAGAATGTCACCTGAATGTCATAACATCATTATGACATCGATCTGTTTTCTGAAATTTCCAAGACTTTAGCTTCCATTCGAGTCTTTTAACATCCTTAGCGGTAGGATTTATCTTCAATCTCGAATGTCATGACATCCATCATGACATTGCTAAAACCTAGTTTTACCAAACATAATGCCAACTTAAAAACACTAACAAACTCCCCTTTGGCACATTTTGGCTAAAACTACCTAACACATCGAGAACCTATGTGAAGACAATAAACTAGTTCTAAGCTTTCTAAGCTTTCCTAAGCTTTAAGTAACTAGAACTTAGAAGATAAATTCTACCCATACAAAAATCCCACAATTCCCACAAATGCCCCATATACAAAATTTTAAAACAGGCCATAAAATTTCAGGCCATACAATTCCCAAAGATACACTTCCCCAAAGTCCCATACTACTGTTAACACAGTAGTTCTTCTCCCCCTTTTTAGCCATAAAGGGCCAAAGGAAACCATACAATTGCCCAAACTTTTAATCAAACAGTACCAGCAAGTATTTAAGGGTTACACATTTGTCAACAAAATTACAATCATCCAAACAAAATTGAGAAAAGTAAGCGACAAGAACACGAAAAAATAACGGAGAGAGTTGACAAAGCAATGACAAGGGGGCAAGGAGCAATATCTCAAGTGCTTTCTTCTCGGAAGAAGCACTATGGAAGAAGCATCTTGAGAACCTTCTTGATGCCACCATCGAATATCATCATCTTGACATCACCATGACATCATTATCGACTTTCTCTTCATCCTCGACCTCGTGTCTGCTCTAGTTAAGAGATCAGCTCTTCGGACTTTGCTTTCTTGCTTCAAGTTCCTTGCAAGTTGCTCTTAGCACACAATGACATTTGCCTTGAAATTTTCTTTGACAATGAAGTCTCGGCAGATGTCATGACAATGTCGGGACATGCTTCCCTTGGAGCAGTTTGTAGTGGAATCCAAGAGCGGGGGCTCTTTACGGATGTATCTCTTTCAGCTAGAATATCAGGTAATTGGTCAGTGATAATTCCACACAGTAGGGAGGGAAAGGCTATAGGTCCCTTGATTGCATAGCTTTCAGCATGCTTGAGAGTTTGATCAAAGATGTAGGATCCATAGTCAAATGCAGCTTGAGTACCTACTGCATATATAAATCTGCTCAGTCCAATGGAGATAGTTGACTTGTGATTGGTTGGGACCAGTTAGCGACTCTATCTTATGTAGGATGGCAAATTTAACACTCACTTCTTGAGAGTTTTCCCTTTAGAGGCCATTGTCGACTTGATTTGCAGTGATGGTTTGACAAATCTTGTTGTCAGTTTCCTCCAGCTCTGGCTGAGTATTATCAGACCTACCTAGAAATCTGTTGATCACATTTGGAGAAAACCTGACTTTCCTCCCTCTCACATACACAGTTTGGTAGTCATCAGAATTCCTATCCCCACAGTCATTTGTGAGATTGACAATAAACTCTCTCACCAAAGCTTCATATGATTTGAGAGCTTCTTCTTTTTTTCATCGATCCTGCCTCCTTAACCAGGTTAACAATCTCCTTGCATTCTAAAGCACTCTTGTTCAACTCTCTTTCTAGTGCAACCCTCTTTAAGCAAACATACTTCCACCTTCCAGCACTTTCAGGATGATGGAATGAGATGTTATCAATTGCCACTTCAGGCACCTTGGAAAGTTTTCCAAGAGTTGGCTTCTTTCTCCTCAACATCAAACTCAGAGTCATGATCAGACTCCACAGGTTCAGGTTCCTTCCTCTTTTTAACAATAGGTGTTCTCTTTTGTCTAGAGTCACCAGCAACAGTTTTTACTCTACATTTCTTTGTAGAGGTTCCAGCCTTGGAATACTTTTCAGTCTTATGCACATCTTCCACACCCTTTTCTTTGTGGGGCTCTGAGACGACTTGTTTTCCTTTCTTCTCATCATCCTCTTTGCAATACTAGGATTAACATTGGCAATGAGGTCATTGTCTGAGAACACTTCATCCAGGTCTATGACAAGGGTTTTATCCAAATTCTCAGAATCTTGAACAGGAGACTTTTCAAGATTATCACAAACTGGTTTCTCTGGAGTCTCTTCTAGGATACTATCAGAGATATAGTCAGCATCAGAAATACTCTTAGCTGAAGATTCCTCAAGAACATCATCAGAAATCACATCTTCATTAGCAGCAGGGGTTTCATTACAAGCATCATTCATGCTCACTTGAATTTTGAAGGATCAACGCATTCTTGGGGAGAATCAACATGATCATCGGATGTCTTGACATTCTCTGTGACATCTGGATCAACTGCTAAGCTAGGGCTAGCGGACTTTTCATTTAGAGGATTGAAACCCGAGGAGCAGTTGGTCTTCATTGAGGATCCTAGTTACCAATCTAGCAATGGCTATATGCACACCCTAGACTCCTCTGTGTTTACCATTTACGAGGGAAGAGAAGGATGGTACGGAGTCTTACGGAAGGTGATGCTTGCGTCCTTCTTGCATTCCTTGTCGCAATTTCTTGACCTTTTAGGTCTGGGCCATTCTTGCAGAGGAGTGATTCTCAGAGCTTCAACATGCATGTCATCAGTGTTTGCCCTAACTTCATCCATGGCAGGAGATGATGAACCAAATTTTGGGAAGATGAAGATGGAGGAAGACATATTTTGCTGGAAGATTTTGAGGAAATGAGAGCTAGAATGGCAGAGGTTTTGAAAGTTTCTTTTAGATGAAGGAAATATGATACTTTCAAAAGAAGAAACTATTATATGAAGGGGTCTCTTCCTATTCTTGGACCTTTTAAAAATAAGAGGAAAATACTTAAATAACCTACTTATAAATACTTGAAGGAAAAGATCCTTTCCATTCCTTGTTGTATGCAAGGTTAATTGCTACAATTTCTCATTTGGACAATTACCCAACTTGCTCCTTAACATTTCAAACTGGCTAGTCTCAAGCATTTTAGTAAAAGTGTCACAGTACAATGTCATGACATCCTGTATGACATTGTATTCAGTCAGCATCCGTTTCATCCAGATCATCTGAGAACAATTGCTACCAGCTGCTATGTGATAAGTCTCAACATTGTACAGGAATACACAGTTTTGCTTCTTGACCCAAAGCAGGATGGTTTCTCAAGATGAGCCATCCTTCAAAGAGCTTTCACACAAGCATTTATCAACACTTTCTCCACTTATTTTCTTGAACAACTTCAAGTGTGTAGGAGCATGAGTCCTTTTATGGCTGACATTCTTCATCCCATCCTCTTGACAATCCTCCTTGCATATTTGCTCTGTGAAGGATGTGTTGAGACTTCCATTATTGTGTCGACATTCCTCCGGATACTATGTTATTAACATAGCGAATGCCACCATGATCTTTTCCCTCATTGGAAGAGTTTCATTCGGGACTCCTCTCATGTATCTTTTGACAATAAGACACTTGGTTATCCTTTCATGCGGATCCTAGTACTTTGCTTGATTACCTTACAAGTGGTCGGTGTCTAGACATGGAGTGACATTCGACTTCTGTTCGGTCCTATACTTACCACGATTTTCCTTTTGTCTATGACCAATCTTGGTATCCTTGACTCCCCTAAGATCCTTTTCATGCTTGAGGTGTGGATGACGGATACTTGCTGCCGCAACTTTACTTCCTCTTCATCTTTGTGCGTGGGACTCATAGAGGAGTGGTGCTTGATTCCACTTGTAGCGGTTGTCCTTTGATCGACTCCTCTCATAATCACTACTTGATCATCATTGATTACAAGACATTCGGACTTAGTGAAGTTGGTGAGACCCATATCACATAGTGACTTATGCTAATGAGATTTGCGATCAAACCTCTTACCAGCAAGGTTTTGGAACTTGGACCGTTTGAGTTTCCAATACCTTTGATTTCTCCTTTAGCCCCATCTCCAAAGTAACAAAGCCCGAGTGAGGTTTAACATCTTTAAGAAGATTTCTTTCTCCAATCATGTGCTTGGAACACCCAGTCAAAGTACCAATCTTTCTTGGTAGACACACTAAGAAGTGTTAGCTACCGAGGCGATCTTCTTCTTCCACTGTTGAGTATGATACCTTTGGTTTTAGGCTTCACATAAGACCCTTGATTAGGATATCCATGAAGTCTGTAGCGGAAAGATTTTATGTGACCAAACCTTCCACAATAATGACATCTCCATCTTTGAAGCTGTTTGTTCATGTTTCTATGATTTTGATGTTGCACCCAATGTTGTGACATCTGCTTTGACATTGGTCTATTAGGTCTGTTCTTCCTTTTGTTATAGACAAACTTCTTGGTCTTCATATACCTGGCGGACACATTCAGCTTGTGGTATGACATCTTCTTTGTCATTGACTTCCTGGTTTGTTCCATTCTGGTTATTTGCAAATCTCTTTGCGTCCATAGCTTTGAGCGGACACATTTCTGTTTTGGGTTGTGACACTGCTTTGACATTGTTTTCCTATGTCTCTTCTTCTTAATGTCACCAACAGTTGCTTTTCACCACATATCCTAGACCATGCTTATTTCACGCATTCATCGTGAAGAATTTCTTCCAACTTATCGATGCCGGATGTCAACATTTTGACGACTTAGACATCGATCAAGTTTGGAATTCACATAACAATATCACTATTGAGGTGATTTATAGTGGTGTGTTTTCCTCTTTCTCGACCTTCACTTCACATTCTCGAACTTCTCAATCAACTTTTTACGCTCCTCATTTTGCGACATGCTTCACCATTTTTATACACACTTCCTGTAGTTTTCAAAGCTCTTCAAATGTCACTTCCTCATCACTAGAATCCATATCGAGTTGTACATTCGGAGAAGCGGTGACAAGTTTGGCACCTTCTTCCTCGATTCACTTCACGAATCACCATCGGACCAGTGATGACCATTCCTTTCTTTTGTTTCTTTAGAAAGGTGGGACATTCACTCTAATATGTCCAAATCCTTCACATTCATGACATTGGACTTTCTTGCCTTGACTTCCTTTTCCTCGACTTGGATCTTCTGCTGGAGTCATAAGATCGCTAATGTCGATGGAATGTCCTTGACATTTGACCTTGACTTTGGATCAATCCTCTGATCGGTTTGTTGAACTGTCTTCCAAGCATGGCAATAGCTTGGATATCTTCTCTTCATCTTCCACCTTGCATCCTTATTCGATTGTTGGATACAAGTGCTATGCTCTTGTTTTCTTGTCAGCAGTTTCAGATTCCCATCTCAAAAGTCATAAGGGATCCAATAAGTTCTTCAACCTTCAAGGTGTTGATGTCTTGAGCCTCTTATATTGCGGTGACTTTCATTGCAAATCTCTTAGGCAAGGATCAGAATCTTTCTCACCGCTTCTCTTGGACATCTTTTCACCAAGTGCTCCGAGGCATTGGCAATTTCAAAATATTCATGTGAAATTCATGAATATTCTCATCTTCCTTCATCTTCAAATTCTCAAATTTGGTAGTGAGCATCTGAAGTCTTGACATCTTCACCTTGGATGTTCCTCATGAGTAGTTCTGAGAGTGTCCCAAACATCCTTGGCCAGCTCACATTGATGGACTAATCTGAAGATGTTCCTGTCAATACCATTGAACAGAGCATTCAATGCTTTAGAGTTCCCAAGAGCTAGCTCTTCTTCCTCTTTGCTCCATTCCTCCTCTGGTTTCAAGACAGTAGTGCCATCTTTCTCAAGCTTGGTGGGATGTTTCCATCCTTTATCAGCAGCTCTCCAAGCTTTAATGTCCACTGATCTTAAGAAGGCAACCATACGAGGCTTCCAGTAATCATAATTAGACCCATCCAGAATAGGTGGTCTTCCTCCAAATCCTCCTTCTTTATCCATTACGCCAGAAACTATTATCCCTAGATCTCACCCAGAAATAACAAGCAGGGTGCTTGCTCTGATGCCAATTGAAATTCCTGGCAGCAGATACTTGATGTCACAGAGAATGTTATGACACAGTATCTGACACTATGCTAGCAATTCACACGATAAATCTGAAGCGATAAATAACACAATAAGTTGTTCACCGGTTCGGTTCAACAAACCTACATCCGGGGCTACCAAGCCAAGGAGAAAGTTCACTATTAGCGATATCAATTCGAAGACCCTACAGCAGCGCGGTTGTGACCTTCTCACTTAATCACTACCCAATGACCCTTTACCTAAGTCCTACTTAGATATGAGTTCTACTCACTCCCCTCAATCACGCGTGATATCAACCTATTGACTAATTGAATTGTGAAGACACACTTCAATAAAATATCTTGATCTTGCTTCAAAGCTTCAATCAAGAGACAAACACTCGTGCTTTAAAGCTTTGGTGATAAACTACCCTTACAAAAATCCTAGTCCAATGCACTTATCAATTGATAGTTGCTTGGCTCACAAGAGAAACTAGAATTACACAATACCAATGTTACAAATCCTAACGATACACAAACACAAGTGCTATCTCTTCAATACATTCAAAGGGCGCAACACGGTTGTAAGGGTTCTTTTCCTTTTATAGAAGCGATCCACGAAACTTGGTTTGGGCTTCCATAAAGATAGCTAGGGTTCACTTAATTTAATCCTAAAACATGGTCTTTTCAACAACCAATTTAGGTTTAATTAAGTTTAACCTAGCAACCACATGAGCATGCTTTCTAATAACAGAAAAACAATATTTAGCAGCTCAACAAACTTCCGAAAAATCTCGGAACAAGCAGTTCTGCGAGCAGAATGTCACCTGAATGTCATAACATACATTATGACATCGATCTATTCTGCGATTTCGGTGACTTTAGCTTCGATTATGTCTTTTAACATCCTTAGCGGTAGGATTTATCTTCAATCTCTGAATGTCATGACATCCATCATGACATTGCTAAAGCCTAGTTTTACCAAACATAATGCCAACTTAAAAACACTAACACACTCCAACTCCTCTTCCTCTTCAATTAACCCCTCTGACCCCAATACTGCTGCTTCCCCTTCCGTTCCCGCCGTCTCGACATCATCCACCACCAATAGCCGTAATTATTTCTCAGGGAATTGGTAAAGTGGTGAGAACTTATCTCCACACTTAAAGAAAATCCCCTTAGTTCTCATTTCCATTAATTCTGGGTATGAAAGTTGTTTGAATCCTCTTTGTTTCTGAGAATTTCTCGCAGTCGAAGCCATCGAAGAAGACACAGATGATTTCTGGACTGAATAGCTGGGTTTCGAATTGGGCCCTCTAAATTGGGACCGGGTTTTGTCTTGTTGGGCCGGGTTAAAAGATTTTGAGCCCGATCCAAAATAGTAAGATTTGGACCCACCCATGACCCGATAGGGCCCATTTCCCTTCATATTACGACCCGTGTCATATCCTTCTTCATCACCCAATAACTCTTCCTCCACATTCATGGTGATTCTCATCATCTCCATACGTGATTTTGGATTGAACGTACGCACCCTCCTTCGCACCTGAGGTTTCAACCCACTCATGAAGTACCCTAGGTATTGTTCCTCCAGTAACCTCCCCACGTGAGACGAAATTTTCTCGAACACTTCCACAAATTCCGTTACACTACCTGTTTGTTTCAACACCGATAACTCTTCAAACGGGTTCTCTGTACGTCTCTCTCTATATCGAGCAATCAGGGCTCGTTTCAGCTTCACCCATGACAGGTCATCTCCAGTTTCCATCCATATATTAAACCAATGGATGGTGGATCCTTCCATGCTCAATCGGGCTAATTTGAGCTTCATCTCTTCTAGTGAGTTACGAACATCAAAGTTAATCTCGGCTCTGGTGATCCAAGCTACAGGATCGTCGCCATCGAACATAGGCAGCTCCACCTTCTTCACTGTTAGCTGAGAGTCCTCCATTGATGATGAACCACCACTGCAGTTCTCCCCTCCCAAAGACACAATGGTTATCCTCTTCCTCACTGCCTTCCCTAACTCTATCAAGATCGCATTCTATTGTCGGAATTGCTCCAACAACAAATGCATTGTTCCCTTGAGTTCTCCTATGTCAGCACGCATCGTTCCCATATCGTTTTCTAGAGCTTCAATCCTCTCTCTCATCTTTGGTGGCATCTACAAACACACACAGATGCAGGGTGGTTTTGATCCGGTAGGTAGGACCAATTGATGGGATCAATTGGAACTAGATAATGAAAATAACGGAATAATGAATATTATATATGAAAGGGAATAGTGATTACGATATGAAATAGAAGGAAACTCTGATAGTATAACTACCAGCCTAACCAAATGGCTCTATCAGCAGAGAAACAACTTTGTGTTCTTTTCTCTCTCCTCTAACTGAATTATCAGATGATCACTACTCTCTCCTCTCATTCCTTATATAACTAACACATGATGTGACCCTCCCACGTAACCTCCTACGCCTTCCTTGCTGCCAGCTCAGCTTCCTTAATTTTCCCACATTTTCTATGATATACTCTCCATACTTTGGGCCTTTCCTCATTCTCACTAAGGCCCACTTCCACAACATGATCAGCTAACCCTTTTCTATCAAATTATTATTAAAACATTGCGATATTTCTGTGATGATTACGGGCACATAATGTGGACATTAGTAACGTAAGTGAATGCAAAACAAACAAGTATGATCACTGTTTCTGCATCATGAACATAGATCACATGTTACATATATTTTGCTCGAGCCATGCACATTTTGTTGTTTTATCCAATATTTTAAAAACACCAAACATGATATCAAGCTGGTGAAATCCTAGTCATGGTTTGATTGCTTTAAACTACTTAAACTAGGACAAAATAGGGTTCCAAGCATAAACAGGATTCCTATGGATAGAAGTTCGGATAAAGATCATGTTATTCTACTTTTGACATACACAAAGAACACGTTGTCATGTTACTTGTATATTAGTTGATATTAACATGTGATTATATAGTTTGTAACAAACCGTATCATGCTTACGGTATGGCAAGGCTCTTGTAAATTTGCAAAGCAGGATAAGTTATATAGGTAAGTCATGATAATGAGGTTTAAGGATGTGGTTAGACATTCACCAAAGTAAAGTCCTGGAGACAATAACATTATATATTGACAAAAAATATGATAATAAGTTATTACTACTATTCTTTTTTAAGACAATTTTGACAAAATACTACATATATTTATAAACTAAACATATTGATTTCTTGTTTTCATGACCCGGCGAATTAATTTGGAAAACGAGGTCAATCTTATAAATGTTTTTGAAGAAGCAAGATGTGTCGCGCCATAACAAGAGATGAGTGGTCAAAACTATTCTTAGAAAAGCGGTTATCAAGTAAGATCTTCGACGAGCACCGAGAAGCAAAGTCTTCCTCAGATGAGATGACCCTAGATCAAAGCGCTTCACCTTGTTCTGACAAAATCTTACGCTTAGGGGAGTCGTGTAGGCATCCTGATTAAAGAATAGCCAACAAAGTTATGCTCTAAATATTATTTAAATACTATTGTACCAAGGAGAGCTAATGTATCTGCCGATTGTAAAGAATCTCATTTACATTTACTAAAAAGTAGTAAGGGTGTCGTCCTTCACCCCTGCGTGGGCAATAAGGCACCTTAAAAAGGCTTAGTATGTGTAAAGATATCTAGGATGTAATATGCCATATTTCCCAATGCACCTCGGCTAGGTCTATCAAGACACAAGTTCCAGGTGTACCCTCATTGGCAGACCCCACAACTTGGCTCACTCCCGAAGTTCATTTTAATGGACCTCCTTCAGCGTATCCCGCCGTTTCGCCACAACTTGGTTCACTGTCGAGGTTCATTTTAATGGGCCTCCTTCGGCATAGCCCGACGTTTCGCCACAACTTGGCTCACTACCTAGGTTCATTTTAATGGGCCTCCTTCGACATAGCCCGGCGTTTCTCCATAACTTGGCTCACTTGTTCATTTTAATGGGCCTCCTTCCGCATATACCGACGTTTCGCCACAACTTGGCTCATTGTCGAGGTTCATTTAAATGGGCCTCCTTCGGCATAGCCCGGCGTTTCGCCACAACTTGGCTCATTATTGAGGTTCATTTTAGTGGGCCTCCTTAGGCATAGCCTGGTGTTTATCCACAACTTGGCTCACTGTCGAGGTTCATTTTAATGGGCCTCCTTCGGCATATCCCGGAGTTTCGCCACAACTTGGCTCACTGCCAAGGTTCATTTTAATGGGCCTCCTTAGGCATAGCCCGGCGGTTCGCCACAAATTGGCTCACTGTCGAGGTTCATTTTAATGGGTCTCCTTAGGAATAGCCTGCCATTTCGCCACAACTTGGATCACCGCCGAGGTTTATTTATATGGGCCTCATTCAGCATAACTCGACGTTTGTCCATAACTTTGCTCACTGCCGAGGTTCATTTTAATGGGCCTCCTTAGGCATAGCCCGACGTTTCACCACAACTTGGTTCACTGCCGAGGTTGATTTTAATGGGCCTCCTTAGGCATATCCTGGCATTTCGCCATAACTTAACTCTATGCCACGGGCTCTACACATCGATACATCCCTAATTTAGCTTAACGGACCTGCAAGGTATAGCCTAAAGCTTCATCTCGGCTCAATATCTTGGTTCATTTCAGTGAACCTACTCGGATGTGGCCCGAAATTTCAACTCGGCTCAATGCCTCAGTTTGTTTTCATGAAACCACTCAGGTAAAGCCTAGCTTTCCCCCGTTGTTAACCTTATCGGATCTACGCCCCAGTCGACTTATAATCGTTCTCAACGACTCGGGGGCTAAATTATAGGCCGTGGAGGTTGATGAAATCGACTAAATTTTTTTAATAAGTTGCATACAAAGGTTCGTGTCCCTCATATAAATTTTTCACGGTCTCAAAAAACCATCGACTGGGGGGCTACTATACAACACAAACCCTTTCTGTACATACAAAATGCAGAATGTAAACAACAATGTAAAAATGCAGAAAAATGCATAACAGATTGCAAAGTGCAAATTAAAAAGTACGATATTAAAAGGCCCATAGGACAATTTCAATGAAGTATTACAAAATGCATCCACCAAAAAGGGTGACTAAACGAAAACAAAATATCCAAGAAAATCACTTGGTTATCTCGGTCGGTGCTCGGTTCACCAAACGACAGGGGGGCTCGTCACCATCTTTGTTAGCCTCTATAAAGCCTACACAACTATTTAGATTTTAAAACCTCCTTGGTTCAGACAAAAAATTGTGAGGAGTTTGGTTAAAAATATTGTAAGACTGTGTTGAGACAAAAGCGAGCGCTTGAAACACTCACTTAGAGTTCATTAGCTCAGAACTACGGGTTAAAAGACGAAACACCCGACCTCAAACAATTTATTGAGTTCTAGATATAAAGTATGCAGTACATCCTATAATTCTCTAGATGGACTAACTCGGATTTGTGAGTGCCATACACGTCGAGTTATAACTCGACATTGGAAAATTTAAAAATTCCCCGGTTCAAAGCTCCCAGGCAAAGAACCATAATCGGATTCTGCCAGAACCTATCTAAAGGTGTGCTCGAAGGTTTAGCACCTTGGTTCAACGAGCCATCTAGAAGTGTTGGGCAATTCCCCAAAAAAATGAAAAATGCTTTAAATATATTCTTATGTCGCACTGTAAATTATTCAAAGCATTCTCAATGCATCCCTGCAGGAGGGCTCTAAAAACATTAAATTGATTAAAACCATCGAGTTTTACTCGCAATACACAGTCTCAGAGGCATCTCCCTACATCAGTTAGACACTCACTTCACAAGGGTTGAGTAATGATGAACATCTCCCTTAGAGCAAGGGTGATTCTTAAAAACCCCAGGAAATTATAAATTATTGGGTGCTTTTATGATGCCCAACACGACATGATCGGTCGCGTATAGGCCTGATAAGCAAACACTCTTCGATAAAAAGAGTTGAGTACTTGATCAGAGTGGAATCAAGGCCTAAACTGATCAGCCACCACATCCGTATGAACTGAATCATTAAAAATAGACGAGTACCAGATATCCTCGACTTGGTTTTATGTGTTTTAAGCTCTCTCAAGTTAATGCAGCCTGTGGTCGTTTAAACTCTAGTAAAAATAATGCCTTCCCTAAGAAATAGAAAATGGTAACCGCCATATTTAAAGCGAAATTCGCGTTAAAGCTATCACTCGGTATCCAATGTCTAGCCTGGGGCAAAGATTCACGCTTTATTAAATCGACCATAAGTCTTCAAGACTAGAAGCCATATGCTCGTCGGGCTTATGTTCGTGCATAAAATCTACCGCCCGGGCTGAGAGATATAAAAGAGAGTCCAAGATAGGCTTACTAGCTGATCATCGGGAAATACCCTGGCGAGGTCCCAAGATCAGAGCTGGGTATTAAGGTCGGACACACTAGTCATATGTCTGCGGCCTAACAATGTTGGCTGGGTAGTGCCAGACCCGGTTTGTTTCAAGTACGAAACCTATTAGAGAACGGTTGCAAGCGTTACAATATTTATGGCACGTTGTGGATGTTACAAGCCATTAAAAGGAGGTTACGAGCATTACAAATATCAATGGTCGCTTATATCATCATGGTCATTAATCATTGCCATGTTATATATAGAGGCTTGATGGCCATAGAGAGGGACCTGATTTTAAAGACCACCTCTCGATCACTCTTTCATTGATCTCTCTCAGCTTCAAGCTCAAGGAAGACTCTAAACACAATACTTAAGGACTCCTGATTGAGGGATAAGCTAGACCTGTCGCTTGGAGGCCGTTTGTGCCTCCGAATCCCTTAAAATCTTAAATATAGTTTTTTAGCAAGAACAAAAATAAAACAAAAGACTTATATGAACGACCTTCACCCAGTGTGTTGGCGGTTTTAATGACGATAAGTAGTTTATGCAATTAGTTGAGAGATTGAAGATGAATCCACGTTTATTTGGAAATCCAAGGAAATCAGAGACGCTAATCCATATTTTAACACCGATAAATCTTGTTGGTTAGCTATTTTAATCACCAGGACCCCCTTGTATCAGATCTTATCTGTGATTGATAGGCTTGACGGTATAATCTGACTATTCAAGATACACTTTAACCCTAACGTGCCAAACTAATGACTTTTCTGGGATTTGCTTTTCTTATGTGGGCAGTGCATTATGAACGTTCACTTAATCAGTTGTTCGTCGAGCACATCATTGGAGATAAATACAGGTTACCATCATTTAGTCCCCGCACTATTTGGGACAACAACTACATATGTATTCGACAAAGAAGCCAGATGGACTCACAGCGGTTTAAGCTAAGCTGCAGTCTACATTTATGCGTTGTGCTTGTTGAGCAATTCATGTTCGTCTGAGCCTAAACCTGGAAAAAAGACTCTTTCCAAAGATCTTTTAATGTTTGGTATTATAATGGTTGGAGTATACTCTCTATAGAATGATATTGTCATACCCCAAAATTTTCCCTCCTACTTCTCAAGACAATTCACATCTCCATACTTAAGGATTTCACAAGGGTTGACCAGACAAACCCTCTCCTAAGCAATCAATCCAAACTAGGGTTTTGCTCCTCTCAAGTCAAATTGGATTTCCAATGCTCCAATTGGTCACAATACCTCCTCATATACTTTAAGGGATCACTATGTCAAGTTTCAAGCCTTACAAATCAAATTTGCTCATCCAATTGCTCAGATGATTGAAAATCAATTATATTAGGACAAAAAGTCAACTGTGGTCAACATACAGTCAAACTTCATAATTTTTGGTCAATATCAATATTTTGAAGTAATATTCATCATTTGATCAAGGGTTGACCATGATTCCTCAAGGAAAGTCAAGATTTGATCAAAAGTCAAAGTTTCTAAATTAGGGTTTTTTAGACAAAAGTCAACAGAACTTTGACCAGGCATAACTTTCACATACTTTATCAGAAATTGTTTCCATCAAAGGCTCATTTTGATGGGAATTCAATTCTCTACAACTTCATGTCTCACAAGCTCTGGCCAAAAATGCTTCATTTGGAAGTTATGGATCAAAATATTACATGTCCTTTTAAAAGTCAACAAAAAGTCATCTTTTTGCAAAGAAGTGTTCATGAACATGGAAACTTCAATGAAGATTAAACAAAAAGTAGTGTTTAGAGGACATCTTGAGATTTCTAAAAAGTCCAAGAACACTCAAAAATGTTAAAAATTGAGCAAGATACAAATTGTGCAAGTTTGACATTTTTGAGGAGGTGCTTGAAGAGAAATACTTGAAAAAAATCAAATTTTTTCAAAATGGGCCTAACTTTTCTTAAACTTATTCCTTATCTGAAATAGAACCTCCAAGCTTAAGGCCACACCTTTTATCTTTTATTTTTATTTATTTTGAATTTTTATTCATTTAAATTCAATTTAATTAAAATAAAAGATATAAAATCAAAACATTAAGTGCAAGGTTGATTTTTATCATTCTTGGGGTCCAAGCAAGCCATACAAGCTGTCATTTTCGAAATTATTGAGATTGGCAAGAGAATTGATTGAAATTTGATTAAAAAAAAAGAAATATTTGGTTTCATTCCAAATCAAATATTTTCTCATTGATTGGCATATAATTTCTTCATAATTCTTGAGCTAATTCACTCCAGTATATATACACACTGATCCCAGATGCCACAAGGACGAATTCCTTGCCTAAAGAACCCTAACCCAATTTCAAAAATCTGTGACATCCAAGCTACAAAGCAGTCAGGTTTTTGCTCCGATTCAAGTCATTCTAAGCCTTGTAACACGTTCTTGGTGTTCCTCTGAATTGTTCCAAATACTCACAAGTCAGCAACACATTCAGAATCACTCAATTCGAGTCACAGTGCTATAGCTACAGACGGACTGTTGGTAAAGGTTATGGATACGGATACAAACCGTAGGTAAAAACCTGGGAAATTAGAATCATGGACGATGACCCCCCTTGGCGCGCGTTTTTATTTCAATATTCAGTGAATTATTTCCTTTATAATATATTTGTTTCATTTGCTTAACACGAATGCAGGCTAGCTCAGTTGGTAAGGCAGCGCGCGCCTAACCCTTGGGGCAGGGGTTTGATCCCTGGCTACCCCAACTATTTTTTGGCTATTTGTTTTACTAACCAATTTCCATGTATTTCCATATTATTTTTTTCAATTTATTTTCTTTTCAAACATTTTTCTAAAACAGCACAAAGATCACAAAAATATTTTCTTTTTGCATTTAGGATAGAAAAATATTAATTTAATTTTTAACATTAAAAAATAATATTTTTTATTCATACTTTAATTAATTGTTAATTAACCATTAAATTGACCTTTAATTATTTTTCCACATTAAAACTAATTCAGAAAATTCCCAAAAATATTTTCTTTTATAGTAATTAGGATTACTAACCTAAAACCTTTTTTCTACTAATTTCAAAAACATTTTACTAACATTTTCTTATTATTCTGGTTATCTATTTCTTATTTCGCATTTACAATTCTAGAAAGGATGTATAGGTCACAAAGTTTTATCATGTAATAGCGTAGATTTATATTTCTGCCTTTACTTTCCGCACTCCTATTATGTATTTGCCCCAAAGCCATGTAATAGCGTAGGATTTACTTTCCGCACTTTACATTTCCACACTTTACTTTCTGTACATATATTAACTGCTAGTAACTAGGCATGTATGACCAGATTAATTCAAACAACATAGATCACTCCTAATTTCAAGATAAATATCTGAATACAACACACTCTTCACACATGCACACCCCTTAGGGTATCCTCTCTTGTTGCCTTTCGAAACATGGTCATGTCCCTCAAACGTAGGGATATCTTAGCACAGTTGCCCACAAATAATATCATCACAGTCCCTTCGATACAAAGATCATAGTCCCTCGATGACCCTAGATTATTGCCTACGAATACACGATCTCGTCCCTCGGTTGTTGCCTATGAAAAATGATGACCGTACCTACGAATACGCTAAGGTATCCCTACATGTTTCCTTCTATGACCATTCGATGACCCTTCGAACGTACCTTTACATCCAATAGATAGAGTTACCAACCAACTAATGGTATGGCTAGCGCTACCGTAAAGGAAAGCAAAATAACATGGAAACGACCATTCTGAGTAGGTAATAAGACTCTTTTGCTTGCTCCAATCAATTCAAAAATACTTTTCACACCTCACACTATTTTCAAAACTTTTCAAACACTTTGTATATATTCCAGCGTGAATCATTACAAAGTTAAATACTTTCCAAAACAAAACATTTCCGAACACTTCGTATACATTCCAGCGAGAAGCATTACGAAGTCAAAGAGAAATGCGTTTTCAAAATATCTTTTCAAACACACACACACACACAGAAAGCAATTTATAAAGTGAGCTAAGCAATTAAGAGCCCGTAGATAACTACGGATGGAAAGCGTGCTAATACATTCCCTTTTCATAACTGCCTCCCATACTCAGAATCTAACAAAGGTCTTTTGCTGTTCTTTTCGCCTTCCCTTAATTAGATAAAATAAAAGTCAGTGGCGACTCTTGCTACCCGCAACATTTGCGATAAAACGCAAAACAAACAAGTCAGTTCTCCCACCATATTGCAGAACTGGCAACTCCGCCCGGGAAACACCCTAAAGAGAGGCTACCTTAGGGATTTAGATCATTTTATTGCTTTCATTGTTTGACTTGTCTGATTTACTTTTAAGGGTTGCTCGGGTATTATACTTGTGGGGGATCCTACACCCGGATCCAGGTTTCCTTAGGTAATTAGCAATAAATCGTCGCGACCGTTAGGCGTATACCAAAACGGTAAAAATGATGGCTACGTTAGTGCGACGCTTTGGATGTCCCGATGCTCCTCATGTTCAATTGAGGAAAGTATTAGGCGTCTGCGTAGTGTCATGAGCACTAACTCAACTTTTAGAACCATAATTGACCCATCTTGGCCATTAGAAGGTAGTGAGATGGCCGACTTTGGTGCAGACTGAGGTTGGTTGATAATCGATGCTACGCTCATTAAGATTCGACTTTTGGGATGTTTCAGTCGACCACTTGGTAGTCATATTGAAATAAAGCCTACGAGAAAGATCAATGATATGAGATTCCTAGAACCCGGTTACTATTATAGGGCAGGTTGAACCCACTTAAACTCTGGTAGGGTAGACACCTATACCTCATGCAAGCCTTAAACCTAGGGCTATTGTGTGAACTGCTTGTGCTTGCTACTTGTCTTAAACATAACATCCTGACATCATAACATCATAACATCATAACATCATATCATTTCTAACTATTTCAAGGACCTAGGGATTTATCTTTACTCTGTTTTGTAGGAGAGTTATGCCTTCCAGGAAGACTATCCGAATCAATTTCATGGGTATACCTTCTCAACTCAAAGAATTGGTTTCAGAATATGATGGTACCACGCGTGCTACACAAACATGAAAAAGATGCCTTCATTCACGCATAAGTACGAACTCAAGAATTACACTTGCAGTTATCGCTTTCATTCTAGAAAATCACAAGGTCACATCGTCCTTGTAGATTACCAACGTACAACCCTTGGACAATAACAAGTTACTCAAACATAACCGAACTACGATACATTACGCATTCTAGGGCGTATATTGACGACTATAACTCACTAGTCCAAATCCAACAATCTCGCATACTTGCTAAAAAAAATTCAATGCTCGATATCTAAACCAAGCCGCGTCACTTTTACGCATATGATGCCAACCGTAAAACAACTTGGTTAATCCTCAACTTCACAATTACTCAGAATGGATACGTTCAAAGTGTACACCCATCAAGACACCTCGTAACATCAGTCTCATCAACTAAAAAAAAATAACTCTTTCATTCTTGATTGATCAACGTCCATTGATCCTCTAAAATACACGACATAGTTTTACCTTTTCAAATATTGTCCAAATATTCACTTGTGAAACTTCGACGTATACACTCGACTTCAACGAAGTCTTCCCTTATAACAATTTAATTCCCTAAAATTTGTATTAAGTAATCACCATCCTCGCACCGTCGCAACGATCAATACACAAGTTTCTTATTCGAAACACCTTTCATAACTTTCAATCTTCCAAAGTGGTAATTCAAACCGAAACACTCTCTCAAGAACTCTACCCATCAACGTCGTCTCATACTACTGTAATTACAAAACAGGTTGGACTTAGAACCATAACATAAATTTTTATGGAATTCAACATGAACACCATCGCGACCGACTTCAGTCACAAATAGAACATCTTCCTTTATAAAACATCAATCATCTTAAGGTACCTGTGGCTACCAAACCATCTCAAAATTCTTTAACGTCAAGACTTATCTTAGTCGCAATCTAATAATCCATCACAACTATTAGTATCCAACGAAATCCATATGATAGTAGTGAACAAATCCTCGATAACCGTCTAAACTTAAATATCAACAAGTATCTCCAAACAATCGTGGATCATTCTTCAAAATAACAAATCCTCAAATCAAATATTCTTGGGTCATCCGCGATATCAACTTACTAAACTCAACAACAGACGAAGTCTCTTTATAGATCGTACTCAAACTTGAATTGTCTTCAATAATTCCTATCTCCTCGTCGTTAACATCTGCACCTTTAAGATTTCAAATGAGCACAACCGCATCAAACTCTAACTCACGTGTCCGACAATTTTCCCTTATGAAAATCAAATCGTTCCAAGGTAGCAATACACTCTTTCCAACTCTATGTCGAAATACATCTTAAGTCCAAAATGAAATATCACAATACACCGCACAAGGTTCTTCACTACAAAACAAGACTAAAATCAAAGCATTCTCTAAACTTTTCACTGGCTCAAACAAATTCGCTTCCCATTGCGAAGTCCAAATAGCGACTCAACCATCTCAAGTCAAAGTATCCACGATCAATACCAACTTATAAAAAGATCTTCCATCAAACTCACAAAGCTAACCATCCAAAACAAAGGAACTTCTAAGCTCTGAAATACCCCCCCTTGAAGTCTTCTACAAGATACAAAATAAATCTTCGTGGAACTGTCCAAAATATCTCCGTCTAAGTCGCTTACTTAAGGCACTCACGTCCAACGGTTCAAAACTCTTTCTTTAGAATACTCGACATGCACTGGTCTAACTTCACTATTGATAACGCAAAGCTCGGGTGCTTGCTACAATTTCCTTAACTTGATGTGAACAAAATAATATCCATGAGCACGAAATAACTCTTACAGCTACTCATGAGAGTACTGTCTGAACATTCCAAAATCATACCTGACGCATTAGTCACACTAATAACATCAACAAATACTAGCCAGGATCATACACTATCTTGAAAAGCATTGTCTAAAGATCTTCAGCTCTCACACTAACCCGTAGACAGCCAGACTTCACATCGATCTCACTAAACACATAAGCTCCAAATGATTGATTTATCCAACATCAGTCCATGGAAGTAGATACTTGTCCTCAATATCCACTTCGTTCCTTTGTCTGAAAACGACACACCAACTTAAGTGAATTTTGTTCTTCTCGAACAACACAACTAGAGCACTCCACGGCGACCCGCTCGAATAAACTAACTCTGCTCAAACCAATCCTCAAGTTGACTCTTCAACTCTAACTCGGAAACAAACATCCCTTAAGGATACTTCAAATCACAACTAGTTCCAGAAACTAAATCCATCAAAACTTCACTTCGCACTACGGCGGTAATTCACTCACATCTTCACAATATGCTTCGGAAGAATCACAACAAGAAGTTCGCTTGCCAAAACCTTGTTTCTCACCAAAATCCAAATTCGCCCACAAATCAAGTAACCATGCACCACCTTGTGCTATCTCATTTGCTTCATACACTATTAAGCTGGCAAGACAAGTCTATCCCATCCAACACAAATCCCGACTACTATCAACAAGAGATTAAGGGTGATCAATTCCTTAATTTGTCAATAGATAGTCGACAATCATGATGGTGACATAAACCATCTTTACCAAACTACAACAACGTCTTCAAACTTACACTTCAAGTCACCAAAGCGTAACATTGCTTAAGGCTCCATCTTTAAGCCACAAGCGCCACCAGGAAGTAAAACTTCTCCCCTTCTTGTTTCACACTCATCTCTGCAGACAAACAGTTAGAAACAAGCAAGTAATGATAGTGTTTCACACACATGTCGCATACAACAGGGTTAAACACATTAATAACCTGGCCAACAGACCGACCTACTCTGATACCACTTATGTAACACCCCAATATTACCCAAGGTTTTATAAGTAAAATCAGAGTAATTTAAAATTTCATAAATTCAATACTGAGGCGTCACACCTTCAAAACCAAATCACTTTAAACAGTCTGCTTTAAATACAGTTTTCAGGCCAATCAAATATAACAACACAACATAAACAAAATCATCACAAATTGGCTAAACCCATCGTCGCTTTTGGCATAAAAGCCCATCGTCACAAAAATCATCACATAGTATTTGCATTAAGCATTTCATCAAAGTCAAATCATCACAAAACTCATCATTTATATTCATCGCGTAGTTATCATAAATTATCAAGTCATATTCATTCCATGTTCATCATAAAGATCATCACCAAACAAAGCATCATATATTGTCGCAATTCAACATCATCCATCAATTAAAACCCAACGCCAAACAACTCAAACATAAACATAACCGAATCCATGAGACACGACTATGTTATGCATGTGGTACCCGTCACTTTGTCCATAATTAGGAACATTTGGCATAAAGCCCATCGTCGATTGGCATAAAAGCCCTCGTCGCCAATGCAATGTATGTGACTCGACAATAAAAACAACACAACAAAACATCATCATCGCTCATCAAAATTGGCATAAAGCCTACGTCGCCATAATTTATCCACATCAAGATAAATATATCATCACATCACACATCATCAAGTATTCGTTAATAAATACACCATCGCAAACATCATGTTTAATCACAACACATCGTTATCAATTAATTCACCAAATTCCAAATACATAAAAATAGTCAAACATCAATAATCGTCGCGAAAGCCATTCCTAATAATCGGCATTAATCATAATCGTCAACATCTCAATCGGATTGTCCATACGTGTCTTAAATCGACTAAAACGCAATCCGAATCAATTTAACCGTAATTTGGCCTATTTCGGGTCGTTTCGTAAAAACTCATAGTTTCGAAAAACTAACCTCACCACTATGTTCTACACATCGAACTTAGCTAGCATGCCAATTTTCGTTGAATTCGGAGCAACTTGCTCCGTCGTCGAAATTACCGAAATCGGAAAATCGGGACATAATCGGGTTCCAATTTAATCAGCTAACTTATTTCCTAATTATATTTTATTAATACTAACTAGTAGTATATGGAATTAAGTACTAACTAGTAGTATATGGAATTAAGGAAATTGAAACTAACAGAAGCAAAATGAAAGTTATGCAGAACAGATTATGCAGGAACAGAAACCAGAAACCAAAAAACAGAAAACAGAAAATAAGACATTTTCCTCCTTCCTGCTTAGGAAGGAACGAACGTCCCAAGTATACAAATGAAGGGAGGCGGGCGCCTAGGGGGGCTGGGACGGTCACCCTCCATCCTGGGGTGGGCGCCTCCCTTGCCTTGAGTCCTCCACTTCATCTTCACCCACGGTTTCTTCTTCAGGCAGTGTGTTCTTCTGGTTTTCTTTTGTTTTACAGTTTCTATTTCCATTTTAATACTTCTAGTTCCTACAAGCTAGCAATGAAACACCCACAATCCATACTCCTAACTCAATCTTTCTAAGTTATTTGATCGATCACACATACAACTCATAAACCACAACATCAATTTTATCCCAAATTCACAATATACCTATCAAACCCTAACTATAGGAAGTGGAAAATCAAACCCCTTTGCCTCAAGTGCTTGGATGGTTCTTGATGATTCAACAAATCCAACCCTAGCCATGTGGTCTTATTCTCTTCTCCAAGACCTCTTGTTCTTCTTCTTCCTCCAACACTTTCTCTAGTTTGGTTTAGTGTGTAATGAAAGAAAAAGGAAAATGGTGGTTTTATGATGTGTTCTTACTAGCAACCAAGGGTGTATACCCAATTTTCTTCAATTAATCCTCACACCCCTAACTTATATTATTAATTAACACCTTAATAATATCTAATAATATTATTAACTCAATTAATTAAAATAACTCCGGGGAATTAAATATCGGTCCGAATAATATATTATCGAACCGACGGAATAAAAACCAGACCGAATCGAAACGTCGCCAAATATATTAACAGATATATTGATTAATATAAATATTCTCGTCGCAAAATAAATATCGATCGGTAACTCGAAAATATTAATATAATATAATATTAATTAAAACGGGGCGTTACACTATTTCCTAATCCCGACCAGTTCATATACGTAAGCACCATCAAGATATTCCTCACTCGTAATCCTGTGCCTACCTTACTTGGGGACATTCTTCATTCTCTCCACACTCGTACTACCAAAATACAAGGAACTCTCATGTGTTGCATACCATTACTTTCTAGGTGGTTTATTTCGCACCTTCCTCAATCAGTAATGAAGAAGAGCAAAGATTAAAGTGGTCTCAAATGCTGATGTCACTCTCTCATTCAAATATTCGTTGGTGTCTTTTTTCTCAAAAGGACTTCACTTTCATTGAGTGTTGTGGGGAATTCCCTAATTTACCACTCCTTGGCACAAGGGTAGGTATCACTTACAACCATTCTCTAGCTCTACGTCAGTTTCGTTATGCTCAAAGAGATGGTCCTCATGATATGCTTCTCCAAGACATTGTGTTTGACTACAAAAACGATCTCCAGAACTACCGTCAAAGATTTGTGCACGCTTGGGGCATGGTGAAGAAAATGATACTAAGACTTTGGGGCACAAAAATTCCATTCCTTGGGAACCTTACCTCAAATGGGTGCGAGCTCGAGCTCAAAACCTCATGGCTCAGAACGCCCAATTCCAGGAGATGTTCACCAATTTGGCCAAAGGTCAGAAAGACCTGAAAGAGCTCATCACTAAGAAGAATCTTGAAGACAACAAGGATGGCCAGTTTGAACAAATGCAAGCTGAGACAGCAGAGATGAGAATCCAGACGATGGGTCAGATGGCTCTTATCCAAAACTTAGTCCGGGAGCAAGAAGAATTGAGAGTTTTCATCAATGAGCTCCTCAAGTTCGAATACAACCGAATGGAGCGAACCGTTAGAGTTGGGGACCCAAACATTAACCAACCTCCAATGAGACCAAAGCTGACTTGTCCACAAGAAAGAGGCAAGTTCACATTGCTTCGCCAACAACAACAAGATAATCGGCATAAGCAAGATACACCCAGGAGACAATTTTCCAAGATCAACATGCCATTGTCTCAAGCATTACAACATGTGGTGAAAGCAGAGTTCATTACTTTGAGGGATCCTCCTCAGCACGTCAACACTTCCTCTCCAAAGTACAATCCTAACGTAAGGTGTGCATACCACTCCAACAGCCCATGGCACGACACCAACAATTGTTGGGCCCTGAAGAACAAGATTCAGGACCTGATTGATGAAAGAGTTTTCAAATTCACGCAAGATGGTCAGATTGAGTTTTTCCACCATCCATCAAATATCGAAACTACAAGGCATGAAATCTAAAGTGACGAGTTCGGGCGGAGAAGCTTTCATTTATTTGAATTTTTAGTTGTAATTTCTTTTGTTTGCTTGAACGTTTATCCTTATGTCAAACTTTGGTTTTTCACATTAATGCATTGCACGTGTTTGTCATGAAATAATCCATTCGTTCCACTATATTGTGTTTCTTACTTTTTTGTGATATTCAACTCTTGATAGAGAGGTAAGCCTTTAGAGGGAGGATGACGAAAACTATACCATAACTTCTTACAGTATGCTTTTGAATGGACTGTGCTGACGATGTACAGGCCTTGTTTCAATTCCTAAACAATGGAGATATAAGGAAGTTAATCCCTAGTCAACCCCTTTTATCCTAAGAAGTAGAAGTTTCTTTCTTTACACAAATCGAAACCCTTAATCATAACCTCGGGCAGGGTAGTTTCTCAGTTAATCTAAATGTGCAGTCAATCACAACGAGTAATGTCGAAGATATCCTTCTAAGTCAAAAGCCGGTGATATTCCCTGTGATCATTAAGTCAGGAAGCCAATATCTATCAAAAGAAAAGCTCGCTAAGTCAAAAAAAACTATGAAGGAGACTTAAGGAAAAATGAGATATCCCGCTGACTGTAATCTCAAAATAAACAGTTCAGGCAAAAGTTAGGGATAACAAAGTCAAAAAGAAGTCACTACAAACCCTCAACAAAAGAAAAATGCTACAAAAATGATGACTGTCTTTTCAAATAAACTTCCGGTTTCTGAACCATCACCAAGTGTAAATGTTGCAATTCCAAAGATGCACAATTAACTAAACATAGGACTGAAGAACATCACAAAGATTGGGTTGGGTACAAATAAATTTTGAGCCATTATCCTTTGTTTCTTAAACCGTGAACCAAGCCACGTTATAACCCTTAAAAGTACTAACTGAAGCATGGTTAGTTCAAAAGTGTACTGATATAAAAAGGTATCCTGACTCCTGTAAGGCTTACTATAATTCCTAAGTTGATATCATTTTGCTTACAAATTTTGTCTTACTAAAAAAATGCATTTTTATAAACTTTAAGACAGACATGAGCTTTGCATTTTAATACCACTGTTTGCATATGACTAAATGTTTGACAACAGAGGATTTTGCATGACGAATATTCAATGAATGAAGGTCCTCCCAATGGACAAAATTACTACAGATAAAGACATCTCTGGTAACAAGCCTTTCCAATCAAGGGGCATGACATTCCATCATCCCATTCATCTGGGGAAATCAGGTCAAGATTCAGAATCTCTCAAAAGTGCTGAATAGCCAGGGGCATAGCTTACATCTGAATTACTTGGGACATGCTACATTGATCACAAGTTTCAGCAAAAGCCATTGAGTTACTCGTCTGCGCCAGTAGTATCAGATGATGTCAGTATCATTCTCCCATAACATTCCTCAGAAAAATACTTGAAAAGGTCAAGACTATCAGGATTTCTAAATCCAGCGATTCACCAATAACTTCAAGTGTCAAGTACACCAGGGTATTGATCCCAGAGGTAGATGAATTTCCACATACAAAGGGGCATATTCTGACAGCGCTGCAACGCTCACCACCATAAACGGCAAAGACTTCCCGCACCCTGTGAACACAGACATAGTAAAAAAATACTATGCATAAACAAGACCCGCTAGGTTGACTGGCCTAGGCAAAAATAAGGATGTCCTGATGAACCAAAAGGGTTCGGGCAAAAATTAAGGACATATATATAAAAAAGTGTACACCCGGCAATTCGAAAACCTGAAAAGGTGGATTGGGCAAAAAAGGGTATCCCGTTAGACCAGAAACTCGCAAGGGCGGTCTGGGAAAAAGTTAGGGATTTAAGCGTACGACTATGTCTCGTCCAAAGCACATTGTTCTTAACTTCAAGTTTAAATGGTGCAAGTCAACAAGAAATAACAGCTACTATAGGCTCTAAGAATTGAGATGACCACTCAAGTCACCAATACATCCCCACAGAGTCACTTTCACAAGAAATACCTCCACAGGATCGTCTCTACGATCCCCACAGAGCCATCACTTTCCCTACAAAGACAAATCTTCTCCAACGAAGTATTACATTACCATCTCCTCCAAACAGTGTTCTAACACTTCAACTTCATCACGCTAGTCACCGAGCAGTGATCCTGTCATTCTCATCACGTTAAGTGATCCTATCAGCTTCATCATCTTCAATGATCCTATCAGTTTCATCAACTTCAATGATCTTATCAGCTTCATCACCTCAATTAATCCTATCAGTTTCATCAGCTTCAATGATCCTATCAGCTTCATCAACTTCAATGATCCTATCAGCCTTATCAGCTTCAATGATCCTATTAGCCTCATCAGCTTCAATGATCCTATCAGCTTCATCATCTTCAATGATCTTATCAGCTTCATCAACTTCAATGATCCTATCAGCCTCCTCAGCTTCAATGATCCTATCAGCCTCATCAGCTTCAATAATCCTATCAGCCTCATCAACTTCAACGATCCTATCAGCCTCATCAGCTTCAATGATTCTATCAGCCTCATCAGCTTCAATGATCCTATCAGCCTCATCAGCTTCAATGATCATATCAGCTTCATCAACTTCAATGATCCTATCAACCTCATCAGCTTCAATGATCCTATTAGTTTCATCAGCTTCAATGATCCTATCAGCTTCATCACCTTAAGTGATCTTATCAGTTTCATCAACTTCAATGATCCTATCAACTTCATCAGCTTCAATGATACTATCAGCTTCATCAGCTTCAATGGTCATATTAGTTTCATCAGCTTCAATGATCCTATCAGCTTCATCACCTTAAGTGATCCTATCAGTTTCATCAGCTTCAACGATCCTATTAGCTTAATCAACTTCAATTATACTATCAGCTTCATTAACTTCATCGGCTTCAGTGATCCTATCAGTTTCATCAGCTTCAATGATCCTATCAGCCTCATCAGCTTCAATAATCCTATCAGCCTCATCAGCTTCAATGATCTTATCAGCCTCATCAGCTTCAATGATCATATCGACCTCATCGACAATGATCCTATCGACCTCATCGACTTCAATGATCCTATCAGCTTCATCAACTTCAATGATCCTATCAGCCTCATCAGCTTCAATGATCCTATTAGTTTCATCAGCTTCAATGATCCTATCAGCTTCATCACCTTAAGTGATCTTATTAGTTTCATCAACTTCAATGATCCTATCAACTTCATCAGCTTCAATGATACTATCAGCTTCATCAGCTTCAATGATCATATTAATTTCATCAGCTTCAATGATCCTATCAGCTTCATCACCTTAAGTGATTCTATTAGTTTCATCAGCTTCAATGATCCTATTAGCTTAATCAACTCCAATGATACTATCAGCTTCATCAGCTTCAATGATCCTATTAGCTTCATCACCTTAAGTGATCCTATCATCTTCATCAGCTTCAACGATCCTATCAGCTTCATCAACTTCAACGATCCTATCAGCTTCATCAGCTTCAACGATCCTATCAACTTCATCCGCTTCAATGATCCTATCAGTTTCATCACGTTAAGTGATCCTATCAGCTTCATCAGCTTTAACGATCCTATCAACCTCATCATGTTAAGTGATCTAATCATCTTCATTAGCTTCAATGATCCTATCAGCTTCATCAGCTTCAATAATCCTATCAACTTCATTAGCTTCAACTTCATCACATTAGTCCCTGAGAAGTGATCCTATCAGACTTATCTACATTCTCAAGCCATCACGTTACATTGGTCCCCGGGCAGTAACACATCAACCAAAATTACATCGGTCTCCAAGCAGTAACAGGTTATACCATATCACATAATCCCCAACAATGTCTATACACAAGATGTTCATCCTCAGATAAGCAACAATATCCCGACTTGAAACTTTGTCAGATAGTGCATCGGAGGAATTCACATCTCTCATATTCCCCAGTCAGGGTTTTCAACAACTTCATCCCCAAGCGAACATCAAAGATCCCCAGTAGAGCGTTCCTATCTTCTTCAAGATGGATATGTTTTGGAATACCACAACATCTACATTCATACATTACTCATAAAAATCATGATATGTGCATACATTAATCATAACATTGTCATATGCTCGCATGCATCATTATCTGCAAAGGACTCCTGTCAAGATTTATT
The DNA here is from genome assembly GCA_021764765.1 of Vicia sativa. Taxonomy (NCBI): domain Eukaryota; kingdom Viridiplantae; phylum Streptophyta; class Magnoliopsida; order Fabales; family Fabaceae; genus Vicia; species Vicia sativa. The sequence goes on along the minus strand of CM038795.1, from coordinate 191,379,266 downwards.
TCCCCAGCAGGTGAAAGCCTTTTTCCAAATGGAAGGTCAAAGATTAACACCCGAAACAATATGGGAGAACTATCTAAACGACTGTGCAAATTATTTTCAGACAACATATCATAGATTAACACCCGAAACAAGACGGGAAAACTATCTGCATGGTGACAAATATTCATCTCAGAAATATCTAAGACGAAGGTTTATTCTGACTCTCCCTTATTATCAACCACTCCGAATGGCATCCTTAAGCCCATCTCCGACTACACATTTTCATCTCTCCAGATGGCATCTTTAAGCCCATCTCCGATACTTCTCTCATTCAAGAGACGAATACAGGGTCTAGCGTACGACTCATTCCCCAGCATCAGCTTTTACAAATGGCATCTATAAGCCATTTCCAGCGCATCATCAACTGACGATCCCATTCCATACAACAGCGAGTGCAAATTTTCAGGTGTACTCGAGTGTTCAATCATCTTCTACCTTCAGGCCACGAAAGGCAAGCATACCAATCTAACCCTTCCGATACAAGAAAATTAAACAGGGGCAACTGTTATACCCCAAAAATTTTCCTCCTACTTCTCCAGACAATCCACAACTCCATACTCAAGAATTCCACAAGGGTTGACCAGACAAACCCTCTCCTAAGCAATCAATCCAAACTAGGGTTTTGCTCCTCTCAAGTCAAGATGAACTTCCAATGCTTCAAGTGGTCATCATACCTCATCATATGCTTCAAGTGATTACCATGTCAAGTTTCAAGCCCTACAAGTCAAAATTGCTCATCCAATTGCTCAGATGGTTGGAAATCAACTGTATTGGACAAAAAGTCAATTGTGGTCAACATACAGTCAAACTTCATAATTTTTGGTCAACATCAATATTTTGAAGTAATATTCATCATTTGATCAAGGGTTGATCATGATTCATCAAGAAAAGTCAAGATTTGATCAAAAGTCAAAGTTTCCAAATTAGGGTTTTTGAATAAAAAGTCAACAGAACTTTGACCAGGCATAACTTTCACATACTTTATCAGAAATTTTTCCAACAAAGCTCATTTTGAAGAGAATTCAATTCTGTACAACTTCATGTCTCACAAGCTTTGGCTAGAAATGCTTCATTTGAAAGTTATGGATCAAAACATTACATGTCCTTTTAAAAGTCAATAAAAAGTCATCTTTTTGCAAAGAAGTGTTCATGAACATGGAAACTTCAACGAAGATGAAAAAAAAAAGAGTATTTAGAGGACATCTTGAGATTTCTAAAAAGTCCAAGAACACCCCAAAATGTTAAAAATTGAGCAACATACAAGTTGTGCAAGTTAAGCATTTTTGAGGAGGTGCATAAAGAAAAATACCTAGTAAAGGCAAATATTTTTCAAATGGACCTAAGATTTTATGATCCAAACTTGATGATGAGATTATACATGACCTCTATGCTTCATGCCGCGCCTCTTATCTTTTTATTTATTTATTTTTGAATTAAATGGCTTAAATTCAAATTTAATTAAATAAAATACAAAGATAATTATTAATGCAAGGTGGGCTTGATTTGTGCATGTCTTGAGGACCAAGAAAGCCCATGAGGATTGCCAAATTCGTACAAGAAGCAACAAGGAAGAAAATATCCACTTTTGGCAAGATTTGATCAACATTTACAAGGAAATATTTTTGCATTGAAAGCAATATATTTTCTCTTTATTATTGATCAAATCACTTGCTCTCTATATATACTACAAGTTCAGAAGCACAAGGAACGAAATCCTTGCCTCTTACAAACCCTAAAAATCTTTCAAATTTTTTCACAAACTTGCAAAACTCGAGTTCTATATCTCAGCCATTTTCAATCAAATCCAGGAACACAAACATGCTCCTGAGGTTATGCTGAGCAGGTACAAGCCAAGAACCATGGCCAAATATGCATGAATCATGCATACCACGAAGCTCCATTTTGCATTTTCCCTTGTTTTTCAACTTTCAAATTTTATTGTGTTTTAACAAGATCTAACCATGCTAATGTATTCATAAGGTTTATTAGAGTAGGTTTGAACCATCGTTCGTAGGGGTTAACGTGTAAATCACAATTCACCATTCTTAGGGCATCCAAGCCGTTGAGCTTTAAACTGATGGTTACAGGAACTTTTAGGCTAAACTAGTGGTACCATTGAATTCGCAAGATCCCAAATATACGATTTGGGTTGTTCATTTTCATGTTTTTATTTTATTTCCCAGGTTCTAATTTCTCCCTCACCGGATAAGATGACCGAAGGAAGGGTTCCGACGGCTTTTCCGTTCAGCCAATCACTTGACTTATTTGACTGCAGGCGTGGCAAATGGGAGCGATCTGATTGGCTCTGCGTTTAAAATAAGGGTCCCACGCGTGTGCCTTTTATTTGATTCTGATTTTCTGATTTTCATAACACATATATTTATGATTCCAACAATATGAATAGATGTATCACCGCCCCAGCGGTTCACCTTCCATGCACTAAGTCATTCCCTTTCAAAGGAATCGGTTCGAACCCTGCCTTTTGCCAGAATTCCTAATATTTTTCTGATTTTCAGGTTCCAGAAGTATCATCTCCAGAAGCTCCAGCTTTTGGACCCCTCAGAAGGAGAACCCCCAGGAGCTCCAGTTTCTGGGCTCCTCCAGAAGTTTCACCTCTAGAAGTTCCAGCTTTTGAGCCCCTCCAGAAGTTTCACCTCCAGAAGCTTTAACTTCTGGACGCCTTCAAAAGTTTCACCTCCAGAAGCTCCAGCTTCTGGACACCCTCAGAAGGATCCACTCCAAAAGCTCCAGCTTCTGGATGCCCAAGGCGTGCCGCCCGTAGAAGGAATAGCTTTCATGCCAATTTCTGTCAGAAGCTTTGATGGAAACCCTCACCCCTTTTTTTATTTATTTTTCTGCTGATTATTTTCTTATTTTTCTTAATTATTTCAATTAATTAATTAATTAATTAGTAATTAGGTTAAAAAATTAGCTTAACTAGGATTAATTTCGCAAATAATTTTCTCTATTTTTCTTAATTAATTAATTTAATTAGTTTAATTTAGGTTAATCATTTAATTTAAATTAAATTTCTTTTATTAATTAATATCAATTGGAATTAGGATTTTTACATTAAAATCAATCTTCAAAAACACCAAAAAATATTTTTCCTTTTTGCAATTAGGATTTAGGTATTCACTTTAACCATTAGACATTTTTCTTCTATTTTATTTATATTATTTTTGCATTTAAATTCTAGAAAGGATGTATAGGTCGCAAAGTTGTATTCTATAATAGCGTAGATTTACATTTCTGTCGTTACTTTCCGCACCTCCTATTATGTATCTGCCCCAAAGCCATGTACTAACGTAGGACATTTACTTTCTGCACTTTACATTTCTGCAATTTATTTTCTGCACCTATTAACTGCTAGTAACTAGGTGTGTATGGCAAGATAAAAATCAACTCAGATCACCCTAATTTCTAGATGAAATATCTGAATACAACACACTTTCTTCACACATGCACCCCCTTAGGGTATCCTCTATCGTTGCCTTTCGAATCATGGTCATGTCCCTCGAACGTAGGGATATCTTAGCTAAGACGCTTGCAAACATATCGTCATAGTCCCTTCGAATTAAAGATCATAGTCCCTCGATGACCCTCGGTGTTGCCTACGAATACATGATCTCGTCCCTCGGTTGTTTCCTACGAAAAGTGATGATCGTCCCTACAAATATGCTAAGATATCCTTACACGTTGCCTTCTATGACCATCCGATGTCCCTTCGAATGTCCCTTTTACATCAAACGGATAGAGTTACCTATAAACTAATAGCATGGATAACGCTATTCTAAAGGAAAGCAAAATAACACGGAAACGACCGTTCCGAGTAGGTAAATAAGTCTCTTTTGCTTGCTCAATCAAAATTTTTTTTCACACCTCACACTTTTCAAAATCTTTCCAAACACTTTGTATACATTCCAGCGTGAATCATTACAAAGTCTTTTTCAAAACATTTCTAAACACTTCGTATACATTCCAGCGTGAATCATTACGAAGTCAAAGCGAAATGCCTTTTCAAAAATCTTTTCAAACACACACACAAAAAGCAATTAAAGTGAGCTAAGCAATTAAGAGCCCATAGATAACTACGGATGGAAAGGGTGTTAACACCTTCCCTTTTCATAACCGCCTCCCTTACTCAAAATCTAACGAAGGTCTTTTCCTGTTCTTTTCTCCTTCCCTTAATTGGATAAAAGAAAAGTCGGTGGCAACTCTTGCTATCCGCAACATTTGCGATCAAACGCAAAACAAACAAGTCAGTTCTCCCACCGTGTTACATTCACATACCGCAAGACACTACTACTGATCAATTCGAAGGTTGTATTGCTAGCTTGACTGCCAACAATGGTTTAGGTTTCTATGATGCTGATTTAACTCATGCCGGAAGGAAACACAACAAAGCCTTGCACATCTCCATTGAATGCAAGGGCACTATATTGTCTCACGTGTTAGTGGATACTGGTTCTGCTCTAAATATTCCGCCGAAGAGCGCTCTCGATCGAATTAATGTTGAAGAAGTGGTCATAAAGCCCAATGACATAATTGTAAGAGCTTTTGATGGTTCGAAAAGAACAGTACTTGGAGAGCTCAACCTGCTAGTTAAAGTCGGTTCCCAGACTTTTGACTCTACTTTCTTTGTCATGGACATTCGTCCAGCTTATTCTTGCCTACTCGTACGCCCTTGGATACATGGGGCAGGCGCCGTCACCTCCACCCTACATCAGAAGCTGAAGTACCCAATGAAGGGGAAGGTTGTTGCGATATACGGTGAAGAAGAATATATTGTAAGCCATCTGCAATCATTCTGATACATCGAAATGGAAAGTGAATTCATCGAAACCCCTGTCAAGCTTTCGAAGCAATTCCACGAGTCATGCCTGTTGACTCTCCTATCACTCCTGAAGTTACTAGAGTTCCACCGAAGATGGCCTCACTGAAAGATGCCAAAGCTGTAGTTGAAGAAGGAGGTTGTACTACTTGGGGTCAGCTCCCCGATTTTCCATTCAAATCTGACAAGACTGGTTTAGGCTTCACTATTAAAGGTCAGAAGATGATACGCCACAAACGTGCCGACAAACTTCCTTTCCACATCAACAAAAGCGGAGTCCATGCTATAGAAGACGATGATGGCGACTTCGACATCAACAATTGGATCTTCCCAACTCCAGACGACGAACTCAACAATTGGAAGACTGAAGATGTTATACCAATCTCCTTTAGACAGGAGTAATTTATTTTTCTGCTTTTATGCTTTCGAACAATAAACTTTAAGTCTGGTGCCTTTCCCAAGGTACCACGACTCATTTTGAGGGTTATTATTTGTCATTTGCATATTTTCATTCAACAAATCATTGGAATTTTGCATTCAAATATTGTGCTCTTTGTCTTTCTTTTTACTTTATCACCCTTTCAAAAAGCTATGTGTTCTTACACACACCCACATAATACACTGCAGATTCACTCCAAATCTCGTCGATAACGACTCTGCTATTGCTAAATATGACTTTGATAATCCGATCTACCAAGCTGAAGACGAAGGTGAGGAAGATTGTGAAGTTCTAGGAGAACTTGCCTGGCTACTACAACAAGAAGAACAGGTTATACAGCCACACGAGAAGCCAATCGAGGTTATGAATCTAGGTACTGACGAAGACAGAAAAGAAATCAAGATAGGAGCAGGTCTTGAGAGCAATGTCAAAGAGAGATTAGTCCAGATGCTACGAGACTATATCGATATTTTTTCTTGGTCCTACGAAGACATGCTAGGTTTAGACATTGACATTTTGGTACACCGACTACCGACGAAAGAAGGTTTTCTCCCTGTGAAGCAGAAGGTTCGTCGTATGCGTCCTGAGATGTCCGAGAAAATCAAATTCGAAGTTATGAAATAGTTCAATGTCGATTTCCTAGTCGTTACTTCTTATCCACAGTGGGTTGCGAACGTGGTGCCCGTACCTAAGAAGAATGACAAAGTACATATGTGTGTGGACTATCGAGATCTGAATAGAGCAAGTCCGAAAGACGACTTCCCGCTTCCACATGTTGATGTCCTGGTTGATAACACTGCTCAACACAAGGTTTTCTCCTTCATGGATGGTTTCTCTGGTTACAATTAGATCAAAATGGCTCTTGAAGACATGGAAAAGACTACTTTTGTTACACAGTGGGGCACATTTTGTTACAAAGTCATGTCGTTCGGACTGAAGAACGCTGGCGCCACATATCAATGTGTCATGGTAGCTTTATTCCATGACATGATTCATTATGAGATAGAGATCTACGTCGACGACATGATAGCTCGATTACAAACTGAAGAAGAACATCTCGATCATTTGCAAAAGTTGTTTGATGGACTGAAGAAATACAGACTAAGACTTAATAATACTGTATTAACTACATACTATATTACTTTTAATAAAACTGTATTAACTATATACTATATTGGTATTAATAATATTGTATATTATATACTATAGTTATTAACTAAATATTAGTATTATTAACTATATACTATTAACTACATACTATATTACTACTAATAAAACTGTATTAACTATATACTATATTAGTATTAATAATATTGTATATTATATACTATAGTTATTAACAAAATATTAGTATTATAAATTATATACTATTAATTACATATTTAGTTAATAGTATATTTAATTATTAGTATTATTAATTATATAATTAATCATACTAATATTTAGTTAATAATTGTAATATATAGATAATAAAAAAAAATTAATTAATAACTATAGTATATAGTTAATAATAATACTAATATCATACAATAGAAAATTTTAGAATGAGTTCTTTGGCAAGTTTTGCCAAGTGTCAAATTTTTAGATACTTTGCTATTTTTGTTTTACCTATTTATAGAAAGATTTCCATAATTAACATTATAATATTATTATTTTATTTTTATTTTTATATTTAATTATATTTAATGTTGATTTAATTGGGGCATTGGGCCATGTAAATCATCCATTTATAATCAATTTGTTTTACACGCTCAGTGTCTTCTCTTGACTCAATGTATTTTTGAACTGAAAAGTCACACGGAGAAGAGGAAAAATATCAAGGCATTAAATTTCTATTTTTCTCATATTCTCTCTTTTCCCAAATCTCAATATTTTTTCATTACAGATGAAACAAACCTCATACATCTCTTCAAACAACTAGAAACCCTAACTCTTCATCTCTTTCATTTTCAACACCAAGTTTCGATTGGGGCATTTACACATTTCAATTTCACCTATTAACCGAAAACTAAATGGATTCAGATGAAGAAGATTTTGTTTTCTTCGGAACAACAATAGAACGCGAGGAAGATTCAATCAGCCGCAATAAGAAAGTTGTTGCTGAATCCTCTGGTCAACTTCGAAGCAAGAGGTAAGCGTTATATCTCTTTCAATTTTTAATGTTGCATCTATCATAATTTCACTAGAACTTTTTCTGTTCACATTAGCTTTTTTGTGATATCGATTTAACCGCAATTTTAAAACCCATGTTTGGTTTGCTTTGTAGTGAATGGGAGAGGGTTGGAGAAGACTCTAGAAGAGGAATCCAGTTGGACAGCAATTCAGTTAAGAAATTGCTATGGTCGATCTCTTATCCTCACGGTGTAAGCAATTGGTAAATCCAAAAAAACCCTTTTATCTGATGGGTTAGTTATCTATTTTTAGGGGTAAAATAGGAACCGCATAATGTTTACCCAATTAATTAATTTTGTGAACGGATATTAATTGTAACATTTGTTTTCAATACAAATGTTTGGAAGTGGTAACATTTATTTTGAACGATGGCGAAGCTAGGTTTCGGGGATTATATTGTTCCTCTCAAGATTTACCAAATGAGATACAGAGGTAAATTATATTTCTGTTTACTATTTTTCAATTTTTTGTGATTTTACTTTACAAGCTTTTCTGGTCTCCAGTGAGAATAAATGAGAATAGGGTCCTCTAACAATGTTTAAATAGTTGTTTTGAAGTTTCATTGTTGTTGTGCTTTTTGTTGATGGTAATTTTTTCTTTAATTTGTTGTCGGTCAATTGGAAATCTTGCAGGTGGATGTAATTTCAAATCCTTTATTTTATAACGAATTTTTTGTTTCGTTCACACATCTTTGTAAAGGTTTTGCAATTTTGTTTTGTTCCAGGGTGATACCAAGGGCTCTGGCAAGGGATGAGATTCATCTGCTAAGAAAAATCATCAACAAGGTTCTAATCCTCTGGTAAAAAACATACACATGTACTATGCATGATTTTATTGTTGGAACACACTTCTAATAAAGCGAGAAAAAAGAATAGAAAATTATTATCTGATTTTGATAAGTTTTGTTGAAATTGCAGAAACGTTTTGTTTTGATTTCAGTGTAATTTTCAACACATTATTTTCTTTTCCTGTACTCTCTTAATGCAAATGTTTAATTTTGTTTTCAATGCAAATATTTCGTTTCATGTGCTCTCTTAATGTAGAGACTTTTCGTTTTGATTTCAGTGTAATCTTCAACATATTATTTGGCATTTGCACAAGTTTTTTTATGGCTGTTATGATAAGATTTGCTCTTGGAGGTTTAAATGGTTTACTTGGACCAATGAAGGTATCATCAATCAACACCCTATATCCAATGTTTCATTAACCTTTATTGAATATTATTGTTGTTGATTTTGATTGATAAATTTGAACTTTAAAGAAACTAAAATCTTAAGATGCTCTCATTATTTCAGTAGTTGAAAGAAAGATATATGAATTGTATTTATGCTAAGTGAATTTTTTTTATTGTTTCAGGTAAGATATGTGAATGGTGATGAAGATATTATGAAATACTATGATGCCTTCCATCTATTTTATAAATTGCATGATCCAGTTGTTATTGATGATTTCAAAGATTTCTGCGACAACATGTAATCTATTTGGTTTTAACATATTCTTGGTATGACTTAATAGATCTATTTTTTTGCCTTTGTCAATCTTCGTCCTGATGTCACTAGTATATATCTTGCTCCATCACCTCTTTCATCTTACTCTTCTATTCTTCTTTCATGATTTCATATCTTTATATATAATTCACTTTTTCTTTTCTTTTGTAGGTGATGTTGTTTTTATTTATAGTATAGTAATTAATTTTGCTTAAAATTTACTTATCTGTGCAACTGGATTTGTTTGAGTTAACAATAGTCATATGAGTTATGGCGTATAGTGCATAAGCTTGGTAGATAATTTGAGAGCTATCATAATGCACCATCACTTATATTTTGTATCCCAATAAGAAAATTTAAACAAGAGTTTATGACATGTGCGTTTATTTTGTGACTAAGGCAATTTTTCAAACCATAGGATGAACCTAATGCTAGGCAATCAGTTCCTCATGTTGGCATCCATATTCTTCCTTAAAAAAATGGTGATTATGAAAACAACAATAATATTTATGATGAAGTAGGATTGAGATTACTTTTATGTGTTTTTAGTAATTTGGTTGTTTTTGTGAGTTTCATTTGATGTTATGGATGGTGTGTGAATGTTGCAGATAAATGAAAAGGAGAAGGAATTGAAACAGAAGCTAGAGGTGGATATAGAGAGGAAAGATAGGAGTATTGAAGAAATGACACAAAAAGGCCGATGATTATAATTTTTTTTTGTATTTTGATAGTGGCAAGATATAAAATATATGAAGAGTTACTAAATCTGGATGAGAAAATATTGATAATAAAGGAAATAAGTCGTTTTGAAAATTGATTATGTCATTTGAATAGTGATTATGTAAGTTTCAAACTCAAGAAATTGGAATTGGTGTGTTTCTTAGGCAAGCTTTGGTATTGTTGTGTCATGGGTGAAATCAAGTAGTATTTGTAACGATTTCTATAAATCCATCTACATCGCTTTTTGGTAGATTTTATGCTGCAGTTGGATTTATAGTTATGTTGGATTTGTTACTTGCTGCTAATATGGAGTTCACATGAAGCATCCTGGAAATTTACTGAACATTAATGGATTAAATAAAAATATGTAGTGATTGAAATGATAATTTTGTTATTAATATTGAGAAATCAGAATAATTCAAAATTAAAGAGATTTTTATGGATATGATATAAGCTCCTTAACTTCACATGAAATTGGATTTATCTAGGTTTAATTTTCTGAAATTCTTGAATTTTATTATTAAATTACCATTCAAATGGTTATGAATATGGTCTCTACATAAATGAAGAAAAAACAATTTAGAATTGATAATGTTGCATTTATTAGAAAATTTATAAAATAGTTTTGTATTGTATGTTAAATTTTGATATTGGTGAAGCAGCAACTCTAAGATTAAACTACTAGGAGTAAACTGCTATTATACTAATCATATGTTTTAATTGAGAATAATATATACTTTGTCTATAATAAAATTGGTATATATTACTCCCTCCGTTCCTTTTTAAGTGTCGTTTTAGAAGATTTTTTTTGTTTCTATTTAAGTGTCGTTTTAGAGTTTAATGTCATTATTTATCAATTATACCCTTACTTTCTCAATAAATGAGAGAGAGTGCATGAATGAATTTATTAGGAAAGAGAAAATAAATGAGGGTATAATAGAAAATATAACTATAATAATCCACTATCTTGGTTGAAGAGCTTTATGCTAAAATGACACTTAAAAAGGAACGGAGGGTGTAACACCCCAATTCTACCCCGCGTAATTATATAATAAAATCAGAGTTTCAAAATTCCATTTAACAAAATTGAGGCATCACATCTTCGCATTTCCAACAATTAGCATTATAATGCACATCAAAAATCGGATATACCGAATCATACATAATTCATCATACGTACATATGAATATTCACAGCACAACGGATATGTTAACAAAATATACATAACATTATGTTGTCATCAATCCAAAAGGTTATAACATAATAAGATAGTATATACAAACTATCCTATCAAAATAATGACGTCGCCCAAATCCCGAGTGTTACTACGACCAGAGCAGAACGACGCAAAATAAAGTGACTCGAGCTAATCCACCTCATCCTCGGGGATCACCTGCACATTACCAATATATAGGTAACGGCGAAACAAGTAAAGGGGTGAGATAATTCCAAAACATATAATTAGAAGCAATGATGGAATATATAGATAGTTGGAATTATAATTGATATAAGTTAAGTAAAGTATGTCAACGATATAAACTTGCATACTTTAAATTAACATTTAGTGTATAAATCAACACATTAACTCCATCACATAATCATTGTCCTCGCATCAATGCCAAACATCATTTACCGTCGCAATTCAATTATCATTCATCAATTAAGGACTCAATGATAACCAACTCGAACATAAACATAACCGACTCCAAAATAAACATAATGGACTCCATGAGACACGACTATGTTATGCATGTGGTACCCATCACTTTGTCCGTAATTAGGGACACTTGGCATAAAGCCCAACTTCGCTCGGCATAAAAGCCATCATCGCTTGGCATAAAAGCCCTCTTCGCTTATGAAATGTATGTGACTCAATAAATAAAGACCACACAACAACATATCATCATCGCTCATCACAATTGACATAAAGTCTACTTCGCCATATTTATTCACATCACATAAACATGTCATCGCATCGCATAAACAACAAGTATTCATAATTATATACACCGTCGTAAACATCACCGTCAATTAATCCATCAATTTCCAAAAACGGAAAAATAGTAAAAACATCAATAATCGTCGCGAAAGTCATTCTTATTTACCGGCATAATTTATAAACATCAACTTCAAAATCGGATAGTTCATATATGCCTTAAAATGACTAAAACACAATCCGGGTCAATTTACCGTAATTTAGCCTATTTCGGGTCGTTCCGTAAAAACTCACAATTTCAAAAAACTAACTTCACCACTACATTCTACACGTCAAACTTAGCTAGCACGTCAATTTTCATTGAATTCGGAGCAACTTGCTCCGTCGCCGAATTTACCGAAATCAAAAAATCAGAACATAATCGGGTTCTAAATTTAATCGGCTATCTTATCCCCTAATTATATTTTATAGTTATTAAGGGTTGTTAGGTGGGATTGGCATACTAAAAAAAACCAGTAGCCATTTATTATCATTATGCAGGTAAAATTTTATTTCACATAAAACAAAAACGCATGTTACAGTAAAACACCTATAATTTCCATTTGAGAAATGCTACCTACAATTTCCATTTAGCTTGCCATTTAATGTTACAACAGCACCGTATTTTCATAGGATACATGTGCCATTTGAGTTTTTTTTTTTAATACCTTTTTTTTCTTTCATGTTTTGATTTTTGTGACACACAGTTAAGATACTTTCTAAACTTTACAGTGTATACATGTTACAGCAAAATGCACACCATTTCCATCTTTGTCGTTTCTTCTTTCCTAATTGCCATTAACATTTCTATTTCATTTTTCATTCTACAACATCTTACAAACAACAACACTCATATAATCTACACCAAACTCAAATCTTCTAAACCCTCCAACAATCACCCAACACAACTCTATACTATCTATCAATTTTTTTCCTCAAATCAAACTAAAATCCATCAAACCCTAACTAAATGAAATGGAAATCAAACCCCTTACCTAGCAAGTTTTGGGTATCCAAGATGATTCTTCAACCAAGTCTTGCTCTTCTTCTTGTTCTCCTCTTCTTCTTCTTCTCAACCAAAACCTAGCATTTTCTCCTACTTCTAAACTTTAGTATTTTTGGTGTTATGTTTGGAAATGGTGGAGGAAATGTTTTTATATCACATGTCATACTAGCTAACTTTGGTAAATTGCTCACATGCCCCTCATCTATTCTTAATACACTAAATATAACATCTAATTATATTACTAACTTAATTTGTTAATTTAATTCCGAAAAATTAAATATCGGTCCGAAAAATATTTTACCGAACCGAACAAAATGTCGCTAAATATATTAATAAATATACCAATTAATATAATTATTTTCGTTGTCAAAACAATCGTCAAACGATAATTCAAAAATAATAATATAATTTAATATTAAATAAAATCGGTGTTACAGAGAGAGTATTAAATAATATCAAAAATATACAAAATTCAATTACCTCTTACAAAGTTAATATTATTTATATATATTAACGGGAATACCGGAGATGAAAAGATAAGAGAATTAGAAATTTCAATAACAATTTTTATAATTCCTTTTCTATCTTAAATACTAAAAATGAAAAGATAAGAAAACAATAGAAGTGTGATGGTCCATTGCAATTTTTAGTGATAATGACTATTTTATTTTTCTCTCTTAGTAAGAATGGCAAGGACAATTTATAATATCACCATACCTTTATTTAAAAATCATAAATAATTATAAAATAATCTTTTTTACATAAGAAATTGTATTCTGTGCATCGCACGAATATAAGCACTAGTTTTAGTATGTAACTAAAAATATTTAATTATGTTTTATAAATTATTTACAACGTTTTTAAAAATTATTTAATTTTAAATATAATGTTTTATAAATCATTTATTATAACCTTTTTAACTTTGTAAATGTATATGTTTGATTAACATTTTTAAAAAATTAATTTTAAAAATATATAATTGATTTTGACATGTTTAATTATTAAAACATATTAATTATTTGATATTAGTAATTATTTACACATAAATCTTTATTAAAAGATATTAATTATTTGACATTGTCAATTATTTACGTAAATATGCAATAAGTGCATATTATAACAATTATTTCAAACATTTAACAATTTAGATAAAACAGTTTGCCCAGTGGAAAGGCGATGTAACTCTGGAGCTTGGGGCATGAGTTCAATTAACGTTTCTAATATAAATCATAAAATTAATATAATATAAGATGTTTATGTGACGTTAAAAATAATAAATAAAATAAATAAATAAGCCACATAACCATCCAAGTCAATAAACGAATTAAAAAAATAATAAAAATACGTGTCACATAAGTTTTTTGAATGACTGAATGTAACGAAGGTTTAAAATAAAAAAATCTTCAAATTTTAGAAAAATTTATGTGATTTTTTTTACAGAAATTTTTTCGAAAAGACCCTATATGACACAGAGATAAAAAGTATTAACCCTTTTATTTATCTTTTTATTAATCTTGATTCTAGTGAATCATCTGATTTTATACTAATAATTTGACTAGTTCACTAATAACACCATTATGGGTAGGCATTTAAATTCTAGCAGAATGGGCGGCATTAAAAAAGATAGAAGAAAGAAAGGTCAAACATGAGGTCGGCGTTCCATTCTTTTTTTACGTCAATTGTCTGATGACTTTGTATATGTACATGTTTTTTCTTTTGTAGTAGTAATGGGAATAAATCTACATCAGCTTCTAAAGTATAGTTGTGGCAGATCTGCCTATTTTTTCGGGCTGAGTATTCCATCACACATAACTGCAAATGCTTAAAAAGAGGACTGACCAATAAACAAAATATATCCGGCCAATTGCTTTTTAATTTTAAAATTATACTAATTTTACACTGTTTATCAATCACCACCATAAATTATGTCAAGTCATCTTAATATTTTTAAGTTAATTGTGTGACTTAGTTAATTGGTGTTCTCATTAAATATTTACACTGGGAGTGTACTATTATTATTATAATTATAATTATATTATTATTATTATTATTATTATTATTATTATTATTATTATTATTATTATTATTATTAAAAATACTAACCAGTGCCTAGCGTACTGATTAAGAATAATTAATTGCGTCATAAAATTAAGTATAATACTACAAAAAAATAAAGTCTAATTAAAAGTGTTATTTAAAATAATTAAAATTTCTAAATTATATAGATAAAAATTGAGACATTATGTATTATTGTTTTCCATTTTCGTTTACTGGTATTTAATGCAATGTCTTGTTATTTATGTATATTACTTATATTTGATATTTAAATTAAATATAATTTTTTATTTATATTTTTTACTTTTTATTTTATTTACTTTTTCAAAATTTTATTGTTAATTTATTATGAATTTTTATTTTTATTTTTTTATTAGTTTATTTTGTTTTTGTAATTAAGTTCTCAAAATGAAAATACAATATTTAAATCTCAAACAATATTTAAGTATAAAAGAGAAAATGAGGGAAAAAATTAATTTGAGTTAATGTATTAAATATTAATTAAACATATTTAATTATGATTTATTTCAAAAACATTAAATGTAATTAAATATCATTTAATACTTCTTATCCATATCTAATAGCATCATCATCATTTATAGAATTTCCTTAATAAAACAATTACATTTTTTTAAGCACTAAAATATATTGAACAAAAAAGTTAGTACAAAAAGGAGGGTGACAAAACCAAAACCCTCTAAAAAAACGTAGCAAAAATAAAAAATAAAAAGAATGAAAGCAAAAACATAGGGAAAACAACTCTTGTAACGTCCGTTTTTAATTAATATTATATTATACTAATATTTTAAAATTACCGATCCATAATTATCTTGCGACGAGAATATTTATATTAATTAATATATCTATTAATTTATCAGACGACGTTGTGTTCAGTCCGGGTTTTATTCCGTTCGGTTCGGTAAAATATCATTCGGATCCGATATTTAATTCCCCGGAATTGTTTTAATTGATTGATTTAATAATATGGGTAGATATTATTAGTGTGTTAATTTATAAGAATAAATTAGGAGTGTGAGGATTAATTGGGAAGGATTGGGTTTACACCTTAGTTTACTAGTAAGGTTATCATAAAACCATTTTCATCATTTTCTTTTCATCCAAACACTTTCCTTGTTTTTCTTTCCAACATAGCACACCAAATCCAAACAAGGGCAAGTGAGGGAGCTAGTAAGAAACATAACTTATAAAAGTCATTTTCTCACCTTCTTTCCTTTTCCAACACCAACAACCTAGCATAGAAAGCTTGAGAGAAAAGTGAGGGTTTTGAGAAGAAGATGAATAGGAGCAAGAGAGGAGCTTGAAGTTGGGTTTGTAGAACCATCAAGATCAACCAAGTTTCCATGGTAAAGGGTTTGATTTCTTCCATTCATTATAGTTAGGGTTTGATGATATATGTTAGATTTGGGAGAAAAATTGATAGTTGGTTTTAGGGTTTGGTGGGTTGAATTGTTGAAAATGTTTAAGAAAGTTGAATTAGGTGTGTTGATTTTGGATGTGTTGTTATCAATATTGTAGTACTTGAATTATAAAATGAAAATAGTAATGGAATTGGAAAAGAAAAACAAAACAGCAAATGAAACAAACCAAAATGTAAAAACGCAGGGAAATGTAAATGCAGGGAGTTGCAAAAATAAAACGCAGGGTGTTGAAAAAAAAAAACAAAATGGAAGGATTAAGGGGGGTGAGGCGTGAGAATCATGTGCTAATTATTTTCGGGAGCAATCATGTGCCAATTTATCCTAATAAAGAAAAACAATATATTATAGAAAAACAATATATTAATTGGTACATAAAATTGCATAATGAATGTTGCAAAAGGCAAGGCATGTAATTGGAAGACTAATCCATAGCTACAAAAAATTTCCAATAAAAAAAAAGTGACATATTGGCAGCCGCCTCCAAATGCCCATGAAGAAGGGACGACGTCCACAGCACAGTAGAAGGAATGGAAATTGTTGGTTTTTCCAATTTTGTGAGTTACATTTTTTTTCTTTGTCATGAAAATGCTTCCTGCATAATTTACTTGCAAATACATTCTGTTTCTTCCCAATACCTTAATTTCACCTAGTAATATTTGGTAACTATAAAATATAATTAGGGGATAAGATAGCCGATTAAATTTAGAACCCGATTATGTTCCGATTTTCCGATTTCGGTAAATTCGGCGACGGAGCAAGTTGCCCTGAATTCAACGAAAATTGACGTGCTAGCTAAGTTCGACGTGTAGAACGTAGTGGTGAGGTTAGTTTTTGGAAATTACGAGTTTTTAGAAAGCGACCCGAAATAGGCCAATTTACGGTAAATTGAACCGGGTTGTGTTTTAGTGGATTTAAGGCACGTATGGACAATCCGATTTCGACGTTGACGATTATGATTAATGCCGATTATTAGGAATCACTTTCACGATGGATTATTGACGTTTTGACTATTTTTTTCGTTTTCGGAATTTAGCGAATTAATTGATAACGATGCGGTGTTAATAAACGTAAGTTTTGCGACGGTGTATTTATTAAAGAATACTTGTTGATGTGCAATGTGATGAATAAATTGAGGTTGTTAATATATGCTTCCGATTTGTGAATGCATGATTTTTGATGAATTTATTAGTGATGTTTGCATAATGCAATTATGATGCGATGTTATTTTTATCTCTTTTTGGATAAATCATGGCGATGTGGGCTTTATGCCAATTTGAATGAGCGAAGATGTTGTTTTCGTGTGGTGTTGTTTTATTGTCGATTCACATACATTTCATAAGCGAAGAGGGCTTTTATGCCAAGTGATGATGGCTTTTATGCCGAGCGAAGATCGGCTTTATGCCAAGTGTCCCTAATTACGGACAAAGCGATGGGTACCACATGCATAACATAGTCGTGTCTCATGGAGTCGGTTATGTTTATGTTTTCGTTGTTTGGCGTTGGGTTTTGTTGATTGATGGATGATATTGAATTGCGATGTTATATGATGTGATGATGTTTGTGATGATGTTGTGATGATGGGCTTTATGCCAAAAGTGAAGATGGGCTTTAGCCAATTTGTGATGATTTGTCTATGTTGCTTATATTACTAGCATTATTTAATGTTGTTGATTGATGTTGTTGTTTAAGACTACCGTGTTAATTAGTGATGTATTAGCTCGTGACGAATTCGTGGTGACGGAGGGTTATGTGTTGTTGTGACGTTTATGCCGATGAAGTTATGGTGATATAGTGTAGATTATACACATTAGGATGTCGAGTAAAGTAAGTGAGTTTTGATTATGTGTTGGAATTACACTTATTAATCTATACTCTTTATAATTCCGAAACTATATATATATATTTTATCATGCCTTAATTATATGTTTTGGAGTATCTCACCCTTTACTTGTTTCGCCATTACCTATATATTGGTAACGTGGTTATGAAGACGAGTCTATATTAGTCGAGTCGGTGTCGCCGATACGTAGCACTGGGGAAATATTTATGTCGTCTTCTTGTTGTTGTTTTATTATTATTCCTTTTGTGAATAAGAACCATAATTCATAAAAACATGATTTTGATGAGGAAGTTTAATAAAGGAGATGTTTTGATTTCTATGAATCAATTCCTGTTTTCCTGCGATGCTATGTATCCGAAATTTATACTTTAAAGTAAACTGTTTTAAAGTGAGTTGTTTTTGATGGTGTAACGCCTCAACATTTAATTTATGAAATTTTAAAATTACTCTGATTTTTGCATATAAAGCCTTGGGTAGAATTGGGGTGTTACATTAGTGGTATCAGAGCAGGTCGGTCTGTCGACCAAGTTATTAGTGTGTTTAATCCTGTTGTATGCGACATGTGTGTGAAACACTGTCGATACTTGTTTGTTTCAAATTGTTTGTCTGTAGAGTTGAGTTTGAAACAAGTGGGGGAGAAGTTTTACTTCTTAGTGGCGCTTGTGGCTTGGAGTTGGAGCCTCAAGCAGTGTTATGCTTCGGTAACTTGAAGTGTAAGTTTGAAGACTCTGTTGTGGCTTGGTAGAGATGGTTTATGTCACCATCATGATTGTCGACTGTCTATTGACAAATTGAGGGATTGATCATCCTTAATCTCTTGTTGATAGTAGCCGGGAATTGTGTTGGTTGGGATAGACTTGTCTTTCCAGCTTAATAGTGTATGAAGCAGGTGTGTTGACACATGATGGTGCATGGTTACTTGTGTTGTGGGCGAATTTGGATTTTGATGAGAAACAAGATTTTGGCAAGCGACCTTCTTGTGGTGTTTCTTCCGAAGCATGTTGTGAAGATGTGAGGGAATTGTCGCAGTAGTGCGAAGTGAAGTTTTGATGGATTTAGTTTCTGAAACTAGTTGTGATTCGAAGTATCCTTAAGGGATGTTTGCTTCTAAATTAGAATTGAAAATTCAACTTGAGGATTGGATTGAACAGAGTTTGTTTATTCGAGCGGTTACCGTGGAGTGCTACCGCGTGGTTCGAGAAGAGCCAAAGTTACCCGAGTTGGTGTGTCGTTTGTAGGCGAGTAACGAAGTGGATATTGAGGACGAGTGTCTACTTCCGAGGATTGATATTTGGATGAGTCAGTCACTTGGAATTTTTGCGTTTAGTGAGATCGATGTAAAGTCTGGCTGTCTACGGGTTAGTGAGTGAGCGGAAGATGCTTGACAATGCCTTTCAAGATAGTGTATGGCCCTGGCGAGTGGTTGTTGATGCTATTAGTGTGGCTAATGCGTCAGGTGTGATTTTGGAATGTTTAGGATTCTCATGAGTAGCTGTAAGAGTTATTTCGAGTTCATGGATATTAATTGGTTCGCATCAAGTTAAGAAATTGTGGCAAGCATCTGAGCTTTGCGTTATCAGTAGTGAAGTTAGACCAGTGCATGTCGAGTATTCTAAAGATAGAGTTTTGAACTGTTGGACGTGAGTGCCTTAAGTAAGCAACTTAGACGGTGATATTTTGGACAGTTCCGTGAAGTTTTGTTTTGTATCTTGTATAAGACCTCAAGAAGTATTTCAGAGTTTAGAAGTTCTTTTGTTTTGGATGGTTAGCTTGTGAGTTTGATGGAAGATCTTTTTACAAGTTGGTATTGATCGTGGGTATTTTGACTCGAGATGGTTGAGTCGCTATTTGGACTTCGCAATGGTAAGCGAATTTGTTTGAGCCAGTGGAAAGTTTAGCAAATGCTTTGATTTTGGTTTTGTTTAGTACTGAAGAACCTTGTGCGGTACATTATGATATTTTATTTGGACTTGAGATGTATTTCGACGTCAAGTAGAGAAAGTGTATTACTACCTTGGATCAGTTTGACTTTTTCATAAGGAAAAATTGTCGGACGCGTGAGTTAGAGTTTGATGCGGTTGTGCTCATTTGAATTGTATAGGTGCAGATGTTAACGACGGGTAGTTTGGGATTGTTGAAGACAATTCAAGTTTGAGTACGATTTATAAGAGACTTTGTCTATTGTTGAGCTTAGTGTGTTGATGTCGCGGATAACCCAAGAATGTCTGATTTGGGATTTATTATGTTGAAGAGGGTTGCATGTTTGTTTTGGAACAATTGTTGAGATTAAGTTAGAAGGTTATTAGGGATTTGTTCGCTACTAACTTATGGATTTCGTCGGATGCTAATGGTCGCGGTGGATTATTAGATTACGACCAAGATAGGTCTTGACGGTAAAGAATTTTGTGACGGTTTGGTAGCCACTGGTACCGTGAGATGATTGATGTTTTATAAAAGAGAATGTTCTATTAGTGAATGAGGTCGGTCGTGACGGTGTTCGTGTTGGATTTCAGAAAGTTATGTTATGGATTCTAAGTCCAACCTATGTTGTAATTACAGGAGAAGAGGTGACGTTGATGGGATGAGCGCTTGAGAAAGTGTTTTGGTTTGAATTACCACTTTATGAGATTGAAAGTTATGAAAGGTGTTTCGAATGAGAAGCATGTGTATAGATCGTTGCGAAGGTACGAAGGTGGTGATTACTTGATTTATATTTTGAGAATTGTTATGAGAGAAGACTTCGTTGAAGTCAAGTGTATACGTCAAAGTTTCACAAGTGAAATATGTGGATAGTATTTAAAAAGGTCAATTAGGTCATGTATTTTGGAGGATCAATGGACGTTGATCAATCGAGAATGAAAGAGCAATTTTCTTCGAGTTGATGAAGCTGATGTTGTAGGGTGTCTTGAATGGGTGTACTCTTTGAACGTATCCATTCTGGATGATGGCGAAGTTGAGGAATTAACCAAGTTGTTTTACGGTTGGCATCTTATGCATGAAAGTGACGCAGCATGGTTTAGATATCGAGCATTGAATTTTTAGAAAGTATGCCAGATTGTTGGTCTTGGACTAGTGAAGTTATAGTTGCAAGTCGTCTGCATAAGCCCTAGAGTGAGTGGCGTATCGTTGTTCTGTTATGTTTGTGTAATTTGTTATTGAGCAAGGGTTGTGCGTTGGTAATCTACAAGATGATGTGACCTTGTGATTGGCTGGAATGAGAGCAGTAACGGCAAGTGTAATTTTTGAAGTTCGAACTTTGGCGTGATTGAAGGCATCTCTTTCGTGTTTGTGTAGCACGCGTGGTTTTACCTTATTTTGACTGTTTCAGTTTTGGTTTGTATAACCATTTTGTTGTTTTTGTTTTAGCGATGGTGACGGTGTTGTGTTGCAGGACCTTATGTTCCTATCTTTGGTGACTCGTTTTCGAGGTGTCGGTTTGAGTGTGTGGTTAATTCTATGGTTGAGACGTTAGGATGGTATCGATCTTGTTTGTTTGGTTCTCGAGTGAACCGGTGTGTCTACGACTTGTTTAGTTGTTGGGTGTTAGTTGGTTGTCGAGTGCATTGTATGGGCTTTGCATCTCAGCATGGTTGTTCTTGTTTAGACGTTGTGGTTGGGGAGATACCCTTGTGTTTGGTGTATTTAGTATGTTGTTTAATTGACGCGAGGATTTGGTGGACGAATACTTAGACATGTCCCGTTTTGTTCGTTTTGGTCGAAATTTCGAGGACGAAAAGTTTATAAGTGGGGGAGAGTTGTAACGCCCGTTTTTAATTAATATTATATTATACTAATATTTTAAAATTACCGATCCATAATTATCTTGCGACGAGAATATTTATATTAATTAATATATCTATTAATTTATCAGACGACGTTGTGTTCAGTCCGGGTTTTATTCCGTTCGGTTCGGTAAAATATCATTCGGATCCGATATTTAATTCCCCGGAATTGTTTTAATTGATTGATTTAATAATATGGGTAGATATTATTAGTGTGTTAATTTATAAGAATAAATTAGGAGTGTGAGGATTAATTGGGAAGGATTGGGTTTACACCTTAGTTTACTAGTAAGGTTATCATAAAACCATTTTCATCATTTTCTTTTCATCCAAACACTTTCCTTGTTTTTCTTTCCAACATAGCACACCAAATCCAAACAAGGGCAAGTGAGGGAGCTAGTAAGAAACATAACTTATAAAAGTCATTTTCTCACCTTCTTTCCTTTTCCAACACCAACAACCTAGCATAGAAAGCTTGAGAGAAAAGTGAGGGTTTTGAGAAGAAGATGAATAGGAGCAAGAGAGGAGCTTGAAGTTGGGTTTGTAGAACCATCAAGATCAACCAAGTTTCCATGGTAAAGGGTTTGATTTCTTCCATTCATTATAGTTAGGGTTTGATGATATATGTTAGATTTGGGAGAAAAATTGATAGTTGGTTTTAGGGTTTGGTGGGTTGAATTGTTGAAAATGTTTAAGAAAGTTGAATTAGGTGTGTTGATTTTGGATGTGTTGTTATCAATATTGTAGTACTTGAATTATAAAATGAAAATAGTAATGGAATTGGAAAAGAAAAACAAAACAGCAAATGAAACAAACCAAAATGTAAAAACGCAGGGAAATGTAAATGCAGGGAGTTGCAAAAATAAAACGCAGGGTGTTGAAAAAAAAAAACAAAATGGAAGGATTAAGGGGGGTGAGGCGTGAGAATCATGTGCTAATTATTTTCTGGGAGCAGAATCATGTGCCAATTTATCCTAATAAAGAAAAACAATATATTATAGAAAACAATATATTAATTGGTACATAAAATTGCATAATGAATGTTGCAAAAGGCAAGGCATGTAATTGGAAGACTAATCCATAGCTACAAAAAATTTCCAATAAAAAAAAAGTGACATATTGGCAGCCGCCTCCAAATGCCCATGAAGAAGGGGACGTACGTCCCTGGCACGAGTAGAAGGAATGGAAATTGTTGGTTTTTCCAATTTTGCTGTGAGTTACATTTTTGCTGTTTGCTGTCATGAAAATGCTTCCTGCATAATTTACTTGCAAATACATTCTGTTTCTTCCCAATACCTTAATTTCACCTAGTAATATTTGGTAACTATAAAATATAATTAGGGGATAAGATAGCCGATTAAATTTAGAACCCGATTATGTTCCGATTTTCCGATTTCGGTAAATTCGGCGACGGAGCAAGTTGCTCCGAATTCAACGAAAATTGACGTGCTAGCTAAGTTCGACGTGTAGAACGTAGTGGTGAGGTTAGTTTTTGGAAATTACGAGTTTTTAGAAAGCGACCCGAAATAGGCCAATTTACGGTAAATTGAACCGGGTTGTGTTTTAGTGGATTTAAGGCACGTATGGACAATCCGATTTCGACGTTGACGATTATGATTAATGCCGATTATTAGGAATCACTTTCACGACGGATTATTGACGTTTTGACTATTTTTTTCGTTTTCGGAATTTAGCGAATTAATTGATAACGATGCGGTGTTAATAAACGTAAGTTTTGCGACGGTGTATTTATTAAAGAATACTTGTTGATGTGCAATGTGATGAATAAATTGAGGTTGTTAATATATGCTTCCGATTTGTGAATGCATGATTTTTGATGAATTTATTAGTGATGTTTGCATAATGCAATTATGATGCGATGTTATTTTTATCTCTTTTTGGATAAATCATGGCGATGTGGGCTTTATGCCAATTTGAATGAGCGAAGATGTTGTTTTCGTGTGGTGTTGTTTTATTGTCGATTCACATACATTTCATAAGCGAAGAGGGCTTTTATGCCAAGTGATGATGGCTTTTAGCGAAGATCGGCTTTATGCCAAGTGTCCCTAATTACGGACAAAGCGATGGGTACCACATGCATAACATAGTCGTGTCTCATGGAGTCGGTTATGTTTATGTTTTCGTTGTTTGGCGTTGGGTTTTGTTGATTGATGGATGATATTGAATTGCGATGTTATATGATGTGATGATGTTTGTGATGATGTTGTGATGATGGGCTTTATGCCAAAAGTGAAGATGGGCTTTAGCCAATTTGTGATGATTTGTCTATGTTGCTTATATTACTAGCATTATTTAATGTTGTTGATTGATGTTGTTGTTTAAGACTACCGTGTTAATTAGTGATGTATTAGCTCGTGACGAATTCGTGGTGACGGAGGGTTATGTGTTGTTGTGACGTTTTATGCCGATGAAGTTATGGTGATATAGTGTAGATTATACACATTAGGATGTCGAGTAAAGTAAGTGAGTTTTGATTATGTGTTGGAATTACACTTATTAATCTATACTCTTTATAATTCCGAAACTATATATATATATATTTTATCATGCCTTAATTATATGTTTTGGAGTATCTCACCCTTTACTTGTTTCGCCATTACCTATATATTGGTAACGTGCAGGTTATGAAGACGGAGTCTATAGCTGCTGTTAGTCGAGTCGGTGTCGCTCTGATACGTAGCACTCGGGGGGAAATATTTATGTCGTCTTCTTGTTGTTGTTTTATTATTATTCCTTTTGTGAATAAGAACCATAATTCATAAAAACATGATTTTGATGAGGAAGTTTAATAAAGGAGATGTTTTGATTTCTATGAATCAATTCCTGTTTTCCTGCGATGCTATGTATCCGAAATTTATACTTTAAAGTAAACTGTTTTAAAGTGAGTTGTTTTTGATGGTGTAACGCCTCAACATTTAATTTATGAAATTTTAAAATTACTCTGATTTTTGCATATAAAGCCTTGGGTAGAATTGGGGTGTTACATTAGTGGTATCAGAGCAGGTCGGTCTGTCGACCAAGTTATTAGTGTGTTTAATCCTGTTGTATGCGACATGTGTGTGAAACACTGTCGATACTTGTTTGTTTCAAATTGTTTGTCCGAGTTGAGTTTGAAACAAGTGGGGAGAAGTTTTACTTCTTAGTGGCGCTTGTGGCTTGGAGTTGGAGCCTCAAGCAGTGTTATGCTTCGGTAACTTGAAGTGTAAGTTTGAAGACTCTGTTGTGGCTTGGTAGAGATGGTTTATGTCACCATCATGATTGTCGACTGTCTATTGACAAATTGAGGGATTGATCATCCTTAATCTCTTGTTGATAGTAGCCGGGAATTGTGTTGGTTGGGATAGACTTGTCTTTCCAGCTTAATAGTGTATGAAGCAGGTGTGTTGACACATGATGGTGCACGGTTACTTGTGTTGTGGGCGAATTTGGATTTTGATGAGAAACAAGATTTTGGCAAGCGACCTTCTTGTGGTGTTTCTTCCGAAGCATGTTGTGAAGATGTGAGGGAATTGTCGCAGTAGTGCGAAGTGAAGTTTTGATGGATTTAGTTTCTGAAACTAGTTGTGATTCGAAGTATCCTTAAGGGATGTTTGCTTCTAAATTAGAATTGAAAATTCAACTTGAGGATTGGATTGAACAGAGTTTGTTTATTCGAGCGGGTTACCGTGGAGTGCTACCGTTGTGTGGTTCGAGAAGAGCCAAAGTTACCCGAGTTGGTGTGTCGTTTGTAGGCGAGTAACGAAGTGGATATTGAGGACGAGTGTCTACTTCCGAGGATTGATATTTGGATGAGTCAGTCACTTGGAATTTTTGCGTTTAGTGAGATCGATGTAAAGTCTGGCTGTCTACGGGTTAGTGAGTGAGCGGAAGATGCTTGACAATGCCTTTCAAGATAGTGTATGGCCCTGGCGAGTGGTTGTTGATGCTATTAGTGTGGCTAATGCGTCAGGTGTGATTTTGGAATGTTTAGACAGTACTCTCATGAGTAGCTGTAAGAGTTATTTCGAGTTCATGGATATTAATTGGTTCGCATCAAGTTAAGAAATTGTGGCAAGCATCTGAGCTTTGCGTTATCAGTAGTGAAGTTAGACCAGTGCATGTCGAGTATTCTAAAGATAGAGTTTTGAACTGTTGGACGTGAGTGCCTTAAGTAAGCAACTTAGACGGTGATATTTTGGACAGTTCCGTGAAGTTTTGTTTTGTATCTTGTATAAGACCTCAAGAAGTATTTCAGAGTTTAGAAGTTCTTTTGTTTTGGATGGTTAGCTTGTGAGTTTGATGGAAGATCTTTTTACAAGTTGGTATTGATCGTGGGTATTTTGACTCGAGATGGTTGAGTCGCTATTTGGACTTCGCAATGGTAAGCGAATTTGTTTGAGCCAGTGGAAAGTTTAGCAAATGCTTTGATTTTGGTTTTGTTTAGTACTGAAGAACCTTGTGCGGTACATTATGATATTTTATTTGGACTTGAGATGTATTTCGACGTCAAGTGGAGAAAGTGTATTACTACCTTGGATCAGTTTGACTTTTTCATAAGGAAAAATTGTCGGACGCGTGAGTTAGAGTTTGATGCGGTTGTGCTCATTTGAATTGTATAGGTGCGTATGTTAACGACGGTAGTTTGGGATTGTTGAAGACAATTCAAGTTTGAGTACGATTTATAAGAGACTTTGTCTATTGTTGAGCTTAGTGTGTTGATGTCGCGGATAACCCAAGAATGTCTGATTTGGGATTTATTATGTTGAAGAGGGTTGCATGTTTGTTTTGGAACAATTGTTGAGATTAAGTTAGAAGGTTATTAGGGATTTGTTCGCTACTAACTTATGGATTTCGTCGGATGCTAATGGTCGCGGTGGATTATTAGATTACGACCAAGATAGGTCTTGACGGTAAAGAATTTTGTGACGGTTTGGTAGCCACTGGTACCGTGAGATGATTGATGTTTTATAAAAGAGAATGTTCTATTAGTGAATGAGGTCGGTCGTGACGGTGTTCGTGTTGGATTTCAGAAAGTTATGTTATGGATTCTAAGTCCAACCTATGTTGTAATTACAGGAGAAGAGGTGACGTTGATGGGATGAGCGCTTGAGAAAGTGTTTTGGTTTGAATTACCACTTTATGAGATTGAAAGTTATGAAAGGTGTTTCGAATGAGAAGCATGTGTATAGATCGTTGCAAGGAAGGTGGTGATTACTTGATTTATATTTTGAGAATTGTTATGAGAGAAGACTTCGTTGAAGTCAAGTGTATACGTCAAAGTTTCACAAGTGAAATATGTGGATAGTATTTAAAAAGGTCAATTAGGTCATGTATTTTGGAGGATCAATGGACGTTGATCAATCGAGAATGAAAGAGCAATTTTCTTCGAGTTGATGAAGCTGATGTTGTAGGGTGTCTTGAATGGGTGTACTCTTTGAACGTATCCATTCTGGATGATGGCGAAGTTGAGGAATTAACCAAGTTGTTTTACGGTTGGCATCTTATGCATGAAAGTGACGCAGCATGGTTTAGATATCGAGCATTGAATTTTTAGAAAGTATGCCAGATTGTTGGTCTTGGACTAGTGAAGTTATAGTTGCAAGTCGTCTGCATAAGCCCTAGAGTGAGTGGCGTATCGTTGTTCTGTTATGTTTGTGTAATTTGTTATTGAGCAAGGGTTGTGCGTTGGTAATCTACAAGATGATGTGACCTTGTGATTGACTGGAATGAGAGCAGTAACGGCAAGTGTAATTTTTGAAGTTCGAACTTTGGCGTGATTGAAGGCATCTCTTTCGTGTTTGTGTAGCACGCGTGGTTTTACCTTATTTTGACTGTTTCAGTTTTGGTTTGTATAACCATTTTGTTGTTTTTGTTTTAGCGATGGTGACGGTGTTGTGTTGCAGGACCTTATGTTCCTATCTTTGGTGACTCGTTTTCGAGGTGTAGGTTTGAGTGTGTGGTTAATTCTATGGTTGAGACGTTAGGATGGTATCGATCTTGTTTGTTTGGTTCTCGAGTGAACCGGTGTGTCTACGACTTGTTTAGTTGTTGGGTGTTAGTTGGTTGTCGAGTGCATTGTATGGGCTTTGCATCTCAGCATGGTTGTTCTTGTTTAGACGTTGTGGTTGGGGAGATACCCTTGTGTTTGGTGTATTTAGTATGTTGTTTAATTGACGCGAGGATTTGGTGGACGAATACTTAGACATGTCCCGTTTTGTTCGTTTTGGTCGAAATTTCGAGGACGAAAAGTTTATAAGTGGGGGAGAGTTGTAACGCCCGTTTTTAATTAATATTATATTATACTAATATTTTAAAATTACCGATCCATAATTATCTTGCGACGAGAATATTTATATTAATTAATATATCTATTAATTTATCAGACGACGTTGTGTTCAGTCCGGGTTTTATTCCGTTCGGTTCGGTAAAATATCATTCGGATCCGATATTTAATTCCCCGGAATTGTTTTAATTGATTGATTTAATAATATGGGTAGATATTATTAGTGTGTTAATTTATAAGAATAAATTAGGAGTGTGAGGATTAATTGGGAAGGATTGGGTTTACACCTTAGTTTACTAGTAAGGTTATCATAAAACCATTTTCATCATTTTCTTTTCATCCAAACACTTTCCTTGTTTTTCTTTCCAACATAGCACACCAAATCCAAACAAGGGCAAGTGAGGGAGCTAGTAAGAAACATAACTTATAAAAGTCATTTTCTCACCTTCTTTCCTTTTCCAACACCAACAACCTAGCATAGAAAGCTTGAGAGAAAAGTGAGGGTTTTGAGAAGAAGATGAATAGGAGCAAGAGGAGCTTGAAGTTGGGTTTGTAGAACCATCAAGATCAACCAAGTTTCCATGGTAAAGGGTTTGATTTCTTCCATTCATTATAGTTAGGGTTTGATGATATATGTTAGATTTGGGAGAAAAATTGATAGTTGGTTTTAGGGTTTGGTGGGTTGAATTGTTGAAAATGTTTAAGAAAGTTGAATTAGGTGTGTTGATTTTGGATGTGTTGTTATCAATATTGTAGTACTTGAATTATAAAATGAAAATAGTAATGGAATTGGAAAAGAAAAACAAAACAGCAAATGAAACAAACCAAAATGTAAAAACGCAGGGAAATGTAAATGCAGGGAGTTGCAAAAATAAAACGCAGGGTGTTGAAAAAAAAAAACAAAATGGAAGGATTAAGGGGGGTGAGGCGTGAGAATCATGTGCTAATTATTTTCTGGGAGCAGAATCATGTGCCAATTTATCCTAATAAAGAAAAACAATATATTATAGAAAAACAATATATTAATTGGTACATAAAATTGCATAATGAATGTTGCAAAAGGCAAGGCATGTAATTGGAAGACTAATCTATAGCTACAAAAAATTTCCAATAAAAAAAAAGTGACATATTGGCAGCCGCCTCCAAATGCCCATGAAGAAGGGGACGTACGTCCCTGGCACGAGTAGAAGGAATGGAAATTGTTGGTTTTTCCAATTTTGCTGTGAGTTACATTTTTGCTGTTTGCTGTCATGAAAATGCTTCCTGCATAATTTACTTGCAAATACATTCTGTTTCTTCCCAATACCTTAATTTCACCTAGTAATATTTGGTAACTATAAAATATAATTAGGGGATAAGATAGCCGATTAAATTTAGAACCCGATTATGTTCCGATTTTCCGATTTCGAATTTGACGAGCAAGTTGCTCCGAATTCAACGAAAATTGACGTGCTAGCTAAGTTCGACGTGTAGAACGTAGTGGTGAGGTTAGTTTTTGGAAATTACGAGTTTTTAGAAAGCGACCCGAAATAGGCCAATTTACGGTAAATTGAACCGGGTTGTGTTTTAGTGGATTTAAGGCACGTATGGACAATCCGATTTCGACGTTGACGATTATGATTAATGCCGATTATTAGGAATCACTTTCACGACGGATTATTGACGTTTTGACTATTTTTTTCGTTTTCCGAATTTAGCGAATTAATTGATAACGATGCGGTGTTAATAAACGTAAGTTTTGCGACGGTGTATTTATTAAAGAATACTTGTTGATGTGCAATGTGATGAATAAATTGAGGTTGTTAATATATGCTTCCGATTTGTGAATGCATGATTTTGATGAATTTATTAGTGATGTTTGCATAATGCAATTATGATGCGATGTTATTTTATCTCTTTTGGATAAATCATGGCGATGTGGGCTTTATGCCAATTTGAATGAGCGAAGATGTTGTTTTCGTGTGGTGTTGTTTTATTGTCGATTCACATACATTTCATAGCGAAGAGGGCTTTTATGCCAAGTGATGATGGCTTTTATGCCGAGCGAAGATCGGCTTTATGCCAATGTCCCTAATTACGGACAAAGCGATGGGTACCACATGCATAACATAGTCGTGTCTCATGGAGTCGGTTATGTTTATGTTTTCGTTGTTTGGCGTTGGGTTTTGTTGATTGATGGATGATATTGAATTGCGATGTTATATGATGTGATGATGTTTGTGATGATGTTGTGATGATGGGCTTTATGCCAAAAGTGAAGATGGGCTTTAGCCAATTTGTGATGATTTGTCTATGTTGCTTATATTACTAGCATTATTTAATGTTGTTGATTGATGTTGTTGTTTAAGACTACCGTGTTAATTAGTGATGTATTAGCTCGTGACGAATTGTGGTGACGGAGGGTTATGTGTTGTTGTGACGTTTATGCCGATGAAGTTATGGTGATATAGTGTAGATTATACACATTAGGATGTCGAGTAAAGTAAGTGAGTTTTGATTATGTGTTGGAATTACACTTATTAATCTATACTCTTTATAATTCCGAAACTATATATATATATATTTTATCATGCCTTAATTATATGTTTTGGAGTATCTCACCCTTTACTTGTTTCGCCATTACCTATATATTGGTAACGTGCAGGTTATGAAGACGGAGTCTATAGCTTCTGTTAGTCGAGTCGGTGTCGCTCTGATACGTAGCACTCGGGGGGAAATATTTATGTCGTCTTCTTGTTGTTGTTTTATTATTATTCCTTTTGTGAATAAGAACCATAATTCATAAAAACATGATTTTGATGAGGAAGTTTAATAAAGGAGATGTTTTGATTTCTATGAATCAATTCCTGTTTTCCTGCGATGCTATGTATCCGAAATTTATACTTTAAAGTAAACTGTTTTAAAGTGAGTTGTTTTTGATGGTGTAACGCCTCAACATTTAATTTATGAAATTTTAAAATTACTCTGATTTTTGCATATAAAGCCTTGGGTAGAATTGGGGTGTTACAACTCTCATCAAAGAAACTAATAAGGCGAGCAGTTGAAGACACCCACCTAGAAATCTTATTCGCTTTATTTTGCTTCTTCTCGTTCTTCCTATCTTATGGGTCCATTATACTCTACAAGGTTCTATAACTACTTCGTACTACTAATACCACTCTCATGTGTTATATACACAACGAGAATAACGAAGCTCTGACAACTTCTCAACATGCACGAATGTCGCACTCACAACTACTCTTGTCAGTTAACTCAAGGGTGATTAGCCCAAAAACCGATCACAAGGATATACTAATTTATCCGTTGGATATGGTCGGTGGGATACTAGACCTCCACTACACAAACTATTCTATCTATCAAATATGGTCAATGGATACTAGATATCCACTGTATGGATTTCACCATCCATCATATATTATCAATCGAATTCATACCTGCACTGTGTATATTCACACTATCCACCAAATATGATCAATGGAAATTAGACCCCCACTTACATGGATTATACTCCCTGTCATATATGGTCAATAGATATCAGACCTCTATTGTATGGAATGCACTAAAGCTCTTTCTCTCATATATGGTCAATGGATACCAGACATCTGTAACACCGTTTTTCTAACCCCAAATAATCATGGCATAAATTAGAGTAAAATAGAATGCACACATACAAAGGGTATCACATGTAATTTTCCACACAATGGAAAACCAACAATACAAACATAACATCCACCTGGTCATACATCATAACACATATTTGAATTTCATGCTTCAATAAAATATGCATTTCACAGCGGAATATTTAATTCATCGACAAAATAATAATGATCGATATCCCATAATACCAATCATATCACAAATACTAGGCACCAAGGCCATACATCTCATCATCTCATACATATCCAGATAAAAGAGAATAATAACAATTATCTCTCAATCAAGTCATAACATGAATCCAAATAAAAATCCCCGTGTTACATGACCAGAGCAACGACTCACTACCTAGTATAAGGACAACTAGATAAACTCCTCAACTAGTCTTGTGCGAAGCACCGCTATCCTCGGAACCTACACGTTATCAACATAGAGGCAACATCACAACAAAAGGGTGAGAATTCACATCATTATCAAAATGTATATAAATTGGAAGTAATATAGAAACATCATCTACAATAAATTCTCCACACTTCAAGTGATATTCCATAAAATAAGGTTTCACAACCCCATTAGCAATAAATGTCATTATACAAACATTCCAAGTATAACATATTCACATTTATCACTTATGACACAAAAGTCACAAACACAATCAATCAAATAATCCACATATTCAATTTCCACATTTCTCAACATAAACATACACTCTTTAATGACATATGAGACATTAATGCAATGTGACTCATGCATGTGGTACCATCGTGAACATAAATCTCACCTTGCTTTCGATTCTATAACTTAGAACCAAATCCACGCTTCTGATCCAGACAAGACCAAAGCCACCAATATGAACATATAGTCCACCGCTTCTTTTTCCATATAGGATCAAGGACACTGTGAACTCAAAGTTTCACCGCTACTATTTACATTCAAGGATTAAGCCCAATACCGGAGTTTCAACTCCCCATGAATGCATGTGCAATTTAACCAACAACATATGCAATTAAGATTGTTCACCAACCTTAATTATCAAGCATACCACAATAATCCAACACATTTGAATTATCCATCATTTTGCACAAACATCATGTTTCATCGTCAACAAACAATACATATAGTATTTAATATCATCACACATCACAAATAACACATAGCATACAAGCCAACACATGTTATTCTCAACAATTCATCCAAAATATAACGTCATACACTAATTCAAGTAGCATGTATTCATCGAAATCGCATCCAAACATAATCTAAAACTCATCAAAACAATTATTAGAATTCATGTAAATTAATGATAAATCAAAAGTAAGAAATTCCCTAAATCATTCATGCATAATCAAAGAATTCATTTTTCTGCATACAGTGAGGTGCAATTAGCGGCCCCCCGCGCGCTCAGCGACCTTACGATTATGCGGAAAATTTTTGCTACAGACAGTTCAGTTCCAGCCACGAATTTCCTTCCCAAATCAGTTCTAATGCTTATTTATCATGAATTAAACATCATCTAACATGTATACATCATGGGTAACCTAATCATAAACTCAAATCTAGTTTTCTTCATCAAAATCCCAATTTTCCCAATTCAATTTGAGTGAACAAAAACCTAGAAATTGATATACCAAATCCTATAGTATGTTACTAATCACCACCCAAGAACATACAATCAAATAATAATTAGGATTCTCCCCCTTATCTCTTGAAGATTCTCTTCTTAGGGTTTTTCCTTCTCTTTTCCTCTTTCTCCTCTTCTCTTCTCTTCTTTTCCACCAAATGACAACAATAACTATTTTTTCCTCTTAACCCCTTTACTAACTAGTAAACTCAAATTGGGCTTAACACTTAACACCTCCTTATTACTTCTTTTCTTATAATTATGCCCAATACTAAATATTCTCATTTCTACTCATAAAACCCAACTATTCAAATAACACACATCTTTAAATAATTCAAATATTCATCAAATCACTCAATTCAATTAATTATTGTTGTACCCCAATTTCCCCCCTAATATTCTCTCATACTCCACACCATTGCATTACACAAAGATCACAAATTGGTTCTCTCTCTCTCTCTCTCTCTCTCTCTCTCTCTTTCTTCTCTCTTTCTTATTTTTTTGGGTTTTCTCTTGGGAGATCACCAAGCACCTTTGAATGTGTGCGGTAATTGATATTTTGCTAACAATGATATGTGTATACTTTGATCTCTAAATATTGTAGGTGAATGGTGCGCAAGTCTCTTATTCAAGGAGTCAATAGGTTCATGTGTTTATTTCCATGCCTTATCTCCTCAATTCTTAAGATTTTGAAAGTATTTTCTCTCATTAAATACTTCTATTGTCATCTACTGTGGTTTCTCATCTTGAGTGTATGATTCATGTGTGAAGAAGATCATCAAATTTGAAGATCTCACCATGCTATGGCCATCTATCTTGAAATTAGGATTTTGGACTTCTGAGGACCATATCTTGGTGCTTGTATGAAGTTTGTGGATGATTTCTGTCGCGGCGGGAAAAATTCAATGAAGTCGCCACTATTGTTTATTCATCCTAAGGATGGGGAAACTATAGTAAAACCCTAAAAATATGGATATGGCAGTCATCGTGACCAAGTTAAGAGTTCGGGAGTCGGTTAAGCGAGGGGAAGGTGTTAGCACCCCTTGCTTCCCTTGTACTCAAGGGGAACCTCTCTAATTTTAGGGTTAAGGTGTGTTTGTCTAAGGTTTCTTACTCTATTTCCTAAATTATTATACACAATGGGGAGATATTTGGTCACGGTTAGTAGTTAGTGACTCGTTAAAGCATCACGCTTTATGCCTATGTATTCATCAAGATGAAATCAGAGTCTACGTAGTTCTCATTTGTTTGGTTAATTTTTTTTATGGAATTAAAATTGATCACCTTTAAGCGATAAACTTATGTGAGCTCGCGTGGTAGCGGCTAATATCTAGTTTCTCATTCGCGTTAAAGAGCGCCACTAATTCCTTTTTGAAAATTGTCTTGATTTTCTTAAGTTAGTAGAAAAAGAAATTTGAGTTGGTTAGACGGTTTAACTTAATGCTAAAGGGAGCAAATCTAATTTATTAAGTTAAAAGAAAATTATTCGATAAGTTAGAAAGAAAGGAGTTTTTATGTAATTTCCTTTTTTGAAGAATTAATAATAAATTAGAAAAAAAGAAACTAGTTTTAAAAAAAATAAAATTAGAGAGAATAACTATTTTTGACGTTTTAGGTTTAATTAAAAAACAAAATAATTCTAATTTTAACTAATTAAATATAACTTAAATATAGTCTAAATTAATCTAAATAACTTAATTAAATATTAGTCTAAAGTTTACTTAATTCTAAGAAACTAATTAATTCTAAAATTAACATAATCCTAAATTAATTGATTGATAAATAATTTTTTTTAGGATTTTGGTGTTTCTGTATTTAAAAAAAATCTAAATTAATTAAATGTGATTAACTAAGAATCTAATTAAAAGCATTTTTCTAAACTTATCATTAAATAAGCAATAATTCAATGAAAACTAACAATAAATAATTGAAAAAGAAAAATAGCTAGAACAAGGGTGTTGGCCACCCAGGTTTATGTGGAACACAATTTTTTTAAGTTTAATATTCACAAATAATAATGATAATGATAAACTAATTATAAAAACAAAAAAGAAAAATAAATAAATAATGAAAGTTAATTTCATCAACTCCACCACTTGCCACATAACATAGAGATAAACATGAAATAAAGTCCAACCTATTTATCTCTGTCTGTTTTCAAACCATGTTTAAAATTCAATGAAACTCAATATCCACTATAACCACACTCATCAAAACAACAACATCAGAACAAAAAACATGTAATAAAAACAAATTGTAAAAAGGATTGAAGAATAGATACCAACCGAAAACCGACGGTGGAGCTGACAGTGGCTTGTGTGAGTTGCGACAAGTGACAGATTTCGGCACGGTTTGCGGCTTGAACGTAGTGGCTGGCCGTGGCTTCAAGTGTGTAAAGTTTTAACTTTTCTCTCTAAATTTTATTTGGCTTTTTCGGTGAGAGCTTATTTTTTTTCCTTTTCTCATGTCCTATTCTGTGAAATTTGAGTCCTTTTATAGACTCTGAAAAACGGTTGGTAGAAATCATTTGTAATGATTTTTAATGTCATTTAGAGATGATTTGAATTTGATTTAGCTTAAGAGACCAGTTGATGTACTTATGGAATGATTTCAAAAGAAAAGATACTATGCCATTTTTGCTTTTGGAAAGATTCGTAATGATGACCAACTTTATGAATTGCGTTTGGTATGCGCACTTGATGAACATTGATTTGGTTCTAGTTTTGAAAAGATTTGGTAGTTATCATGGATTAGGAAAGGGTTGAATTTGTGTTTTTATTTTGTATAACCTTTGAATTGATTGAGATTTTTCTGCAGCTTTGTGAAGATTGACTTTTGTGTGAGGTTTGAATACGGTTTCTATTATCTAGAAAAGGAAGGGAATAATACCCAAGAAACTATTGATTCCATAATAATAAAATAGTAACTATAAGAATAAACTTAAAAACCGGATTGTAGTGTATAAATGAAATATAGAAACAATGATATTAAAATAAAATTGACTATTTTTGGATTTTTGATTTTTTACTATAAAAATATACATGATTCTAAATAAAAATTAATTGTAATAGAAACGTAAATTAAAACTAAACTCAAAGGTAAATTTGAGGTGTACAAACTAAAGTGGCATTAGTAAGTAAGTAAAGGATGGACAAATTTAGGATACGTCAATAAATTCAAATACTTAGCTATTTGATTTCATGATAAAAAGTGATAGGTCAATACTAACTATGATGATGCAACAATATAAAATAGTAGCGACAAACTAGTAATGACCCTTTATGTTTTATTTATTTAAATATTAGTAATAATAAAAATAATCTAAAAATTTTATTTCCTAAAATTATCCTAATAATGAAAATCTTAATAAAAATTGAGATGTTCTTACTAAAATATAGTAAATTAAACTTAAAAAGTAAAATATGAGAAAAAAGAAATCAAGATTGAAGTAGCCAAGGTTCGAACTCAAAACCTCACACTTTTTTTACATTCACTTCACCATCCACTAGACCAATATACTTATTTGAGATTAGATGGCGTTTAGAAATAATGAAGGGTACGATAAATTGCCTTCACGCGAAAATTATAATCTCATGTCCTAGTAGCTCAATGCAATGCATGATTGTGAATGTTATGATAATGCATATGAATGTAAAGCAAAAACCAATTAAAAGTAAAATCGGGAGGGCAAATTTTAGGGTGCAACAATTTCAAAGTCATTTTATTCTTAAAAGGGACTTCTAATATGAATATGCTTGGATTAAAAGAGTTTAATTAATGAGAAAATTGTTTTAGAGGTTTATGATTGCCAACTCTCTAGATTGATACTTCATCTATTTTGTATGACTTCAAAGGATCATAACTTGGTCACTCCTTGTCTCCTTGAGATAATTCTTATTTCACAATGGACATAAGGATGTCTAATACAAATTAGTCCAATTTTTAGGAAGAGAAAATGCTTGGAAATTTCCCTAAGAGGTCAAAAGATTACAAGTCATTGATGAATTTCTCAATTCTTGAACAATCAACTTCAAAAGATCATATCTTGATCATCATTTATCACCTTGAGGTAATTATTTTTGCACAAAAATCTTGAAGGTATGAACTTTATCTCCATTTAAGTTTCAAGGATTGAAAGTGTTTGGAAGTTACTTGAAGAGATCAAAATATTTTTAGGTCATTTAACAAATTTTCATCAACTTCACATGGCCACAACTTTCTCAATTTTTGGAGTTTTTGGATGATTCTTTTGGCCAAATGTTCCTTGAGATGTCTACTTCATGTCATCTTTGAATGTCAAGAGAAAATTTTGAGTGGAATAGAATGCTTGAAAGAAAAACCACACGAGGGAAAGTCATTTTTAGAAAGTTGACATGCTTGACCAAGGCCTGGCCAAAAAAACCAGTGTTTTTTCACAAATCCTAAAGGCAATATCTCTCAACTCAAGCATCCATTGAAGTTTATTATTTTTGAATTATGTTCTACTCTTTGAATACTTCATTTGGCTCAAGGAACATTGGAAAACACATGAGGGAATTTGATTTGGCCTCAGTTCAAATTTTGTGTCAAAATCTGTTTCAAGCACACCATCAGTTTGTGCATTTTGCGCTACTACTCATTTTTAAGCCAAATTAAGCCTTGATTTCGTGACTAATCATGTTTAGAAACTTACTAGGATTAATTATCACATCAAAACACAATGAATGATTGAGTTTTGATGCACATGAAGTCACACTTTCTTCATGACCACGGGTGTGCACGATTTCGCTCCAAATTGCATCATTCACCATCCCTTTTGATCCCATTCACTTCTTCTATTAATAAGCAAGTCATTCCACTCATTTCCTCAAGCTTTGAGAGCTAGAAAATCGCTGTCAAACTCACTCCAATCCTCACATTTCTGCAACATTGTTTTCACTCTTAAAGTTGTTCCAGTTTGAAATTAACCACCCCTTCTTCTTCCTTGAACCTCAATGAAGCTAACAGAGCAAGAATTGTGCCTTGAATGTTCTTGAATCGTACTATCAAAGTCAAGTTTCAGAGCTCTGAAAGTGAACTTCGTTCAGGTAGGATTCGTGACCAAATCGTTTCAAACCAAGCACTATTGCATTCTCCTCATCTCCTTGATCCTTGTGATCTTCACCATTTATGTTTTCATTGAGAATTGACTGAGAATTTCTAAGAACAAGAGCTCGTTATTTTTTCTGTTTTTTCCAAATTGTTCTTGGCACAAGTGAAATAAATTTTTCGCGAGGGTACCATTAGAATCGCCTTGAAGAGACGAAGCAAATGGTACTGGTCTAAAGAATTGATTTCACAGTTTGAGGATCACGAATGGAGGATGGCCGGAGGTTGAAGACGACCTACTTGTCTGTCTTCAACCAATGAGGGCTTGACATGTAAATTTTTTGAATTGGATCCGGTGATAACATTTTACCATACGCGAGTTTTCGGAGCCCTTGGATCTGATTACTTTTGTGAGTTAGACTCGATCCAACGCGCCACATGTTTTTGCTTTATTTTAATTTTTATTTGTGATCCGGTGTGAAAACCAAGGAGGTCCATATCAAGCATAGCGCGTCTGATTCATTGAATTAGCTTACTAACGCGTTTTGACTGTGATCTAATGGTCCATGTTATTTGGCTTTTATTATTATTTTCTGATTTTATATAATGTTTTAAACTTCAAAAAATCATAGAAAAATCATTTTTGACTCAAAAGCTATGAAAAAAAATTCACAATTTTTTTTCAAATATTCTCTTTCTGATTTTTATTTTTTCATAATTTTATTTTCAGATTTGGTATTTTTTAATGATATTTCTCTTCTATTTGGTGTTTTTAAATGTTTTAAAATACTTTTTGATATTTAAAAATTCTGGAAAAATTCTGGAAGGATCCAATGGTCATTTGACAAATATTGGTGCCTCATTTTACTTTTATTTCTGATTTTTCTTTTTCTTTTTTGTTGCAATTTTTGGTTTATTTTACCACTTTCTTTTATTTTTAAAAAATAATTTATGACTTTAAAATATTCTAAAATTTTTTGTCAACACTTGTTGATCTCATTTTGACTTTAGGTAATTTTCTTGGAATTTTATTTTGATGTATGAATACTATTTATGTATTTCGTCAATAAAATCCAATTAAATAACCTAATTTCAAATTATATTTTATTCATTATTTAAATTACTTTTTTTTACTTTGCTGATTATGAACTTATTTGGAGTCATAGATTTCCTCAACATCAATGGAATTTGGGTGCTTAGAATTAAATTTATTCAGATAATCTTTGGTATTTAGAATCAAACAAGTACATCCAAAAGGATGGAAATAAGAAATGTTGGGCTTTCAGTTCTTCCATAGTTCATAAGGAGTCTTTTCCAGAATAGGCCTTATAGAGATTCTATTCTGGATATAACACGTTGTGTTCACTGCTTCTGTCTATAAATGTTTAGCAATGTTAGTCTCATTGATCATGGTTCGAGCCATTTCTTGTAAATTTTTGTTTTTACGTTCTACAACTCCATTTTGTTGTGGAGTTCTAGGACAAGAAAAATCATGAGAAATAGCATTTTTATTGAAAAGTTTTTTAAAGTCTTTGTTTTCAAATTCAACACCATGATCATTTATAACTTTTACTATTCTAAACTCTTTGTCATTCTGGACTACATTACAGAGGTTAGCAAACACAGAATGTGACACATCCTTGTGTCTTAAGAACTATACCCATGTCCATCTGCTATAGTCATCTATGATCACCAACCCATACTTCTTGCCACTGATGGATGCAGTTTTCACTGGTACAAACAGATCAATATTCAGAAGTTCTAATGGCGTAGAGGTAAAAACAACATTTTTTGATTTAAAAGGAGGTTTTGAAAATTTGCCTTTTTGACATGCTTCACACAGAGCATCTGAGCTGAACTTAAAATTAGGAAGTCCTCTAACTAGATTGAGTTTGTTAATTTGAAATATTCTTCTCATACTAACATGTCCCAATCGTCTGTGCCAGACCCATTTCTCATTGTCCACTGGCATAAGACATTTAACATTCTAACTTTTAAATTCAGAAAGTTTGATTTTATAAATATTGTTTTTCCTTTTACCATCAAAGAGGATTGTTCCATCTTTCTGACTAACAACTTTACAAGACTTTTGATTAAAGATAATATCATAACCGTTATCACTTAATTGACTTATGGATAAAAGATTATGCATTAATCCATCTACTAACAGAACATTTGTAATAGAGGGTAAAGAACCGTTACCGATAGTTCCAGAGCCAATGATTTTACTCTTTTGGTTGCCTCCAAAACCTACGTAACCTCCAACTTTAAGTTCCAAACTTTGGAACATATGCTTTCTTCCCGTCATATGTCGAGAGCATCCAGAGTCCAGGTACCAAGACTGGTGTTTCAACTTTGATGTCAAAGACATCTGTAACATATACTATTTTGTCCTTAGGTACCAATATCTTTTTGGATCCTTTTTGGTTAGATTTTCTAATGTTCTATTTGAGCTTAGGTTTACCATAAGATTTTGCATGATATGATTCACTAGTATATTTTATGTCATGTGGGTGAACATAGGTGAAGTGAGATTTCAGAGGTGTGTATTTAATGACCATATCACCTACTTCAGAATATGGTTTTTCATCTTTAGGAGGCAAATATCCTAAACCTTTTCTTCTGTTTCTACTGACTTTATAGATCATTGAAGCCATTTTGCTTCTGCCTATGCTTTTAGCAAGAAACTCTTGAAAACCAATATCATATTCTTTCGTAATATTATCAGTATTACTCAGAACTTTTGAAACAAATTTTTCTTGAGCTTTTTGTAGATTTTCTTTAAAAATGGAGTTTTTAATTTTTAGTTCTGAAATGATTTCCTTAAGCTCAGAATTTTTCTGTTTCAAGTTTCTTAGTATCTTCAGAATCAGATACAA
The DNA here is from genome assembly GCA_021764765.1 of Vicia sativa. Classification (NCBI taxonomy): domain Eukaryota; kingdom Viridiplantae; phylum Streptophyta; class Magnoliopsida; order Fabales; family Fabaceae; genus Vicia; species Vicia sativa. The sequence goes on along the minus strand of CM038795.1, from coordinate 191,337,974 downwards.
GATTCTGTTTCAGATTATTGTATTTGATTTGAAGCATCTGATAGTTTTCAAGTATTTCAGATAAGCTTTCTGCTAATTCACCTTTAGAAAAATTAACAACAAAATTTGGAAATACCTCTTCAGTATTAGAATCAAATTTAGAGGAATCTGAGATGTCATCTGTGTTGGCCATTAAAGTTATGTTGGCTCTTTCATCTTTTGAGTCTGACGAAGCTTCAGAAGAATCTGAATCATCCCATGTTGCCATAAGACTTTTCTTCTTTTCTATGTCAAACCTCTTCTTTGGCTTCTCTTTCTAAAGTTTAGGACAATCACTTTTATAGTGACTAGGTTCCTTACATTCGTAGCAGACAACTTCTTTGCTTCTTGACTTTTTGTGTCCAGAGGATGGATCAGAGAAGTTGCTAGATCTTCTAGGATTTTTGAACTTCCTCTGTCTATTCTTCCAGAGTTGTTGAACTCTTCTAGAGAGCAGAGACAACTCATCTTCTTTTGACGATGATCCTCCAGAGTTTTCTTCTTCTACCTAAAAATATTTAGAATCATATTTTTTTGTTAGATTTAAGAGAAATAGACTTACCTTGCTTCTGGGGCTCATTTTCTTCTAATTCTATCTCGTGACTTCTTAATGAGCTGGTGAGTTCTTCCAAAGAGATTTTGTTCAGATCTTTTGCAAGCTTGAGAGCTGTCACCATAGGTATCCATTTCTTGGGAAGACTTCTGATGACTTTATTTACATGATCAACAATAGAATATCCTTTATCCAGAACTTTTAAACCAACTACCAGAATTTGAAACCTTGAGAACATTGCTTCAATAGTTTCATCTTCTTCCGTTTTGAATGCTTCGTACATCTGAATGAGAGCAAGGGCTTTTATTTCTTTGACCTGTGTGTTGCCTTCATGTGTCATTATTAAGAAGTCGAAGATGTTCTTAGCTGAGTGTCTGTTTGTGATCTTCTCATACACTGTGTACGAGATAACACTTAGAAGGATGGTTCGGGCTTTGTGGTGATTTTTGAATTCCTTCTTCTGCTGATATGACATTTTCTTCCTTTCAATCTTCTGACCAATTGCGTCAACGGGATGAGTATAGCCATCTGTTACCATGTCCCAGAGATTAGCGTCATGAGCCAGAAAGAAACTTTCAATTTTGTCCTTCCAGTAATCAAAGTTTTCTCCACCAAACATTGGGGGTCCGTCGTTGATTCTGTCTCTGTCATCATAGTGATCATTGTTGTTCTGAACATGTTCTGCCATAGTGTTTTTCAAGATGGATCTTTTATCTGACACGGTTAAGTGTTAGCACCCAGAACCAGGCGCTCTGATGCCAATTGAAGGTTGAAAAACACAAGAAAGGGGGGTTTGAATTGGGGTTTTGAAATTAAACTAATTTGACAAGGTTATTTTTAATCTGGTTTGTTTGAACTCAAACTACTCCAGTCCACCCGTCAAGGTGATTTTCCTTTCTTAATGAGGTCTTAATTCACTAATCATAACTTGATTACAACTCACTAAGACAACTGTCTCAGTCTTCTCGAGATCAACCATAACTCGGTTTCTCAAGGAATTTCAACTTTACAATCAATTACAAAACTGTGTGTTTTACGATGCTTCTAAAAATCGATATCAATACTGTGATTTTACACAATATTTCAAGCACTTATAAACTAGAGAATATGAATGATTTCTTTTCATATTTTTTTCTTTTTGTTGTACGCACAGAAGTTGTTCATGCAATTCTCTTCATGGATATATCTTTATATGGGCTTCGAGAAAATTTATCTGTTAGAGACATATAATCTATATATGGAATGATGATATTTGGACTTAATTGTTCTTTCCATAAAAATGAGATCCAGTTGGAATTCAGCCGTTGCTTCAAATCTTTATGTAATAAATAGTAACGCATCAGAACAAAGCAGTCAGAACATAGGTATTAGAGTTTGTAGAGCAGCATGGTGCTTTCAGAAGTTTGACTTGAATCCTTGATGTCTTGATCAGAAGATGATGTAGCAGAGATTTAAGGTTGTTAGATCAGCTGACAGGGTTTGCATCAGATTTGTTGCAGCCTTTGGTGCTTTTAGAAGTTCATCAGAACTTCTCTTAGAACGTGAATTTAAACTTCAGGTCATAGATGAATCTTCTAATATATATCCATTGTATTAGAACTTCTATATTTATTCAGATCAAAATCTTCTAACATATATCCATTGTATCAGAACTTCTGTATTTATTTAGAATCTTAAGATATATCCATTGTATCAGAAATTCTATATAGACCAGACTTTTCCTCTACTATCATAACCATAACTTGTTCTTCTTTTCCTTTCAAGGTCAGAACTTCATCTGCATACTTTATTAAACAAAATTAGGAGACAACAATGTTTCATACAAAATATTTATTTATCAGGGTCAGAACATAATTGTCATCAACAGTACTTGTTATCATCAAAACTTTTATGATAGGTGTATAACCAAACTATGTTCTAACAGGCACTTTCGTTAACTAAGTTGACTTGTAAGGGTAAAGCTTTTATGTGGGATGTTCGATGTGAAGAAATTTTTAGCGAGTTAAAGAAAAGATTGACGTCGGCTCTGATTTTGACTCTACCTAATCCAGGAGAATTTTTGTTGTGTATTGCGATGCTTGTTTAATGGGGTTAGGTGGTGTGCTCATGCAGAATAATAAGGTGGTTGCTTATGCGTCAAGACAGTTGAGGACTCATGAAAATAATTATCCTATGCATGACCTAGAACTGGATGCAGTTATTTTTGTGCTAAAAATTTGGAGGCATTATCTTTATGGTTCTAGATTTGAAGTGTTTAGTGACCATAAGAGTTTGAAGTACCTGTTTAACCAGAAATAGTTGAACATGAGGCAGCTAAGGTGGTTAGAATTGCTGATGGACTATGATTTTTGTTTGAATTATCATCCAGGAAAAGCTAATGTTATGGCCGATTCTTTAAGCCGAAAGACCTTGCATATGTGGGCAATGATGGTTAAACAGTTGGAATTAATTGAGCAGTTCCAAGACTTGAGTTTGGTTTGAGAAGTGACACCACAGAGTGTTATGTTAGGTATGTTTGAGAAGTGACACCGCAGAGTGTTATGTTAGGTATGTGGGAAAAATAAGAGATAGGTAGAAGTTTCAACCTTGAGGCTAGGTCAGAATCTCCATCGTAGAGCAAATCAACCTTCGATTCACCAGGTAAGAGTGGGGTTCTTGCTTTATAATTGGGAACATGATGGATGATATGTGGGATGGGGTTTATAGATTTTGCTTGTTTTGTGTCTTGATGTTGTTGGTTTGATTTCCAAATTGATGTTTGATAATCCATGGAATTAGTTGATTGAATTCTAAAAATGTTGTTTTGTTTGCTTCCCTATATTGCTAGTACCTTATGCTGAATCGATTTTGGTCCGTGAGTGTTTTGGATGTCAAAATTTGGAATTGGGGCTTGAGGAAGATTTTGTTTGCGCAAAAAAACACAATCTGTCACGTTCAGTTTGCCGTGCCAACGGGTGAGCGTGACGCGAACTGAGTTCCTGTCAAAGACGCGACACAAAGATGAGGACGTGGCGCGTACTGTGCGATTTTGAACAATAAATTCTGATTTTTGAATTCAGTTTAATTTAGGTACTTGAAGTAGGGAACTTTGAGTAGGCTTTCGTGTGTAAAATAATGCTAGTAATTAATAAGAAATGATATCGAAATTTATTAGAAACAATTCCGATTAGTATGTTGGTAGTTGTAATTGGTATAGCCAATTAACCGGTATTTTGGAGGAATTGAAGGAATGGCTCGTATACACTAGTAGGCTATTGTAGCGTGTTTGCTTTGCTGAATTTATGTTGAATATATTGAATTGCAGGTATAATGGTATAAAGTTGGTTGTTGTCCTAATTATGGACAAGTTTTGTTGGAGGCTTAATAGCCAATGTTGAAAGTTGTTTGTTGTTCTAAGTTGTCTTGTTGTGTATGTTGTTGTATGCCATACATGATAGTCACATACATTGCATTTTATTAAGTTGGAGCTATGCTCACCCATGTTGGCCTGGATTGGAAAATGTTGAAAGATGAAGGCTTATGCCTTGTTGATGCCTCGGTAAACTGACATATTTTTAAGTTTGGAGTTTTACTCTGATAGTACCACATTCATCTCCATTTGTCCAAGTTGCATACTATAGTGCATAATTATGTTGTTGTATGGTTAAATTGTGTTTGTTGTTGATTGGTTGTGAGATGGCAAAAATAACGATTTTTATATAATTCTAACTATATATTATTTATCATGATCTTAATTATATAGTTTGATATCTCACCCTTTCATTTGTTTCGCCGTTGCCTTTATATTGGTAATGTGCAGGTAACCAGGAGGAGTAGTTGCGAATGCTTTTAGTTCAAGTTTGGTGTTATTGCTCTGATACGTAGCACTCGGGGGGAAATGAACACTTGTCTTATTTTTCCATTTTAATGTTGAATTTTACGTCGTTGATAGAGGAGTTTATTGTGTTGATGTTGTTTTATGATTCAAAAGATTCTATATATTTCTTGGAAAATTATTATGAATCCGTTGCATGATTAATAAAGATGGTTTGTTCTATGAAGACTATATTTATGTGTTGTGTTCGTTTCGCATCTTTAAAGTGTTATGTATCTGTTTTTGAGTAAGAATGACAGGTTTATGTGTTTAAGTTGAAAAGTGCGACATCCTGATTATGTTGGAAAATTTTAAACTCTGATTTTTTGTTTAATTACTTGGGGTAGAATTGGGGTGTTACAGCCGCCTTGAAGGAAACGTTGAACGGTTTATAGCCTAATTCCGAGAACAGAAGAGTGACAAAGATCGAGTTTCGGGAGGATTACATTGGTACAGATGGTTTGGTGAAATACAACCTAATTGAGTTGAAGAATGATGAAGATGTAAAGGCCATGTGGAAATCATTTCATCGTAGGATACCTAAAGGTCCGATCGAGTTGGACACGGAGATGCGTAGATTTGTTGACGACATAATGAAGTGTCTGAAGCATCCAGATGAATTTGGTAGTTCCTAGGTTTTCATGTATCGGTGTACTGTGTATGTTTATTGTTTGTTATCTGATGTTTGTTAACTTATTCAAGTTTTTTTTGTGTTGTTTTGTTTTTTTATGTAATTGAAACATGTATTAGCCAAAAATAGATTATGCAATAAATTAGAAGTTTGTTTGTCACCACATATACATATAATACAATAATACAAAGAAAAATCTACATACGTCCTTCATGGGCAATGTTGGCCAACCTAGCTAACCCTTGATACACCTCGCCATCGGGGTTCAGCATCCCATGATGTTATCTAATGTAACTGCGATGAGGTGTAGGTGGGTGTCCTGGTCAGCTGCTGGAGGAGGAAGTGGTGGTGGTGGATCAGAAGAATCTCTGGTACTTGAAGGCCCTGGGACATCCGATGCTGGACCCGATGGTGTGACCCGATGGTGTGACCCGAGGGTGTGACACACTAAGGAACCACTCCAGGTATCCATCATTGCACTTCTCGGGCTTCTGTACCCTGACGACTTCATCCATGATCTCACGGGGGAGGTGAGGATGTGAATCTAAAACCACCAATAGATTCCATCATCTGGGGCGCGTGGTACCGACCGTGGGATGCCCTAGACATAACCATACTGGCGTAGACACTGCTAAGGAAAGTGCCTAGCCACATAGCTCTCCCACCTGACATGCCCTGAATATAAAGTGGATATCTAAATAGGATGGTGAGGGCAATGAGCCGTGTACGGTGTCTAGATGACATCGTCCAGGGTTAGAGCATCAACCTCCTCTTGTACTCCATCACGCTTCCAGGATGGGTCTGTCTGGCCTTCCACCTCTTCGCACGTGGATCTCTAGCCGCTAATCGCTGGATCTTCCGGTCACATATGTGAGGGAAGTGCTCCTATATCCAACACTGCATAAATAAGGATAAGTAAATTATTATATGAAAACCTAATAATGATAAAAAAACATTTAATAATTTATAATATACCTACAACAAGCTCAGATAACCAGCAAGCTGTCTAGTATCAGGACGGGAAGCAACATCAAACGTCGTGTACAACATCGTCAAAGCCGCCACTCCCCAACTCCATGTGGGGCTGTCCAGGGCACTGAATAGAGACATGTAACAGACATCAATGCACACTCCATACTTGTCTGTAAAGAGAGTGCATGCCACCAGATGTAGCACGTACGCCCTAGCGGAAGCTTGATACCTATGTGCCTCCACCAACGCCTTATACGTAGTCCTCAACCAAGACATGCGGAGGTGAAATCCTCGAGTCTCGCCAAACTCCTATAGGACCTCCACCTCCAACGCATTGACAACCATGTGCATCGCTATCGCCTGATCTCTATGAACTGGTGTGAAAAACGTACCAACTATCGGTAGGTGGAAGAGAACATCCACATCATTCAAAGTGACTGTCATCTCCCCAAATGAAAGATGGAAGGAAGATGTCTCTGGGTGCCACCTCTCAACAAAATCTGATAGCAGGGGGCGTCCATCATCGTCAATGAGCATCCAACAAAGTCCTCCAGTCTGAACTCCTCAACTATCCTCCTTACCTACTCAGGCATCGAAGTCTCAGGGAAGTTCTTCAACTCCGACCCTTAAGAAGTGACCTTCAAAGTAGGACGCTCCTAAAACAAAGCAACACAATTACAACAAATTATTATACATTAAACAGTGTAATACAAATAAAAAGCGTTAAACCAAACCAATGATACTTACATCGCCCTGCCATATCCTATACGCGACATGGTCAACATAACCCGTCAATACGGACCTGTCAGAAGGTCCTCCAGGGAAACCACCATCAGTACACACTAACGGCTTAGATGGACCTGTCATGGTGTTTGTATCAGTACGAGACACCACTCCCTCCTAAATCGGCTCATGAACTGACTCCTATACCACTGCCAGAACCACCTCCGACATCACCTCCAGAACCACCTCCTACACAACCTCCTGAACCACCTTCGGCACCACCTCTGGAACCACCTCCGGCACCACCTTCTGCACAGGCTCCTGCACCACCTCCGGATCCCGCTCCTCAGCAACCAGCGCCCGAACCACCGGCTCCGGTACAACTACCTACTCCACTGTAGGAATAGGAGGGTCCACAACTTCCATAAAAGCTCTGGGAATCCGTTGACGAGGTGCACGAAACCCCGACGCGGCCTGCTCATGCATCTGTTTCTGGTGAGAATTGATCGGACGAAGACGATCATCCTGCGCCTCATCAGATATTTTGAAATTTACGATAAGCGATACCGGAAATTACGAAAAATCCGATACAAAATAACATAATTTTTAACAAATCTACCGTAAAACTTTTGTTTTCACGAAAATTCTGATAAGGCTCTCAAATTTCCGATATCGTCCTAATTTTTTTAAAAAATAAGGTATACTGTAAATTTTAACAATGAAGAAGGTTTGGGAAAAATTGTCTTTCCATACAAATTGGGGGATGTGATATACAAATGAGGGTGGAAAGAAAAATTCTCCAATTTGGGACTGCAAGATAAATCCTCTAAGAACATGGTTTGAACCAAAGGACAATATGGCCCAGAACCATTTTGTAGTCATGTGTACCTATCAGGCCGTGCAATCATTTTGCTTTTGGGTCGTTAGAGGTATCAGAACACTAAACTTTTTCAGGTTTCAGCTTGTTGGTGTCCTAAAATGGGATTAAGTTCAAATTTTGTTAAAATCTATAGAAACACTGAACCTAGTTTATTAACGTGTTACCTTAGATTACTTTACATGTAAACAACTTATAAATCAACTAGAGTAGAAAATTGGTTAAAAGTTCAAAAGGTTGAGGGAATTTCAAAGTAAATATTTCTATGAAAAAATTATTCAAAACCTAAAATTTTACAAGGATACGAATACGCAGTTAATTTACTTTTATAATATATTAATATAAAAATAATATATTATTAAATCATTGAAGAATAAATACATAACTGAAATTTCATGATACCACATTCGCATAAAAATCAAAAGCCACTTTTGTAAAAAAAAAAAAATCAAAAGCAAATTTTAAGCCACAAGTGTTTTTTTTTTAATTATTAAAACTATAGCATTATTATGATTTGTCATTATTTATAATTCTAACAAATAAGTATCAAGTTTTTTTATAAATTTTTAATTTAAAAATCGTTGATTTATAAGTATTATATTGTATAATCTAAGTTAATCTACTATAGTTGATATATTTCCCATGATGAATAGATCATTCCTAATAAAATGTATGAGTAATATATTTTAGATGGTTCTACCAAGGAGTTTATGGAGGTAAGGGAGTTTATGGAGGTAAGGGTGCTAGTAAAACAACTTACATTATCGACAAATGTCAATTCACATTGAAATTCTGGTATCAGATATGAGATGTCGAAGGTGATGTCACAACACAAATATCCGAGGACTGAACAAAGAATAATAGTATAATAAAAGTAACAAAGTAAAATTGACACAAGCAAATTGTTCACCCAGTTCGGTGCAATCACACCTACGTCTGGAGGCTATCATGCTAGGGATGAAGTCCACTATTAGCAGTATTAATTCAGAGTTAAACTCCCCCGTTTATAACCCTTCACTTAATCACTACCCAATGACCCTTCTACCTAAGAACCTCTTAAATATGAGAAATCCCTCTCACCCCCCTCAATCACACTGCGTGATAAAAACAATAACAAAAATTTGAAGACACATTTCAAAGACACATAATCATCCTTGCTTCAAAGCTTATGGATGGTTAACAAGTTACAACTCAACTAAAACGTCTAGCTCAAGTATTAAAGAATACAAGAGTGGATCACAAGGAAAAATTAACACAGACTTAAACCTAATCTTCAAAACCAGCACGTTCAGATTCATTAAGTGTAACTACTTTATCAAGTACGATATGCTGTCTTTTTATACGAACTGTAGCTAGGGCTTGGGCCAAAACCGCTTCACATAAGTCTTCAAAGCTTCCCATTACTTTCTCCATGAAAGTAGGATAAAATCTCTCCAAAAACATTGCAACAAAACTTTACATAAACTTGCTAACTACAAACAAACAACTTAAACAAAATAACGCCTAGAATTTCTAAATAGAAAAACGAGTTCAGTTTTGTAACACATGTTAAGACATCTACTTTGACATATTTAAAACTGCTGATATAATTTTGTTTCACATGTCAAGGTATCCATCATGACATTTTATGACCAAAATGTTTTACCAAAATTGCTGCCAACACAGAACTAACAAACTCCCCCTTTGGTAAATTTTGGCTAAAACATTATTTGATCATACAATCTATACAAGAAAAAAATTAGAGAACAACACCACACAAAGAATCACATATCAGAGCAGCTGCAGCAGAGAGACATAAACATACTAGAGAGAGTAGCATCACAAACACAATCTATCAGAGATATAGTAGTTGAAAATAAATGTTTAAACATAAGTTAAAACATCACACCTGCTCACAAGCATATTTAGTTAAAATCTACTCACAGTCAATTACTCCCCTTCAAACTCATCAATCCATAAATATCTCAGTATCTTAGACTTCATTAAGAGTCTAACACAATCATCAGGAGCATCAACACAATTACTCCCTCTTTTTAGCCACAATAGTGTAAACAGGTCAGGTAAGCTCATGAAAAATAACAATAGGGAATAGGAAACATAAATGTGGATAGCATCTTCAGATACATAGGACTCAGTTGTCTGCATAATCAATTTAGCCACCAGTTTCAGCACCTCCTCCTTCACCACCTAAATTCTCTTCGTTAATTGCTACAATCCTTCATGTATGCAGATCCCTAGTTTGCCTTTTAGTGTTTCGAATTGATTAGCATCCAAGGCCTTTGTGAAAATTTATGCCAACTACCTCTTAGTAGCTACATGTTCTAATGCAACTATCTTGTTTTCAACAAGTTCTCTTATAAAGTGATGATGAATATCGATGTGCTTGGTCCTGCTGTGTTGGATAGGATATTTGGATACATTTATAGCACTTAGGTTGTCATAATATAATGTCATGACATCTTGTTTGACATTGTATTCTGTCAACATTTGTTTAATCCAAACCAGCTGAGAGAAACTGCTTTCTGCATCTATGCATTCAATTTCAGCAATGGATAGAGAAATACACTTTTGCTTCTTGCTAAACTATGATATACGATTATTCCCCCAAAAGAAGCATCCTCCTGATTTTATTTTTCAATCACCAGCACTTCCTGCCCAGTCAGCATCATAATACCCACTCAGAATGTAGCTGGATCCATGAGAGTACAACAACCCCATAGTCAGATGTTCCCTTCACATACTTCGATATTCTCTTTACTTGGTTGACATGACTCACTTTGGGTTCAACTTGATATCTAGCACAAACTCCAACAGCAAAGGCAATGTTAGGTATGCTAGTTGTGAGGTATAACAGGCTATCGATCATACTTCTATAGAGACTTTGATCCACACTTACACCCTTTTCATCTTTAGATAACTTCAGATGTGTTGGAGCAGGTGTCCTTTTGTGGCTTGCATTTTCCATCCTGAATTTATTTAAAATATTCTTAGCATACTTACTCTGAGATAAGAATATGGAGTCCTCCATTTGTGTGACTTTCATTCCAAGAAAATAAGTTAATTCACCAACAAGGCTCATTTCAAATTCTGATTGCATTTGCTTGACAAAATGTTGAACTATTTCATTCGACATTCCACCAAAGACAATATCATCAACGTAAATTTGGGAAATCATGAGGTTTCCTCTTTCGTCTTTCACAAACAGATTTTTGTCTATGCCACCTTTCATGTATCCATTTCAACAAGAAATTATCTCAGTCGTTCATACCAAGCTCTTGGAACCTATTTTAGCCCATAAAGAGCTTTCCTCAACCTATACACATGATTAGGGAATGTTGGATCAACAAATCCCTTAGGCTGTTACACATAGACTTCTTCATTTAAATACCCATTTAGGAAGGCACTTTTTACATCCATCTGAAATAGTTTAAACCTTAGGATACAGGCAACTCCCAATAGCAGTTTGATTGATTCAAGGCGGGCTACAGGAGAAAAAGTTTCATCGAAATCAACCCCTTCGATTTGATTATATCCTTGAGCAACTAGTCTTTCTTTATTCCTGGTGATCTCACGTTTTTCATCAGCTTTGTTCTTGTACACCCACTTAGTTCCAATCACATTTGTTCCTTCAGGTCATGGAACTAGATCCCAAACTTCAGTTCTCTTGAATTGTTCTAGTTCTTCTTGCATAACATTGATCTAGAATTCATTAGTTAAGGTTTCTTTGACATTCTTAAGCTCAATCTTTGATACAAACCATAAATTTGTTATGACCTCTCTTGACCTGGTGGTGACTCCTTTATTTATATCTCCAATGGTAAGTTCTTTATGATGAACTTTCTGAACTCTAATAGAGGGTCCTCTATTGACTTGACCAATATCTGATTCTTCATTAATGGGAGTAGGGTCCTGGTTTTCATATGTAGTATTCGCTAGAATGTCATTCAGGAATGTTCCAATATCCTCCAAGACACCATCTTCCTCATTCCATCCTCTATCATCAACAACAACATTTATTGACTCTATAACACGGTGGGAGAACTGACTTGTTTGTTTTGCATTTTATCGCAAATGTTGCGGATACCAAGAGTCGCCACCGACTTTTATTTTATCCAATAAAGGAAAGGTCAAAAGAACAGGAAAGACCTTTGATAGATTCTGAGTACGGGAGGTAATTGTGAAAAGGGAAGGTATTAGCACCCTTTCCATCCGTAGTTATCTACGGGCTCTTAATTGCTTAGCTCACTTTTAAAAATTTGCTTTATGTGTTTGTGTGATTTGAAAAGTATTTGAAAAGTATTTCGCTTTGACTTCGTAATGATTCTTGTATCAGTCCTCAAGAATGTATATGAAGTGTTCAGAAATATTTGTTTGGAAAGTGTAACTTTGTAATGATTCTCGTTAGAATGTATACAAAGTGTTCGTTTGAAAAGTATTTTGAAGAGAGTGTGAGGTGTGAAAAGTAGTTCTTGATTGGATTGGAGCAACCAATTAAAAGTCTTATTACCTACTCAGAAAATGTCGTTCTTGTTATTGTCCTTCTCCTTTAGAATAAGGCTATCCATACCATTAGTTGGTAGGTAACTTTATCTGTTGGATGTGAAGGGACAAATGTGGGGTCATCGTATGGTCATTGAAGGCAACATGTAAGGATACCTTAGAAAATTCATAGGGACGGTCATCACTTATTCGTAGGCAACAACCAAGGGACGAGATCATATATTTGTAGGCAATATCGAGGGTCATCGAGGGACTATGATCTTTATATCGAAGGGACGATGATGATGTTATTCGTAAGCATCTTTGCTAATGGTACCCTTACATTCGAGGGACATGACCATCGTTTATTCGAAAGGCAACAAGAGGGGATACCCTAAGGGGTGTGCAAGTGTGAAGAGTGTGTTCAATTCAAAATTTTTATCTTGGAAAATCAGGGTTATCTAACGGTTGATTTTAATCTTGCCATATAATCCTATTACCCATACATCTAAGCAGGGTATATAGACAGTTTATAAGAGGTGCAGGAAGTAAAAGTACGAAAAGTAAAAGTGCAGAAAGTAAAACCCTACGCTATTACAAGGCTTTGGGACAGTTACATTATTGGAGGTGCGGAAAGTAAAGTGCGAGAAATTAAATCCATGCTATTACAAAAATAACCTTGCAACCTATACATTGATTTCTAGTATTTAAAATGCGAATAAAGCAATACACAAATAAATAAAAGAAAAATAGTTTTGAATGTTAGGAAAATATTTCAAACCCTAATTACTAAGAGGAAAATATTTTTGGAGTTTTTTGTAGTTTATTTTAATGTGAAAAAAAATTAAAAGTTAATTTTATGGTTAATTAAACAATTTATTCAAATAAAATAAAAATGAAATATTTTTATGTCAAAAATAAAATAAAGATTTTTAAAACCTAAATCTAAAATAAAAATATTTTTGTGTATTTTTTTTAAAATATTTGAAAGAAAATAAAATAGAAAAGAAAAATAGGAAATTGTTAGAAAAATTGAAAGGAAACTAGGGTTAATAAAATAAGGTTGGTACCACAGGGTGTTGAACTCGTGACCCTGAGGTTGTTGTACCAAAACTGGACCACTAGGGCACTGGCCTGTGGTGATATGGAAACACCTCCCATTGTTTATGTATGATAACGTGTAAAAACCATAAAATATTGAAAATATTTGGAAAAAGGCAGGTTCGAACCAGCGACCTGATAGAAGGTAGGAAGTAGTGCGCGCATGGGTTACCACTGGGGTGGCCATATGTAACACCCCTTAATTCCCCACATAAATACATTACACAATTAGAGTAAAATAGAATGCATATCAAGAGGGAATTACATATTTTTCTTTCAAATGGAAATAATACTTACGTTGGTCATAATCATAACACATATTTGAATCTCATGCTTTAAAAAAAATCATGCATTTCAAAGCGGATCAGTTTTTATTCACATATACTATCAATAATTACACTCCATACTATAATCATTGGATGAAAAATGATGAATCCATACATTAATCAAGTCATCAAACTTCATACATCGACACCAAGACCACATCAACATAGTATCTCAATCATACAAGTCAAAATAGATGAGAATGCATAACAAATCTCATCAAAGAAGGAATCCAGATAAATCTCGTGTTACATGACCAGAGCAATGACTCAACTACCTAGTATAGGATAACTAGCTAAACTCTTCAACTAGTCTCGTACGAAGTACTGTTATCCTCGGAACCTGCACGTTACCCACATAGAGGCAACATCACAACAGAAGGGTGAGAATTCACATTATTATCTAAATATATATAATTGGAAGTAATATAGAAACAACATCTATTCAAGAATTCCACACACTTCAAGTGATATTCCAAAATAACATGATTATTAAGACATTTCAAGTATAACATATTCACATTTATCACAAATAGCATAAATATAATCAAATATCAACATTCCAATACACACAACACATATTCATCAATGACTAATGAGAAAACAATGCAATATGACTCAATATACATGTGGTACCATTGGGAATAATTCGTTCACCTCGCTTCTGATTCATTATCTTATAATTAAAGCCACGCTTCCGATCTGGACAAGACCCAACCCACACTACTTATCCATACAAGGATCGAGCCAAATGTGAACCCAAAGTTTCATCGCTACTTATCCATTAAAGGATCGAGCCAAATGTGAACTCAAAGTTTCACCGCTACTTATTCATTCAAGAATCGAGCCAATTGTGAACCCAAAATTTCACCACCTCAATTTTCAAGGTCAACCATGTATGCATGTGCAATTCATAAACATCATATGCAAATCAAGATTATCCACCAATCTCAATTATCCAAGCATATCACCATAATTTAACTCATGTGAATTATCCACCATTTGCACAACATCATGTTCCAACAACAACAAGCATTACAAATGGCTTATACATATCACCACACATCACAATTAACACATAACATATACTTCAACACATGTTATGCTCACTAATCCAACATCTTGAATTATACACTAATTGCACAAATACATATACATCATTACATCAATGCAAATCATTTAACATTTACCATCACATACTCACCAACAATATTTTGCACATAAACCAACAATGATTATCATTACAATCATCCAAACACAACACACATAAGTGAAAATCAAGTATTATGTGTTCATAGAATTTAGCAACTCAACACACCATAATAACATATAGAAAATAATTCCAAAACATATTGTTTCCATTAATCATCAATTCATAACACATACCAATTGATATGCAAACTATCATTCCAATTCAATACCAATTCACAATGTACATAACATATATACACCATTTTTCCCAATCACATAATTATTATATCATATGATTCCACCAAACCTAGCTCTATCTTATAGGTTATTTCATTAGCTTTCTAACACTTCAAACGATGCTCAAAATGGACTTACGGTTTGTAAGTTATGAATATTTGAAACTTTTACGATTTGCAAATCCCAATATCATACACTAACACCACAAGACCCCATTTAAATGTCAATTAAATTTATTTCTAGAACATGAAACCCTTTTTACAAGAAAGTACATTGTATTATATTTCCACAGGTTCGAACGAACCGTCAAACGGACACCCGAAACTTAAGTTATGAATATTTGAAGTTTTGGAAAATGTTTACGGCACAAACTGCGCTGAGCCCCAAAAACCGCGCTAAGTCCGGTCTGCATTTTTGACAGAAACTTTTCTGCGAAGATAGCAACTTCCCACACAAACCTTTGACCCAAAAACACATTTAAACATGCAATTTACTCCATTTTAAGGTTTTATAGCCTATTTCCGACATATAACATCTAAACATAATTTCCAACATCAATTTGGGATTCTAATTTCAACCTAAGTGAATCAAAAACCTAGAAATTGAAATACCTAAATCTAATTCTTGTTACTAATCATTAAAGGGTATCCTAACATGTTTCTAATTATGGGTCATCATTTCTAAGTAGAAAACACAATTCTTCTTCAAACCCTAACATTCGAAGATTCTTAGAAATTGAAATTAAACAACCTAGCATATTACTAATCACTACCCAAAAACATACAAGTAAATAATAACATGGATTCTCCCCCTTAACTCTTGAAGATTCCTCTTCTAGGGTTTCCTCTTCACTTTTCCTCTTTCTCCTCTTCTCTTCTCTTCTCACCTCTTTCTCTTCTTTCACCAAATAACAATTATAATTATGATTTCCTTCTAACCCTTTACTAACTAGTAACTTCTTATTGGGCTTAACACTTAACACCTGTTCAATACTTCTATTCATAATCTTAGGCCTAATACCAAATAACTACAATTCTACTCATAAAACTCAATTATTTAAATAACACACATATTCAAATAATTAAATTTCCATTTAAATTAATTATCACATAATATAATATATAATAATAATTAATAATTAACTATTAAAAATCGGGATGTTACAACTCTCCCCCACTTAAAATATTTTCGCCCTTGAAAATTACCTCAAGCGAACAACTCAGGATACGAATCCTTCATCTGACTCTCAAGATCTCAAGTCACATAACCACTAGCACGACCTCCCCATTCCACTTTTACCAAAGAGATTTCCTTCCCTCAAAGTTGATTAACTTCTCAATCATCAATGTGCATCGGTAAAGTCTCAACTGTCAAATTATCTCTAACTTGCACATCATCTAGCGGTACAACATGAGATATATCTGGACTCAAACGCAACTTTGTACCCAAATTATTTTGCAAACCTTCCCAAAATGAGAAGTAAACCTAGGATCTCTATCCGAAACAATACTCGACGGAACACCATGCAAACTCACAAATTTCTCAATATACAACTTGGCAAACCTTTCCATAGGATAATCCATCAAATTGGAATAAAGTGAGCAGATTTTGTCAATCTATCCACAATAGCCCAAACAGAATCATGACTTCTCGGAGTCCTCGGAAATCCAGAAATTAAATCCATCGAAATGCTATCCCACTTCCACTCAGGAATGGGTAACAACTTCAATAAACCAGACTATTTTTGATGTTCAATCTTTAACTTCTGACAGATCAAACAAGAATACACAAACTCAGCGATATCCTTCTTCATACCAGACCACCAAAATAATTTCCTCATATCTTGGTACATCTTGGTAGCGCCAGGATGAATACTCATAGCATTACGATTTCCTTCATCAAGAATTCTCTTTTTCAAATCACCAACATCGGTAATACAAACTCTATCACGACACCTCATGATGTAACATCCCTATTTTTAAATAGCTAATTATTAATTATTATGATATACTATATTATGTGTTAATTAATTCAATTGGGTGATTTAATTGGAATTTGAATTATTTGAATGAGTGTGTTAATTAAATAATTGTGTTTTATGAATAGAATTGTGGTTATTTAGTATTGGGCCTATTTATGAAAATAGAAGTAATGGAGAGGTGTTAAGTATTAAGCCCAATAATACAATCCTAGTTAGTAAGGATTTGAAGGGAATCATAATTAGAATTTTCATTTGGAGAAACAAAAGAAAGAAGAGAAGAGAAGAGGAGAAAGAAGGAAAGTGAAGAGGAAACCCTAGAAGAGGAATCCTCAAGAGGTAAGGGTGGAGAATCCATGTTATTGTTTGATTGTATGTTGTGGTTAATGACTAGTAACTTGATAGGTTGTTCAATTTCAATTTCTAGAGTCTTTGAATGTTAGGGTTTGAATGGAAATTGTGTTTTTTAACTTAGAAATGATGACCCATGACTAGAAACATGTTAGGATACCCTTTAATGATGTTATTTGGTTGATTTGAATGAGTTTTATGTGGTAATTTTGTGAGAGAAAGAAGTTGGTTTGTAGCAGAAAAAGTGTAGTATCACAGACTGCGCTTAGCGCGAGGAGAAGCCCACCTAGCACGGAATGTTCTGAATTTTGGGGTTGTTTGTTTAAAAAGGTGTGCTTAGCGCGATAGGTCGGGCTTAGCGTGACCTAAAATGAAAAATGTCATTTTTAGTATCTTTGGACATGAAATCTCATATGATTATATTTATTGTAGTATTTTCATATATGTGATTAATAGATCCAATTGTGATTAAATGTGTTTTAGATTGGTTTTTGAATACTATTTCAATGTATGTTTGATTACTTGAGTATAGTATGTGCTAATCTCATTTGATGGAATGTGTTGAATAACATTGGTGAAATGATATGCCATAATGTTATTTGTTATGTGTGATGATATTTATAAGATACATGTGATGATCTTATTGTTGAAATATAATATTGTGCAATTGATGTATAATTGACATGAGATGAATTGTGATGATATACTTGGATAATTGAGGTTTTGTGAATAATCTTAATTTGCATATGTCATCTTGGTGAGTTGTACATGCATACATTTGGCTCGATCCTTGTATGGATAAGTAGCGGTGAAAAGTTGGGTTCACAAATTGACTCGATACATGATGGATAAGTAGCGGTGAAACTATGGGTTCACATTTGGCTCGATTCTATTAGGAATAAGTAGAAGAGGCTTTTGGTCTTGTCCGAATTTGAAGTAAGGGCTTGGATTCTGTGAATGAATCGGAAGCGGGGTTAACGAAATGTTCTTAAAAACTTGGTACCTGAAGCAACTCGTTTTTTAAAAAATCGTTTAAATGAATTTTCAAAAAAAAAAAAGTGAAATCGCCACCTAATTTTATTTGTTCTAAAAAGAACGGGGAAATATAGATAAAACCCACGAGAGGAAAGGATAAGACGGTCTACAAAATTAAGAGATATAGGTTCGGGAGTTGGTTATGCAAGGGGAAGGTATTAGCACCCCTCACATCCATCGTACTCGATGGTACCCATTTAGTTCAAAGTGTGGTTGTGTGTTAGTGTGAAAATTTTTACGATCGTCTAAGTTTTTGAAAAGAGAAAGAGAGAAGAAATGTTTTTATTATTTTTGAGTTTGACACGGTTTTGAAACCGCGTGCCTACGTACTCCCTCGTGCAATGGGAAAGTCAAAACTCCGTAGTTCTTCTAGAAAATAATTGTTTGTTGATTGATTTTAAATGAAAAGACAAGTCGTCATTTTTAAAGGAGAAGACTCGTCTAACGTCCACAAGGTGTGATAAAGAATAAAGGACTACACACCAACATGAGGGAGGGTTTGAGAACACCTCTAGTACTCAAGTGGAGAAGTCGAAAACCTTGGGAATAGAGGAAGAAACATCTCAATTATAAATGAATCATGTCTAATCTTGACAAGGGGTTTAAAAGTAAATGGTGCTTGGAGCGCACAAAAGAAGTTTGAGTGAGTTGGAATTGATTTTAAATTGTGAATGACAAGTACCAAAACGTTGGGATATCCTCTAACGATTCAATACTCGAGATTGGTGATTGAGGTCAACCGATCATCTCTCATCCAAAATCTTTATTATGAAAAGAGTGAGGTGAAACAAAGTTCACTTTTATTAAGTGTATGGAATAAAGTATTTAAGTCATTGGGTTACCCTCTAATGGCCCAAGTATTTTACATTTTAATTAAATCGTCGGGATATCCTCTAACGGTTCAATTAAATACCATAGCACTATGTTTTTTTTTGTAGAAATTCATTTTTGAAAACAACTCGACGTTGGATCGAGGTTTGAGAAGAAGACTCGACGTTGGGTCGAATTTTATTGAAAGTGTTTTAAATGCTTGGTGAATGGAAAAAGAATAGGATCGAGATAATTGTAAATCACATGTAAAATCGACAAAGCCCATACAAGGTGGCCAACCTAAGTATAAAATAATTAAATTACATGTGTACTAGCAAAGTGGGCTAGTCTACTATAACGACTAATTGGAACAATTAATCGAAATAGGCTCACTGTAAGAAGGCCCAGGATCAAGCGTACATGTGTGCATGTGTGGTCATCGTGACGCTTCGTAGCTTTGTCGACTTACGGGTTTAAAAATGATTTACAATTATTAGTTTAAAAAAAGATTTTTTGGTTTTGTGTAAGTGACAGTTAAATTAAATAAAATAAATGTGCACTAAATTATTACAAGAATTGTTTTTTGGGAGAGGATACATCAAATATAAATGGGGATTAAACGGTAAAATAAAAATGGAAAGCGGTAAAATTATTTACAACGCAACAAGGGGATTGGGATACAATTTTTCGAATGGGGATAAATTGAAATTAAAAATAAAACAGTAAATTAATTATGTTAAAAGCATACAAACAGAAATTAAATACGGTAAAACTTAAATATCGATTATTGTATCATTTGTATTTTAAAAGATTAATTAGAATAAACTATAGAAATTAATTCTAAGAAATTGATATACGAAGAAGGTTAGTATAATATAATTCGAATCTATTTACGAAATGAATAGATAAAGTATAATAATAAAAGTATGTATATAATATATTTACAATACTAAGCATAAGAAATAAAAATAATATGTATAAATATATTCACAGTATAAAATATAAAATAAAATAAAATGCAAGTATATTGTATGTACATTATTAAATATTAAATAAAAATACTAATATGAATATTAAAATGCTAATGAAAGCATAAATGTGAAGTGAAAATGAATGCTTTTGACCGATTCTTTGAATATCTTCACAAGTAGCAAATATATTAGTAGCATGAGTGTGAAATAAGAATAAATAAAATGCAATTGCAATATAAAATATACATGGTTAGTAATTCAAAAGAACAAAATCAAATGAAAATTTAAATGAATGTTTAAACTTCATGGCATTAACAGATGGACTTTTCTCAAGAAAAAAAAACCTTTTTCATGACTTTATGGAAATCTAATATTCTAAATAAATTTAGAAAAGCTAGTTAATTATATATATATATGTTTTCTAACTACATTGTTAGTAAAAAAAAACGTGACAGTCACAACAACATTTTCCTAGTTCTCAAATCAAAACAAAACACTCAATTAAAACATGGATACTTAATTAAATAAATGATAATAACAACTAAATACACCAGTGAGAAAAAAAAATCATGAATTATACAAATGTTCACTTTTCTCACTTTGGATTCTAAAGTTCTCTTTTCATAAAAGAAATCACTACTATCTTCTCTCATGGTCATGATAAACTCATTTCATTTCTCACATATCTAAAAAAAAACTTGCTTATTAAAGACAACAGCATTCACTTAAATCTTAGAGAAGTAATCATAAAAAATTTAAAGAGTGAATCAAAGCTTAACATATTTTAAAATAAACACATATATGCCAGATACAAAGGACTCAAACTCACTTAGAAGTAAATCTCCAGCAGATTGTGAAATATGTGAAAATCAATATCTTATGAAAATTATATATGAAACTAATACACATGAATATCATGATAAGATGCACACTCCCTCTTCCTTTCCACAAATTCACGATAAACAGCATACAATAGACAGACATGTATTCTTTTATATTTAAAACTTTCATGAAGAAATAATACAAGATTTGTGAAAAGAAGTAGTAAGTCTTGAAAAGAGTAAGTGAATACCGAACATAGGTAGAATCTGTATTTTGGAAGCGTGATGGGGAGACTGAGGTTGAAACGGTGTTTTCCGGCGGCGAGAGTTTGGAAGAAACAGAGGCTGTTGGTGGTGAAGGAGAACAGGGGCTGCGGTTGTAGCGAGAACAGAGGGTTTACTGAAGGTGATCTTGGATTCGATGACGAGGGTTTGGCTGGATGAAGGGTGTGTGTATCGCCGGTGAGGTGGAGAATGAAGGCAACAGTGGGGTTTTGGTGGCTGGAAGGGAGATTGGTGAACAGGAGGAATGTTATGGGTGGAGTGTTACGACGGGTGTATGTGGTTGCAGCGGCGATTTGAAGAAACAGGGGTAGTTAAGCAGCTGTTGGAATGGTTGGCCGGTGAATGGATGAAGGAAATGGAGTATGAAGGTGATGGAGGTGTTTTTTTATGGAGATATACGGTGGGATAGCAAGAACAGGGAGGTATTCGTCGGAAGGAGTGGACTGTGGGTTGAAGATGGAAAGGAGAGTTTACGGCGAGATGGAATGAAAGGTGATTTACTGAAGTTTGAAAACAGTGAGAAAAGGGAAAGGTGTTCTGGAAAAATGAAGAGGAAATTAGTGATGCGCAGCTTTTTGGTTTTTCTTTGTTTTCAAATTTTGATCCGCCGCTCAATGTGTTTGTTCCGCTTCCTCCTTTTTTCAATTGGCCTCCGTTTCTCTGTTTCAAAATTATAACACACATATATATATACTACAACATTAGGTTAAACAATTTTTTTTAAAATGCCTAAAATGCCCCTCATGACTAAATGGGCCACAAAAATGGGTCACTTAAAAAATAACAAGCCCAAAAAGTATTTTTGTTTGATTTTTTGAGATAAAAATTGGACGCCTAAAATTGTCAAAAACGGTAAAAGTTCGGACAATAAATTATCCGAAAAAAAATATGAACACATTAAAATAAATTACGAGTCTTGTAAATTAAAGAAAAATTATTGAAATTGTTAAAATTAAAATAAAATGATAATAAAGAATACCCGATTTTAAAATACTTACAGTTAAATACGAGTCTTCAAACTGTATCGAAAAATTAGGGAGAACACATTTTCATGATCTACGCGACACGTAGATTCATAAAGCAGTGAGTAAAAAATGAAAACTTGAAATATTTTCTCCGCTAATTTTCGCGCAGTATCGAATTGCTTTTAACAGTCTGTTTATAAAATCGAAATATCGATATCATCGACATATAAATAATTTAAAAATCAATGCAATAAACAGGCAGAGAGGTAAAAATGCATGAAGTGAGATAACAGGTATTTTACAACTAAAAACGATGCAAACATCAATTTAAACTAACTTTTGGTCAATTTAAATACGACGAAATTATGCAAATGCAATGTGTGAATGACTGTTTTTTTTTATTTTAAATATAATGCGAGTAAAAAAATAGCAGGGTAAAATTTGGGGTGCAATAGTACCACATGCATATTGAGTCACATTTTATTGTTGTCACATGAGTCATTATTGAATATGCAATGTGTGAAATGAAATTTTGATGTCTAATCATATTGGTTAATTGGATTGTTTGAATGAATGATAATTATGCTATGTATGAACATATTATACTTGTAATGTTTGTATGATCATGTTATCTTAGAATATCACTTGAAGTGTGTGGAATTCATGAATATATGCGGTTTCTTCATTATTTACATTTATATACTTTTGAATAATGATGTGAATTCTCACCCTTCTGTTATGATGTTGCCTCTATGTGGGTAATGTGCAGGTTCTGAGGACAGTGGTGCTTTGCACGAGACTAGATGAAGAGTCTAGCTAGTTTATCCGTTACTAGGTAGTCTAGTCATTGCTCTGGTCATGTACCACGAGATTTACCTGGATTTTTGCTTTGATGAGATACTTGTTATGTATACTCATCTTTTTGATTTGTATGATTGAGATACTATGCTGATGTGGCCTTGGTGCCGATGTATGAATTTTGATAACTTGAGTATGTATGGACTCATCGCTTTTTCATCCAATGATTATAGCATGGGATGTAATCATTGATAGTATCTATGAATAAGAATTTATCCACTGTGAAAATGCATGAATTATTCTAAAGCATGAGATTCAAATATGTGCTATGATTATGACCAATATGCATGTATTATTTTAATTGTAAAGTAAATCATGTGACGCCCTCTTGTTATGCATTCTATTTACTCTGATTGTATAATATATATATATATATATATATATATATATATATATATATATATATATATATATATATATATATATATATATATATATATATATATATATATATATATATATATATATATATATATATATATATATATATATTTGGGGAATTAGAAGGGGGTGTGTGATGACTGGTTTTTTCATCGATTATTTTAAAATAATGAAGTCGCCACCTAATTTTATTTGTTCTAAAAAGAACGGGAAAATATAGATAAAACACACGAATGATGGATAAGGCGGACTACGAGACCAAAAGACATGAATTCGGGAGTCGGTTATGCAAGGGGAAGGTATTAGCACCCCTCACATCCATCGTACTCGATGGGACCCGTCTAGTTCTAAGTGTGTGTGTATATTCGCTAATTTCTAAGTTATGATCAAGAAATAAGATAGAAGAAAAGGGTTTTGTTTATTATTATTTTGATTTTGCCGCGGTTTCAAAACCTTGTGCCTACGTATTCCCTCGTGCAATGGGAAAGTCAAAACTCCATAGTTCTTCTTGAAAAGGTTTAAGTTGGTTGTGTTGATTTTATAAGAAAAATCGTGCATTTAGACATTTCAAATGTTTGAACTTTTGATTTGTTTAGTTTGTTTGAAAAGCTAAGTTATCGTTCGTATTTGAAATGGATATCGCACGCTCTTTGTAAGAAAAGAGCTTTGATGATCGCATATGAGTGAAAAAGAGTTGAATGAGTTGAATTGTTTTTATGTGGGAGACTAGCATTAGACCATAAGCGTTCAACGGCTAACGCCCCAAGTACTCGAATGAGTGGACTGAAATATCCTAATCATCTTTTTCTACCCAAAAAGTTTATTAAGAAAAAAGTGAGGCGAAACAAAGTTTGCTTAATTAGATTCATTTAAAGAAACCAAACATACAGCCGAGGGTCGAAACAGGACTGACTACAATACGTTTAGGAAGAGAGAAGTAGAGTATTTATTTGTGGAAATATTTGAAAAGAAAACTCGACGTTGGATCAAGATTTGAAGATTTTATTATGAAAGTGTTTTAGCTTTTGGTAACGGACCAAGAGAAGAGAATCGGGTTATGATTAATCAAGTATATGGACTTAATTAATCTCGTGAGGATAGGTGCTCCTATCCCCAACTATAAAACCCTTGTGCATGGATGATTGGTATATGAACCAAATTATTCGGGTTATGGTTAATCAAAACAACAAGGGCTTCGATTAACCTCGTGAGAATGGCCATGCCCATTCCCAACTATGAAACCCTTTTTGACGTACGAGCCAATATATGAAGTTGAGTTGTTTATATCAAGTGTGTGCGAAGTGTACAAGTGTGGATAATCTATGAAAACATACGAGAGACGAATAAATAATTATCACACAATACACATCTAAATCTTTAAATAATTGTTAGAGAAGATCTTTTTTATTTGATAAAAATCGACTCATAATTTAATCGGAAATTATCAAATAAAAATTATCCCAAGACTAATAATCATTTAATACAAATAATCATAATTTATTTGCAAAATAAAGTAAAAGAGTAAAATAAATAAATAAGAATGAAGTTAGAAATGGGCCTGCAATTTGTAGCAATCTGGGGGGTGTGAGCAAAGAAATTCGTTGGGCCCAATGGCATAAGCCCAAGTCCAAGGAAAAGGGCTTCTGATCCTGTGCGCTGAGGTTCTAGGGGTGCATCATGGGGAGCATATTTGGAGCGTCTAATATGGGCTTGGGGAAATTAGGTGCGTCCAACGACAGTGACGATGAGTCAATGATGATCCAAAGGCTGAGGCAAAGGAACATGGTTGATTCCGTGAGTGCACCTGTAGAGAATCATGAAACTAATCACAAATGTGATGACAATTGTCATCACCTGATTAACCATTAAACCATATTACTTCAGATAAATCAAAACACAAAAACAATTATAACATAAGTAACAACATAATAAAAGAGACTTCTCTCTCTCTCTCTCTCGTGGTTCTCTGCATGAAGGCCCTCGCAGGAAATCGCCTGCGACAGCGGCGCACAGTGGCCCGCGGCGGACTTGCTCCGCTTGCTCTTTTTATTTCACCGATCGCTCAATTTTCTTCCTCTCTTCTCTAATCCGAGCCTTGATTTCTGAACTTTCTTCATCAGAGTATCACCGAAAAACGCCTTGGTGGCGGCGCTTGGCGACGATTGCTCCGATTTCGCTTTTTTACTTTTTTGCTTCATCTCTCTATGCTCTCTCTTAATATTTGTTTGATTTTTACAGACGATACATGATTTGGCCGGGATCTTGAAAGGGCTTTTGAAACCCTAAGGGCTCTGATGGTGAAAATCGGTGGTGACGGTGACGTTGACGATCTGGGCTTTGTGATGTTGAAATCGGACTTTCTGAGATGAGATGAAGGATTCACCAGTGACGGAGGGTAGAAACGGAACTTTTCCAACAGCTTGCTTTCCCGGTGAGATCCTTTTGACTTTGAGTTTGTCTGTCTTTTCTCTGTGGCTTGCGAAACTTTCCCTCTTCTTCTTTTTCAGTTCTGAAGGGTTAGTTGGTTAGGAAAATGATGAAGATGATATTTAGGGTTTTTCTGAGTTTGATAACTTGTTAGCTTATCTATGTGTTTATGATTTTGAACCAGTGAACACTAGAAATAATTAATAGACATATTAGAAAAAAATAGAGGTTTGTTACTAATTTGCCTAGTTTTATTTATTTAATTAAAATAAATGATTTAGAAGGAGTATGACAAGGTCAAGGTGGTAATATTGGTAGCATAAGTGAGGATAGAAAAGGAAAAACAATAAAAATGATCCTAAGGGAAAAAGTGACTATAATGAGAATTGGGGTTTAGGATTGTCATTAGTTACATCGTGAAAATAAGGAAAAGTAGAAGAGGAAGAGAAAAAGCAAGAGGATTAGGGAAAGAAGAAACTTCATTGTTGGAAGCTTAGAGTGACCTTCAATCCAAAGGTAAGTGTGGGGTTCCAACTCTCTAAGGGATAGTATAATCATAGGTATGTGGGGTTTGATTGTATGATTGTTGTGGTGTACTTTTGTTCATGAATTGATGTGAAAACATTGATGTTGATTTCATGATTGTTGTGGTTTGCATTTGTTCATGAATTATTGTGAAAACCTTGATGTTTGATGATATAAATTAATCCTAATTGATAGTTATAATTTGGGTGTGTTTGGTTGTATTGTTGCTTCTATTTTATATGGAAAAATTGGTGTTTTAATGTTTTTGGAAAGAGTAAATCGTAACCTGCAAGTTGCAGAATTTTTGAAAAATTAATAGTGGTAACCGGTTACCACAATAGGGGAACCGGTTACCGCGTGCAAAATTTAATTTGGGAGAAAATATGGGAGGGGGTAACCGGTTATCGAGCCTCTGAACTGAATCATGAGGTTACTGGAAAATGTAGTAACCGGTTCCTATTGAGTGGTATCCGATTACCGCTGAACCTGGAAGAAAATTTTTAAAATTTTTTAACTTCAATACTTTGTGCTCGGGTGTCCGTTTGATGCGTCGTTCGAACCTTCGCGAAGTTAAAATCAATGTCTTTCATGTAAAAATACTTTCAAATCGGTAACTTGGTATTTTCTTGGGTGTACATTCTTTTTCGTGGATTATGTTGGTTCATTTTTGAACAATTGTGTGGAATTGGCAATTATATTGAGATGTGATGTTGTTATTAGTTTACAGCAGGTGGCTGGAAACAGTAAGACATTGATGATGGTTGAAATTAATGCATTGTGTGAAACACCCGGCCGAAAAATCAAAGGATATAACTATATATCAATGAAGTCGCCATCGAACGTTTTTTATCCCGCCAAGAGGGAAAGGTAAACATCGAGTAAACCTGAAACAAAGAAATCACGGTCTTGCGATCGAGAGATCAGGTAAGGAAGTCTGTTATGCGAGGGGAAGGGATTAGCACCCCACGCGCCCGTAGTACTCTACGGTATCTGCTTTTACTTTCTATCTAATGGGTGTAAAGGTCTATCTATATCTGTATATGGTTAAATGCATGCAAAAAGAAAAGAAGAACAAAGAAATAAAAGAAAACACAGGGAAAAGAAGGAAATATTTACAAAGGTTGCTCGATCTAGCCCCGCAACAGGATGCCTACGTATTCCCTCGTGCAATGGGAAAGTCAGAGCGCCGTAGTTCGGCTAACTTGTTTTGGTTGGTTTGTGTTTTTTAGATTAGCAGACGAAACATCAAACGATGACGAAACACCTCCATGATGACGAAACATCAGCTACAAACGGAATGACGAAACATCGGTAGACGGGATGACGAAACATCAGAGGATGAGATGGCAAAACATCAGCAACAGGACGACGAAGCATCAACAACAAACAGGACGACGAAACGTCCTAGACTAATTGGTTTGTATCTTTTACTTTGGAAAAAGTTTCAGATTATTAGAATGTTTTAAAGCACTTGACAAAACAAGATTTTAGTTTTAAGGATGCAAAAGGATAAAGGTAAAACGGATAAAGGAAACTAACCTACTTCTAAATCCTAATGTTATCATGCAAAGTTGCTCCTAAGTTATGGATATAAACAAGGGGAAGATCTACCTAAAGTTATCATGCATGGATGCCTAACTTAATGTCTAAACTCGAAAACTAACTTAATCGAGCAAAACCTAAGGGGAATCTACAAAATCAATCATCTTGGTTGGGAAACCAAGTGAGAAGAGGGGTAGAATCAAGTAAAGTGCTTTGGCAGAAGCACACAAACTAAGCACTAACAAGTGCTAAAAAAAAAGAAGAAGAAAGAAGAAGATGCAATGAAATTCGAATGAATTATGCTCATACAAAGTGTCATGTGAAGTGAGGTCAGTAGACACAACATCCATTTACAAAGTTATACAAAACTTTAACAAACATCAAACATCGTTATAAACACCCACAAACAAGTTAATTCACAAACTAGGTCGAAACTAATCCTAAAAACATGCAAGGAGCTAATTGAAATGCTTAACCTAAGAGGTGTTTACAAACCAAAAGAAGCCATGGAAAGGCAAAGATGAAGAGAAATGAGTCAAGTAATATTAAAATACACAAGTTACAGTAGCAAACATATTATTTCATCAACAAAATCACTTAAACATGCATTCAAAGAATTCAAAAGCAAAACACTCAAGAGAAATGCATTCGATTTGTGCAAGTGCGAGTAGACATGTGCAGACATGTGTGTGTGTGTGCTTGTGTATACATGTGCTAAGTGTCAAATGGTGTTGAGATCAGAGATGGTATGTGATGGAAATCTACTCAAGTTATGCATTATCAAGTTATAAGATGCTTCAAATTGTACACATACAACATCTACACAAGAACTAGCTAAAGGTTTAACCTAGAATGCAACTAAAGATGGAATGGAGCATGGTTGATGCATGAATGCAAAAGAATGAAACTCATAGCATAAGGGAACATGGATGGAAGTAGCTAGCATGGTAAGAATGCATGATCATCATATGCATGTTCATCATTTACAATACACAAACAAAAGCAACTTGGAGAAGTTTAAACATGCATCTAGTGTGGTGAAATGTGCTTGGATGAATGTGTCCTAACATGTTTGTGTCAAGTGTTGTGGACAAATAAGATGTATGGCAAGAACATAAACATGATTCTCACATAAACACAAACAATTACCAAAATGTTATGCTTCACAATTACTCATGATGCAAAGATTAGTAGTGGAAGGGAGTGATTCTAAACCCTAGAATTAATTTGAAACGTGCATACAAGCTAATGAGTCAATCATGATGAAGAGGCAATATGAGGAAGTAATGTAACACACAAGGTCAGTATCTTGAGACCTAAGTAAACTATAAACAAAAGCAATTCAAACTAAGTGGAAAGCTCACACACACAAGTTCATTGGATGAAACATCTAAACTAGTTAAACATGACACTTAAGAAAGATTTAAACAAAGTAGTTTTAATTTGAAAATTAAAACCATGTGTGACTTGTGGCATAAGTTTAACTCAAGATATGATTCATGAGCAACCAAATGTATAAGATAAAACTTCTATACACAAACAAGTCACCTATTTGATGAGCAAAATCATCCAAAGCAAGATACCACCTATCTTGGATCAAACATCATTGATTAAGATTTGTAGGAAGGGAAAGATGTCTTGTATGTCATAGGGTGATGATAGAACCCTCACAAGATGCTTGTCATGAGCTCAAGGTAATGTCAATTTAAGTGACATGCCTCAAAAATCATGGACCTATAATCCCTCAAGGCATGTTTCAAACAAACAATAGAAGAAGAAAAAGAAAATCTAGCTCTTCTAGGTCATCATGATGACATTACAATTGAGTGCAATTCAATGAATCAAAGAGCATTGAGCTATTGATTACATAATGTACAAGTTCATAAGTGAGGATTAAAGATTCAATTGGAATTGGACTTCTAAAGCCATGCATGATGCACAAGTGGTACAACCATAAACATAAGTTGGTAATATTCTAATCAACAAAAGTTGCATGAGCTTGAGCAAATTAGGGGATTAGATGGATCAATCAAACTGGAATCAAGGCCCTAAACATGCTATAAGGATAAAGTAAGGGAGTGAGAGGTAGATTCTTAAAGAATTGCATGAATGCATTCCTCACCTTACAATCCATGCACAAGAATGCAACAAATAAAATAAAGATCAAACTTTTAACTAAGGATCAAAGTAATCCTTTGAGGTCAAATGTCTCTCAAGTCTTAGAAGACTATCCTTGAGGTTATCATACCCTCTAAACATCAATTAGAAACACAAACTATACAAGAAAAAAGGTTTAAGAATCAATACATCAACAAAATAGGGTTTTAGGAACCATAAAAAACTTTATGCTCAAGGTAAAAACTTAATGATTAACATAGGATTTCCAATGAATGAAAACATGTTACACATCACTAGAGCACTCAAATGATCATCACATACCCAAAGTTTGGCCTTAAATCATGTCCACAAGCTTCACAATTGAAGCTAGACTCAATTACACTAGGAAAAGGTATGTTCACTTTAGAAATTCCACAAAAATAGAAAAAATGAAAGATAAAATCCAAGTAAAAATGAAATAAGGAGCTCAAATCCCTTACAAGTCAGGGACATATCCTTGCCCAAGTTAAAAAAAAAATCATGGAAAGGTCAAAACAAAATTCAAAAGGTCAACACTATCAAGACTTATGCTCACGTGACCAATAAAATAAGAAAAATTAGTATAAAATGTAAAAGTCAGAAGTAAAAATCTATAAAAATTAGAAACAGTGACCTAACACCCTAAAGATGGTTAAAAATATTTTTGGCATTTGTTACTTTCAAGAAAAATGGTAAAAACAAATAAAATGCAAAATGGATAATGCAAATCATGTATTTAATGCAAAAAATGGTTTAATTATGCAAAAGTGACAAAATTACAAAATAAAAATCAGAAATGCATGAAGTATGGTTTAAATGAGCTAGAATATTTTTTATTCATTTTTTATATGCATGAAAGTATTTTTTTAATGATTTAAATATACATGAAATGCAATACAATGCATGAAATTGTTTAAAAATGGGCAAAAAATGCAAGAATGCTGAAATAAAATTCAAAAATGCATGGTGCATGATTTAAATGGATCAAAATATTTTTTTATGTATTTTTTACATGCATGGAAGTACTTTTAACAATTTAAATATGCATGAAATGCAATATAATGCATGAATTTATTTAATTATGCAAAAATGCAAAAATTAGCAAATAAAATTCAGAAACTCAAAATTAATCCTCTGGAGGATTCAAAATATTTTTGTGGAATTTTTTAACATTGGAAAATATTTTTTAGGGATTTTTCAATTGAAATGAAATTAATTAAAGTCATAATTTATTTAAATGGTCAAAACATTTTAAAAAACTTGGAAAAAATTCCACAAAATATTTAAAGTCATTTTGAGCCTATGGTATTTTTTGTAATTTTTGGATGATTTTTGAATGCAAAATTAATTGATGCAAAATGCTAATTATGAAATAATAAAATGAAATTTTAAAAATTACACGGACCAATCAGATGATGCCACGCATCATCTTCAACCTTTAGCCATGCCCTAATACACGCTATTTTCCAATTTCATGCAAGCTACTTCTAGCAATCGTATCTCACTCAATTCTTAACCAAATTAAACGATTCAAAGCTCTAAATGAAGATCACATGGCAAGCTACAACACACAACTTGTAAAACATCAAATGATCCACCATACATCAAGAAATCTGAGCAAGAATATCAAGAAAATCATCCAAAATCCAGATTTCCAGAACTTCATGCTATGCAATATGCTTCACAAACAGATGAAATTATACATCAAACCTAGTGTTTGGCCAGCTAACCACGCATACATATCCTCAAATTCATCAATTGCAAGCTAGAAACTCAAATTCGAAGTTTGAATGTTACCTCTTGATTTGGAAAATAAATCCAAATATGCCTCTGGATTTGAAGAGAAAATACCACAATCTTGCTCTTAGATCTTCAATGAAGCTTGAATAATGAAGAAAGTCCACTTCAAACACGATTTGCAACAATTCAAAGTATGAGAAAAAGTGAGAAAAATGCAGAGAGATTTTAGATCTGGAAAACGAGAGAGAGGAAGCCTCTTTGCTCAAATGTGATATCTAACTTATAATGTGTGTAAAACAATGAGGGTACATCAGTCCTTTTTCCCAAGAAATCCGTTAGAGCAAAAAATCACAAAAATGGTATCTTTGGCATGGCTTGCGTTTTGTGCTTATTCATGCTTGCCTTGGCTGCGTTTTGGTGAGCTGGCTAGGTGGTGAGAATTTGTCACGTGGTCTAATCCTCAAATTTGCTAAAATGATACAAAAATAAAAATGTGCATGGAAGGAGTGTGAGCAAAATATGCTAAAACATGCTTGGCTTTTTATGGCAAAGGATGCTTGCTGGCAGCTTGCTTCGAATCCTGGCATTGGTTGTTCAAAACAACTTGCAAAAACCACATGAAAAATGCACAAAAAAATCTGTCCAAAATCAGCCTTGTACCACCCTTTTCTCCTTCAATTTTCTCACAAATGGCTCGTGCATTTCTTGGCCTTTTGATACACATCAATAGCTCTTGGCATGAAGATTAAAACAAGCTTTGGTTCACTGAAAATGGAGCAAAAATGAGTGAGATATGATCATTTGAAGTTGTGCACAAGCAAGGCAAATTCTGGGCAGCCACGCGCGCGTTCTGGCCTGCATGGTTGTGCGTGGAGTCAACTTCATGACCTCAACTTGTGAGCCTTGTAACTTGCTCAATTTTGAACCAAATGATGTGGTTCAAAGTTCCATTTAAAGCTCTCATGGCATACTTCAAAATGCACGAAGTGGTTTTCAAAAATTCCATCTAAATCAAAAGATATAAGCCTCAACATTATGTCCACCATCTGTTTGTGAAAATTACTCAAAGAAAATGCCCAGAATATGCCCAGAAAATGCTTGCTTGCCCAACCTTAGTCAAAACTTGTGCATGAAACTTCTAACTCAAATATCTCTCAAATGGTACATTTTTGAGAAATTTTACACAATGGCAATCTTGTAGTATTTTTTCCAAGCTTTCCAGAAATGTATGTCAGCAACCATTGGATAAAAATTGAGAAAGTTATGATGTGTCAAAGTTCCATAGGGTGGACACTTAGAAAAATTTCAAACTTCAAATAACTTCAAGAACAAGTTAACCCCAATTTCTACAACTTTCTTGATTCAATGGTGAATTTGGTCCTAAAAAATGAAAATGTGACATTTGAATTGATGGTTGACCAAAATTCCACTTGGTCAACTTCTGACTTTGACTGATTTTGACCAAAATGACTATTTTGCCCCTTGTGATCAATTGACTTGCTTCTACTCAAAATTGAGCCTCAATATTTCACCAATAGATGTCTAACAACATATGGAAACAATTGAAATCAAGTTTGGGTGAGAAATCTGAAGAAATCCTGATTTTACTCAAAACCCTAATTTTGCTCCATGTGTTAGGAGGTAACCAATCAAGCTTCAAAACCTCAAATCTTCTGAATGTGTTGAGAAATCCTTTGAACCATGATAACTCAAATGATAATAAGAAGGTAATACTTCAAGAAATTGACTCACCCAAGCTTCAAACTCCTCAGAGGGCCAAAACCCTAATTTCATTAGATTGAATGCCACAGATGAATTTCTCACTAATTCTCTACAAAACTTCAACTCCTAAGGGATCAATGAGACAAATGGAATGTCTTGAGGCATAATACATCATGGTGACTCTGAAATATCCACAAATATGACAACTTGAGATTCCCTCAGAAGGGCATGCTAACACAATCAACCTCCTTAGCTTGTAGAAGTCTTGAGAACCCAAAGAGCTTGGATCCTATCATGAGATATGAATGCAATGCAATATGATGTTTATGATGAAACATAAGCCTAAATCAAGAGGGTAAATTTTGGGATGCAACATTGTGCTGTTGAATTTCATGGTTACGTCTCATGCATTCTTATTGCAATTTTGTTGTTGTTGTTGGCTCAAATCCTAGATGGAGTGGATGTGAATGAGGTGAATACAGTATTCCCTTTTGTTGATGGCTCTAATCCTAAATGGAGCGGATTTGTATTTAGGTGAACCAATTTGTTCACGAAATGCTGACCCCGATCCTAGATGGAGTAGATTTGGTGGTGATCTCGGTACTGCATGCATAAGTGTCAATGCAGAATCTCATTGCATATTTTGTTGATAAATGTATGTTGTATATTTGGCCAATGGTAATTAATATTTAAATTAATATTTGATGGTGTGATAGTTGAACATCGATGATTATACTTGATAATTCATGTATATCTATAATTATACTTTTCTTTATATTTTTTTGATATCTCAACCCTTCTGTTTGAATGTTGCCTCTACGTGGGTAACATCTAGATAATTAGGAGTAGTTCGAGTTGCGGGATTTGAATAGGTTTCTCGTTATTTTATTTAGAGTCGGCATTATGCTCTGATACGTAACACTAGGGTTGGAGAAAAACGCTTATTTACTTATTTGGTTTTGTTTTCTATTGATGATTCCCAATGAAGTATTATGAACTCCGGAATATTTGATCGGAAATTGTTTTGTTGGATATGAAATATTTCCGTTATTTCAATGAAGTTGTTTGATTAAGACTATATTACGTTTATTCCAAGATGTGCTATGTATCTAATTGAATGAGCTATTATGATTTTGATGATGTGGCATCGTAAATGCGTTGAAAAAGAAAAATATTACTCTGATTTTATTATTATTATTCGCCAGGGAATTCAGGGTGTTACAAGAAGGAGTTGGAACAAAATAGAGGTGGCTGAATCAAGAAATGATAGTTGATCTCTGGAACATGCAAGGTGGAAGACTTGAGCTTGGACAACTTTTCTCCTTTCCTTGCTATACTTCACGCCTCTCTTTTTGTCTTTCTCCTTTTTCTTACAATATGTTTTTTGTTCCAATTTTCTCACAATGAGTCACAACCAATCATGACCCTAATGTTAATTTAAGGGGAAAAAGACCAACGTATCCTTTACTACTCCTATTTCGTTTATCTCTTCATAATGCTAAATAAAATAGTTGGTATTATGTATTCTTCTAAAGCCTATTACCAATTTAATTAGTAATAATTATTAGGTCGCATTAATATCGGGTATTACATTTCCCCCCCTTAAATTAGAAATCGTCCTTGAATTTGAAAAGTTATTAAAATATATGGGATTACAACTCTCGCATCTCTGACTCGAGCTCCTAATTAGCTTCATCAAGACGATACTCTTCCCACAACACCTTCACAAGTGGTATCTCCTTATTCCTCAAGGATCTACTAGCATGCTCCAAAATTCAAATGGGTTGTGGCTTATAGGAAACATCTGATTCTATCTAAAAAGCATCTTGAAGGGTAGGATGAAATGAGCCTAGCACGAACTTCTAAAGCTGATATACGTGGAATATATCATATAGCCTAGATAGTGAAGGAAGCAAGGCTAATTGGTATGCAGCTTCGCCTATCCGCTTCATGATTTGGTAAGGACCCACATCTTGGATTAAGCTTGCATGTCTTAAACGGTCCTTTCAACCTTAACCTCAGAGTCACCTTCAAAAACACATGGTCACCTTCATTAAATTTCAAAGGTCTTCTCCTTTTATCCATATAGCTTTTTTGATGATCTTATGCTTCCTTCATCTTATCTTGGATCATATGTTTCCTGAATTATTTTCGGTCCAAGAATTCCTCTTTCACCAACTTTCGACCAACACAAAGGTGATCGACATTTCCTTCCATATAAAGATTCATATGGTGTCAATTCGATACTCGTGTGGTAACTATTGTTATACACAAACTCCACTAATGGTATATGTAACACGGTGGGAGAACTAACTTTGGATTGTTTTGAGTTTGATCGTAAATGTTGTGGATAGCAAGAGTCGTCACAAACTTTTCTTTTATCCAATTAAGGGAAGGTGAAA
The DNA here is from genome assembly GCA_021764765.1 of Vicia sativa. Classification (NCBI taxonomy): domain Eukaryota; kingdom Viridiplantae; phylum Streptophyta; class Magnoliopsida; order Fabales; family Fabaceae; genus Vicia; species Vicia sativa. The sequence goes on along the minus strand of CM038795.1, from coordinate 191,302,067 downwards.
AGAACAGGAAAATACCTTCGTTTAGATTCTGAGTAAGGGAGTTGGTTATGAAAAGGGAAGGTATTAGCACCCTTTCCATCCGTAGTTATCTACGGGCTCTTAATTGCTTTAGATCACTTGATGACTTGCTTTTTGTGTGTGTTTTGAAAAGATTTTGAAAAAAAGTCATTTCGCTTTGACTTCATAATGATTCACGCTGGAATGTATACGAAGTGTTTGGAAATGTTTCGTTTTGGAAAAGAACTTTGTAATGATTCACGTTGACTGTATAAAAAGCGTCTGAAAGTGATTTTTAGAAAGTGTGAGGTGTGAAAAGTGTTTTGATAGAGCAAGAAATTAAGAGTCTATTACCTACTCAGAACGGTCGTTTCCGTGTTATTTTACTTTCCTTTAGAATAGTGCTATCTGTACCATTAGTTGGTAGGTGACCCTATTCGTTGGATGTAAAGGGGCATTCGAAGGGACATCGGATGATCATAGAAGGCAACTTGTAGGAGTATCCTAGCACATTCGTAGGGACGATCATCACTTTTCGTATGCAACAATCGAGGGAATAGATCATGTATTCGTAGGCAACATCGAGGGACTATGATCTTTGATTCGAAGGGACTATGATGATATGTTTGTAGGCAACGGTGCTAAGATACCCCTACGTTCGAGGGACTTGACCATTTATTCGAAAGGCGACGAGAGAGAATTCCCTAGGGGGTGCATGTGTGAAGAAAGTGTGTTAAATTTAGATATGTTATCTTGTGATTAGAGTTAGCTATGTTGATTTTATCTTGCCATACACGCCTAATTACTAGCAATTTATATGGGTGCGGAAAGTAAATTGCGGAAATATAAAGTGCGGAAAGTAAATCCTACGCTATTACATGGCTTTGGGGCAGTTACATAATTGAGGAGTGCGGAAAGTAAAACCTAATTAAACTATTACATCCCATGAGCAGTTACATAATAAGAAAATGCGAGAAAATAATCCTAACTATTACAACCTGTTAGAAGATACAATAATCCGAAAAAGAATCGAATTGCGAATAAGAGAAAATAATGTTAGTGAAAAAGATTTTTTTAGTTAGGAAAGAGTTTTAGGGGTTAGTAAACCTAATTAGATGAGAAAATAATTTTTGGGAATTTTCTGGATTGATTTTAGTAAGGAAAAACAATTAAAATTCAATTTTTCGATTAATTAACAATTAATTAAAATACGCATGCAAAATATAATTTTTTTATGTCAAAAATTAAATAAGTATTTTTCTGACCTAAATGCAAAAAGAAATAATTTTTTGTGGTTTTTTTAATGCATTAGAAAAATATTTGAGAAAATGTTAGTTTTGAAAAGTGGTAAAAAAAATATTTGTGGCAGTTAGGGTTCGAACCAGGGACCTTCCTCTCACACGCGCGTTGCCTTTGCCATCTGAGCTAGGTGGATTCACTGTTAGCAATATGAAATAATAACATTATAAGGGAAAATAAATTCTGAAAATCAATTTAAAATAAAAACCGAGCCAAGGCCTTCATCTTCTTCCTCGTTTGAATTTTTTTCCACAGGCTTTTACCTACGGTTTTCGTCCGTAGCTAAAGCCTTTACCCACGGATTGTTTTCCGTAGCTACATCCCTGCAAAATCAAAACTCAAGCAATATGCAATATAAATGAAATATAAGGCCATGGATCAACTGGAAATAAGGTTCTAAACACGATGATGCCCTTGGTTCCTTTCAATTTATCCTAAATAAGAAAACCCCAATCGGAGCTCACAAACCCTAGCAATGGTGAAACGAAATTCCTGGACTTAAAACTCAATTAAACTATGCAGAAAGCTTCGAAGTTTCATGATAAACACAAACACACGGTTAAATTCAATTGATTATGCCTAAAAATACGAAATCGATTTTGAGTTTAAAGTATGCAAACCGTGATTTGGATGTTGTGTTTCTGCACGTTTTGCTTACTTGTGAGTATCTGGGATTGATCAAGGGACCTCCAGCAATCGATTGCAAGGCTTGGAATGCTTTGAATTGGAGCAAAACTATGGTTGCTAGGTTGCTTGAAGGCCACGGTTTTTTGAAGCTTTTTTAGGGTTCTTGAGGTTAGAGTTTCGTCCCCTGTGCATTTGGAATCATCATGTATTTATATTGTAATGAATTAGGTCAAGAATTGTCAAAAAAATATCATGCCAATCAATGAAAATTTATTTGATTTGGAATCAAACAAAATATTCCCTTTTTGAGCCAATTTCAATCAAATCAAATTGCCAATCTTCATTATTTCAAAATAATCAGATTAAATGGCTTGCTTGGACCTCAAGGATGAGAGAAAAGCCATCTTGCACTTAATTTTTTATTTTATATCTTTTATTTTAATTAAATTGGTTTTAAATGAATAAAAATCCAAAATAAATTAAAAATAAAAGCTAAAAACGTGGCCTTGGGCTTGGAGGTTCTAATTCAGATAAGGAACATGTTTGAATCAAGAAAAGTTAGGCCCATTTGGAATTTTTTTGATTTTCTCAAGTATTTCTCTTTGTGCACCTCCTCAAAAATGCTCAACTTGCATAATGTGTATCTTGCTCAATTTTTGACATTTTTGGGTGTTCTTAGACTTTTTAGAAAGCTCAAGATGTCTTCTAAGCATCCCTTTTGGTTTCATCTTCATTGAAGTTTCCATGCTCATGAACACTTCTTTACAAAAAGTTGACTTTTTGTTGACTTTTAAGAAGACCTGTAACGTTTTGATCCATAACTTCCAAAGGAAGCATTTTTTGCCGAAGCTTGTGAGACATGAAGTTGTAGAGAATTGAATTCGCTTTAAAATGAGTTATGGTGGAAAACTTTCTGATAAAGTATGTGAAAGTTATGCCTGGTCAAAGTTCTATTGACTTTTGTCTAAGAAAGCCTAATTTAGAAACTTTGACTTTTGATCAAATCTTGACTTTTCTTGAGGAATCATGATCAACCCTTGATCAAATGATGAATATTACTTCAAAATATTGGTGTTGACCAAAAATTGTGAAGTTTGACTGTATGTTGACCACAGTTGACTTTTTGTCCAATACAACTAATTTTCAACCATCTGAGCAATTGACTGAGCAAACCTGACTTGTAAGGCTTGAAACTTGACATGGAGATTCTTTGAAGCATATGATGAGGTATGATGACTACTTGAAGCATTGGATATCCATCTTGACTTGAGAATGGCAAAACCCTAGCTTAGGTTGATTGCTTAGGAGAGGGTTTGTCTGGACAACCCTTGTGAAATCCTTGAGCATGCGTCGCACCCCAAAATTTACCCTCCTAAGCTCAGGGTTCCATCTTCAGGAAACGAATTTTGAGTTTGTGGTTATGAGGAGTGATCGTGAGGCATCCCTTCTTCAAGGATCATATCATCGTTAAAGTCTGTGGGTATTCTTTAACTCTTTGAGATCTTCAGACAATTTCTCAATTATCTTCTTTGGGATCTTCAGAAAATTTCTCAATTATCTTCCTCGAGATTTTCTGACAAATTCTCGATCTTATCTTCATTAAAGTTTGTGGGTATTCTTTAACTCTATGGGAATTTTCTGACAAATTCTCAATTATATATTTGTTAAGGTCTGTAGGTATTCCTTAACTCTTCGGGAATTTTTGACAAATTCTCGATCATATCTTCGTTAAAGTTTGCGGGTATTCTTTAACTCTTTGGGAATTTTCTGACAAATTCTCAATTAACTCTTCGGTTTCCTTCTCATAGCATTTTCGTTAAGACATCTTGATATGGCTTAATCTATTGTTTTTCTTTTCGCTTGAAAAGTCTCGGTTTCTCTTCTCGGTGCATTTTCTTTAAAACCATTTATTTGTTCATTGCTCATTTTGGTTACTCGGCTATCCCCAGTGTTGTCGAGATCCCCTGGTATTCTTCAGTTGTTACTGTTGTTGTTAGGGCATTCTGTTGGTGCTTAACAAGTTTATTCTCCTCGGACGTTTCTTCCTTGACTCTGTGGTCAAGGTATTTTATCTAGTTGTGGTATCCCACGTAGGGCAAATTTTTGGGGTTCTCTTAGTTTTCAATCCTCTTCCACCTTGAACGTTTGAAATCTGTCGCTTTTTCTCACTTATCAGGTTTAAGATGATTGAATAAGGGCAACTGTCGCACCCCAAAATTTACCCTCCTAAGCTCAGGGTTTCATCTTTAGGAAAAGAATTTTGAGTTTGTGGTTGTGAGGAGTGATCGTGAGGCATCCCTTCTTCAAGGAATACACTCCTTTGAATTTCGTCAATGCACAAGATCAAGACTTCATTCCCTTGTATTTCTCATAAGATCATTGCATCACCTGAGGTTGACCAGAGATAGGGTTTTATTCGTGCATTACAAGTTTCTATCTAATCAATACATCATTTTTCCTTGTTAGAAGTTTCATCGCCCTCTAAGAGGTTTTGCTAATATAAGACTCTTCTTGTGTTAGTATTATCAGAAGGAAAGATGTGGAAATTAATCATCAGTTCTGGAAATCTTGTTTTGTTTGAGATGAATTTTGTCATGAAGAATGAGATTGTGATTAAGACATCTTGTTTCTATCATTAAGATGAATCTTGATTATTTTGAATTTAAGAGTTCAGTGCAGTTATGAGCGCTATTTTTGTTCATGGAAGTTAATTTGAGTTTGATTCAGAATTATGGTTCAATTGGTATTCATTCAAGTACTAATCAAAGAGCGATTCAAGTTTATCTTAAAATCATTCAACATGGAAAGTTTCATGCAAAATGTTGATAATTTCATTTAAATGTTTCTTTCAAGATTCAATTTTTTTTTATAAGCACTATGGAAGAGGAGATTAACTTGATTCTATACAAGGACTAAAATCTTAGAGCCAAGTTTCAAATTCGAATTACAATTTTATTCAACAAGCAAATGTATTGGTACAAGAGATACAAGTTAACATAGACATCGCCGAATCTTTTTACAACGATACAAGGCCGTTACAATTACAAAATTTCAAATTTACAAAACCATTCCAAAGAAGTTTCCTAGGATTTCTAAGAAGAGGTTGTTATTCAAATTTTCTTGCTCCATGGTCCATATTCTTGCAAATTCTTCAGTTTGTTAGCCTTGCTATCTTCGTCCACATTTCACCGTCATTCAATGTTACATGAAAAAGGAGAGAAAAGCATGATTAGCAATTATAATCAAGAAGTTAAACAAGCATTTCAAAAAGGTTTCTATTCAAACTCATCATTAGGGTTTGTGTTAAGGAATCAGGTTAAGGGTTTTTGATCATGTTCAAGCGACAAAGCCTCAGAACTTTAAAGTTCATTCATCAGCCACAACCTCCTATTGCAAATCACAAATAAAGTTTGGTTCATAAAAGGAGGTGCGAAGAGGAAAATCAGAATAACATCACATTTCCAAAGCAGCCAGCAGCAAGCAAAGCAAAGGTTTTCAGCCCAAAAACATATTCAGATACAGCAGTACAGCAGAAGTAGAGTAGAAGACAAGCCAAAAATGTTAAGGCAACCAGCCCAATTAAGAAAGCACAGCTGGTTTAGGGTCAAAAGTAGTAGAACAAGCAACAGACAACACATAACAGCAGAGCTGTATCAAAGAAAGTAAATGCTAGTTCCAAAACATTTTTAAAAACCCTAATTTCCAAAGGCACAAAGCAAGCAACAGAGGCATAAACCAAAACCAGAAGCAAAATACGATAAGCCAACAGTAAGCAATATTGTTCCAGACACAAGAAACCATTCCAAACCAGAACCCAGAACATCACCAAAACTAGAAGAAACCATTCCAAACCAGAAAAAACCAAGAACAGATACGAAAAACCATCAAACAGAACCATCATCATCATTATTTTTGCAACACCAGCAACACAGAAAAAGCCATCAAACAAGAAATGAAACCCTAAACATAGTCATTATCTTCCTAACACAAACCCTTCAGAATATTGTTTTTCTCAGAAAGCATAAAGTTCTGATTACGAGAAAGAAGAATAGAGAAAAAAACGGTTTCGGAACAATCTCACCAGAAGCATCTCAGAGGCATCATCCTCATCATAATCACTGAAGGTGTTGTTTTGGAAAAGAAGATCAGACGCATCAGAGTTGCCAGCATGTTGTGAACTCTCGCGGACCAACCACACAAGATCGAATGGGTTTCTTCACAGACTTGGGCTATTCTTACTTCCAGCACCCCCAGAATTACTGCAATATCAGGCCCTTTCTAAATTCTTATCTTTTAAATTATTTTATTTTTTATGCAAATAATTTAATTTTTGTGCGATGTATTAAATAATAATTAGTTCTGATAGTTTTTATTTGATAATTTATTGATTAAACTATTAGTTGATTTCTTATCAAATAGAAAAAATCCATTCTAATAATTATTTAAATTTCCGATTGTATTGTGTGATAACTGTTTGTTTATTCGCTTATTCGGTATGTATTCAGCATTGTACACTTCACACACAACCAACATTAAAATTAATCCGATTTTCTTTTGATTGGCTCATAAGCCAATTTCTTAAAGGGTCTCATAGTTGGGATGGGCATGGCCATCCTCACGAGGTTAATTAAAGCCCTTGTTGCTTTAGTTAATCATAACCCGAAAATAACATTGGTTCATATACCAATTTTCCATGCACCAGGGTCTCATAGTTGGGGATAGGAGCACCTATCCTCACGAGATTAATCAAGTCCACATACTTGGTTAATCATAACCCGAATCATTCCTTCTCCTTCGGTCCGTTACCAAACCCCATCTAAAACACTTTCACAATTAATTTACAAACCTCGATCCAACGTCGAGTGCATTTTCAAAATTCTTTTCATAATAAAAACCCAAGTATTTAAATCGTTGGTTGCTAGACCAATTGTTTAAACACTTGTAAAAAATGAACTTCGAGTCTTTAAATCGTTGGATGTTATTCCAATTGTTTAAAGGTTCTTAATAACGTGAACTTTGTTTCACTTCACTCTTTTTCTCAAGAAAACTTTTGGGATGATAGACGACTCGTTGAGCATTGAGCTCCTCTTGTTTCTAGTATTTGAATCGTAGGATTCTAGTCCTATTGTTCAGTACTTTTCACCCACTTAAAAATAATCCAACTCACTCAAATCTTTTTTCGCTCATATGCGACCACCAAGCTCTTTTCTGACAAAGAGTGTGCAATAGCCATTTCAAACAGGAATGAGGACTTAAGCTTTTCAAACAAACTAAACAAGTCCAAGTTCAAGCATTTGAAATGTCTAATGCATGATTTTTCTTATAAAATCAACACAACCAACTTAAAACATTTTTGAGAAGAACTACGGAGTTTTGACTTTCCCATTGCACAAGGGAATACGTAGGCACACGGTTTTGAAACCGTGCCAAACTCAAAATAATAAACAAATCTTTTTTCTTCTTTTGTATTCCTAACTTAGCAATAAACACACACAAGCACTTAGAACTAAACGGGTCCCATCGAGTACGATGGATGTAAGGGGTGCTAATACCTTCCCCTTACATAACCGACTCCCGATTCCATGTCTTTTGGTCACGTAGACCGCCTTATCCGCATCTGTGGGGTTTTATCTATATTTTCCCGTTCTTTTTTAGAACAAATAAAATTAGGTGGCGACTTCATTATTTTTAAAACAACCGATGAAAAAACCAGTCATCACAGCATGGATATGTGAAATGTCTTGAGGAGTAGGAGGGCAAATTTTGGGGTATAACAGTATATGATCTTTCCAATTTTCCCCACTTTCAAGAATACAAGCTCTCAACATATCCTCGATTGTTCAGATAGTTCTCTCTATTTGCCTATCGGTCTGAGGGTGGTTAGAAGTACTCAAATTTAAATTCGTCCCCATATCATGGTAAAATTCCTTCCAGAATCGTGAAGTGAACTTCAGATCTCTATCTAATAGAATGCTAGACTGACACAGGTGAGAAATACGCAGATTTCGTCAACCGATCCATAATCACCCAGATATAATCATATCCACCCAAGGCGTGAGGTAATCCAACAATAAAATCCATAGATATGATGTCCCATTTCCATACAAAAACATCAAATGGTTGCAACGTTCCACTGGACCTTTGGTGCTCTATTTTCCCCTGTTGATAAACCACTCATTGCTCCCATAATTAGCAACATCCCTTTTCATATCGGGCCACCAAAAATTGTTCTTCAAGTCTTGGTACATTTTGGTCGATCTAGGATGAATGGTAAACTTGCTCTTGTGGGCTTCGTCCAGAATTACTCTCTTTAACTCTGCATCATTGGGTACACACTCTTTATCTAAATATAATGACTCCATCAGATGCTCGAAAGAAATCTGAGAGATTTTCCTTAGATTGCAATTTTGCATCATTGCACTGTGCCTAATAGACCCTTTCCCGTTATTAATTCTCAACATTTAAATTGCTAATCAATACGCCTGTTGGAGCCCATTCAAACTGTAGATCAAGATTTCTAAAGTGTTCTTGTAATTGGAGATGTTCTTGGAAACTTCAAAGTGTATTTTCTGTAATTATTTGGTAATATCTTGTAATAATTATTACAATATAATGAATTTAAGAGGTTCTCTCTCCCCTATATATTAGATCATTTTAATCGAACTGAGTAAGTAAATTATTTGTGTACTCGTCACTTTATTTTATTCTTCTTGCTCATATGAATTTTCTAACGTTCTCATAGACATGCATTAATTTTACTTTAGTTCATATATTTTTATTCACATTGTTGTTTGTCCCAATGTCAAAATGTTTTGGTGTTATTGAATCTTTCAATTTCTCAATAATATATCTTTACAAAATAGTCTATTATGTATTTTAAATGAGGAGTATATAGTATGTATCTTGAGTATTTTTTATGATAGATAATATTACTTTGTTGGATTATCTCATAGTTATTATTTATGTTTGTGGAAATTAAATGATCAAATATCACAAAATATGTATTTTTAATAGTAAACACATTCAAATTATATTCAAATTCTGTTATATAATACTAATTAGATGCAGGGGCATAGTCGGATTAAAATTTAGAGTATTTCTATAATGAAAATAAAATAAATAAAAAATGTACGAAAAAATTAATAACAAAAAATTTGATAATATTAATTAATTAAAATATATTATTATTTTAATTACTACTCAAAAGTATAAAATATTATAGTATAATCGTAAATGCATTTTTCTCTCACTCTTTTCTTCGAAACGCTTGATGATATACATATCATCAATGATATTAAACACATTTTTCTCCACAAATGTCACTAAATAATCATTTAGCTATGGATTAATCATTCTATTTCTTAACTCATTCTTAATATATTTTATCTCCGAGAATACTGCTAAACACTTACGGTGACCACCCAATAAAGACAAAACTAGTTTGACAAATGTGATCCTGAGACCTTTTATATCAAAGACTAAAATCTTTACCACTAGAACAAATTTCTATACATTTAAGATATTCCAGAAAATATCCTATACCCCTTTGAATCCGCATTCCAGAAAATATCCTATACATTCCAGAGAATACCATATACCCCTCAATTACAAGTTTGGATAGTAGAATATGAACTAACGAACTCTTACTAATATCAAATCAAATTAAAATTAAAACCTAATTGCAGTTTACTGCATCAAGGAGACTCTCCATATTTGTTAAGAAAGATATTGTTACATTGTCTGGTATGAAAGACTAACTGAATTATTACAACACAAAAAGGTGGTGAATATTGAGTATTTTTGTCCGTTAATCAACGATGATGGGTGCATTTGATTCACCAAAATACATCTTCAAAGCAAAATGATGTGAGAACTATGTTGTCAAATACTTTATCAGTATTGTGTCAATATACCAATCGGGCTGTACACTATCTTGATGAAATCAATTGTATTATATGTTCAAACATGATTTATCATTGAATATTTGATAAAATTGAAACGGGGATTGATTGAACCAAATCAAGTAGGTTGTTTGTCTCTTCCTTGATGTTGTTTGTATTTTATTGATATTTTTTAATTTTTAATTTGTTATTATTGTTGAATTTGATTTTATTTAATGAGATGTTTATGTTCAATATATTTGTTTATTTGATTCACCATATTTATATTCTTGATTCACCACATTTATATTCTTAAATTCAAACACTTAAAAAAACACACTCGAGATCCTAAAATTTAAAAAGTATTTCACTTACAATTTTAAAGGATAGCGAAAGAGGGAAGGGAAAATTTCACAATAATTTTATTGTCCAATATTAAAGAAATAAATTAAGGACCAATGTTTATTTATGGTCTGTTGTGAATCGGATGGCATAGAAACAGAGTATAAACTTATTCTTAATGATCAAGAAACAAACCGGGGTAAAAAATATGAGGAACACGATGAACACAAGAAATTGATTATTAACTTCTATTCTTTTCTTTATCTTCAAAACAAGATTACAAGTATACAAGAATGACAAATAACCCTCTCACCCTAAATTAGGATTTGCAGTATGCAATGTTGAGAGACTAGTATGCTATTTATAACAAACCTAACATCTAACTAACAGGCTTTTTGTTGGGAGAAAATCACAACGCAACGGAACAATTAAACAAGACAACCTCTCCCAAATATAAAACGCAATTTAGAGACAATTAACAAAAAAACACACCAAACAACATAACACAATTTTATCGTGGAAAAACCTCCATTAACTAGGAGTAAGAAATCACAGGACTCGTAGGCCTCTTAAATCCTCCACTATAATCAACAATGGGTACAAGCAAGGTTCTCTCTAGCACAGTTAGAGGCATACCTAATCATCATCAAGATTTATAATCTATCTTGGAATACAACAATAATCAAGAAAGACAAAACAACCTAAAACACCAAGAAATTTTAACCCCAAAGATGGACTTGATAGAAACCACTTACAAAACTCCGATTGCAATGAAAATTGATGAGAATGTGCTCCCGTGAGTCAGAAACATTGTGTCAAAATTTAAGGATGATCCGACTGACGGATTTTGCGAAAGCTCCAATTTACTGGGACTAATTTATGCAGAATTAAGGCTGCGCGATTTCACTCTTCTCTCTTCTTTTCACTTGTTGTTTTTCACACTTAAAACCTATTCCTCTTTGTTGGATAATAACAAAGGCATACACACATATGGGCCATTAACCCACATCATTTGGGCCCACTCCAAATAGGAGGGATAGCCCAACAAACTCCCTCGATCGACTAGTATTTTTAGAATTATTAATTAAATATGGATGAGTTAGTTATGGAGGTGAAATTGCATTTTGAAGAGTAATAGTTTGTAGACCCAATAAGAGTTTAGTGACCCATTATTATTTTTAAGTATCATGAACACATGTGCTATTAGTATAGTTGGAGTAATACTAATAATTACAATAGTGAATTTAACATGTGGTATGTAGCAAACAAATAGCCGTAGCAAACTAGTTTTGTTGAATATAATTGATGTACAGAAGTTCTGATGGTGCAGAACTTTTGATGGTCCAGAACTTCTGATGGTGCAGAACTTTTGATGGTCCAGAACTTCTGATGGTGCAGAAGTTCTGATGGGCAGAAGTTCTGATGGTGCAGAACTTCGATGGTCCATAACTTCTGATGGTGCAGAAGTTTTGATGGGAAGAAGTTCTGATAGTGCAAAACTTATGATGGTCCAGAACTTCTGATGGTGCAGAAGTTCTGATGGACAGAAGTTCTGATGGTGCAGAACTTTTGATGGTCCAGAACTTCTAATGATGCAAAAGTTGTGATAGGGCAGAAGTTTTGATGGTGCAGAACTTCTGATGGTCCAGAACTTCTGATGGTGCGAGTTACGGGAAGAAGTTCGATGGTGCGTAACTTCGATGGTCGAAACTTCGATGGTGCGAAGTTACGATGGGAAGAAGTTCTGATGGTGCAAAACTTATGATGGTCTAGAACTTCTGATGGTGCAAAAGTTCTGATGAGCAGAAGTTCTGATGGTCTAGAACTTCTGATGGTCCAGAACTTCTGATGGTGCAGAAGCTCTAATGGGCAGAAGTTCTGATGGTGTAGAACTTGTGATGGTCCAGAACTTCTGATAGTGCAGAAGTTCTGATGTGGCAGAAGTTTTGATGGTGCGTAACTTCGATGGTCGAGCGAAACTTCGATATTACTTCGGAAGGATTAAATAATTAATTTAGTTAAGTGTTTTATCTTAAGTTGAAAGACTAGAATTTATTGTGTACTATCCATTAATTATTAAAATAAACCAAGTCACTTAGTAGTAGGTAAAGCGTGTGGTTGTGGTGAAGTTGGTTTTTTATAATAAAACAAGTACATGTAGTAGGTAGTGGTGTGTTAGTTGTTTTGTATAATAAAAAAAGAGGAAGAAAAATAGAAACATAATTTTAGAGAAAAAGAAAAGACAAGTCTTGGAGCTAGAAAACAAGAGCAAGAGGAAGAAAACTAGGGTTTGTGGTCTTGAAGAGGAAAATAGGAAGAACCCATGGTTATACAAAGCTTGCTAAGGAATCAAGAACTAGAGGCAAGGGGTTTGGTAATTTCTATCCTATAAACAGATAATGATAGATTTTATATGAGTTAGGGTTATGAGGATGAGTGGTTCTTGAAAAGTTCTTGGTTCAATTTGGTGTTTGGGTTGTGATAATGATAGTATATTAGTTGGTGTTTTGAAACCCTTTATTGTGCATCTTTCTCATTTGTGTTATTTCTAGCACTTGGAGAGTCAGCAGAAAAATGAGAAAAAGATGATGAGTCATCAGCAAAAGGCGTGCGCCTTGAGGTGAATTCCTTCATGAGGCGGCATTCTATGAGGCGACGCATGCCTTCCCAGAACCATGAGCCGGCGCATGGAGAAGGCGTGCGCTTTCCCGGGCAATGCCAAAATATAATTTTCCACTCATGAGCCGACCTAAGGACCCATGAGTCGGCTCATGCAAGCTGTTTTGAGAAAATTGCCTATTTTTAGATGTTCCTCACTTTCACCGGTTAGAAGCATGATATATTTGTACAGATAGGGTTTGGATAAGCATTAAAACATTGTACTTTCACTTTTCCTCTCACAGTTTTACCTCCGATGTTTGATAAATAAAATGACGAGTATATTTTGGTGAATATTAATCCATAACCGGAATTAATTAAATTATGAATATTGTTGATATGCTTCTTTTAATTGAATGCATGATTTTGGAGATTGATGAATTGTTGTTGGGGATTTGCATAATGCAAAATATGTTGTTGTTGATCGTTTTACCTTGGAGTTTGGTAAACGAAACATTGAGGGCTTATGCCTAAATGACGAGTTGATGTTGTTATTGATTGTTGTTGTTGTTGTTGTGTATGTGAGTCGTGTCCATTGAGTCACATATGTCAGCATAAGCGATGGGGGTTGTAGCCTCGGCCTTAATTGCAACCTATTGATAGCCATAATGGCAATGATGATGGCCTCTAATTACGGGCAATAGCGATGAGGGCTGTAGCCTCGGGTACCACATGCATAAACATTGTCGAGTCGTATTCTGTTGTTTGTGTCGTCGTTGTGGTTTTTGTTGTTCAAGTTGTTGAGTTATTTGGTTATGTATTAATTGTTGTTGATTTTGTGATGATGTTAATGACAATGTTTTACCTCCGATGTTTGGTAAATAAAATAACGAGGGCTTATGCCATTTTGACGATTATGATGATGTTGATGTGTTGTTGTGTGTATGTGTTGTATTATGATGATTTATGACGATTGTGATGAATTGTGATGATTTAGGTGGTGATGATAAAAGAGTGTGAGATTGGAATATTATTTATTATCGGTATCTCTTTATAATTCTGAAAAAATATATTATTTATCATCTCTTTATTTATATGATTTTATTTATCTCACCATTTACTTGTTTCGCCGTTACCTTTACATTGGTGACGTGCAGGTGATCCGCGTCGATGAGGTGGATTAGCTCAAGTCATTACTTTTGAGTCGCCTTGCTCTGATAGCGTAACACTCGGGATGGGCGCTTTTGTTGTTTTAATTTGGATATTATACTTGTATATCCTGATAACTATGTGGATTATGTTTATATCATAACATGATTATTTTGTTGATGTATTATGCTTTTATATGGCATAAATGGTGATGTATCTGCTGCCGTGTGCATATTTATATGCTTAATTTATGTATGATGACGTGATCAGTATATCCGACTTTTGATTATCTTGATGATGCATTTTATTGCAAAGTGGAAACCATGTATATGTGATGCCTCAATTTATTATGAAATTTTATTACTCTGATTTTTATAATTAATTTCGATGGGTAGAATTGGGGTGTTACATTAGTGGTATCAGAGCAGGTCGGTCTGTCCGGCCAGTGTTGTCTAATGTTGTTTACTTCCTTCGTACGCGACACATGTGTGGAACATTGTCGGTACTTGTTATTTTCTGATTGTTGTTGTAGGAATTAAGTTGAAGCTAAGTGGGGGAGAAGCTTCGCTTCTCGGATGTGTTCGAATGGGTACAGTGCAAACGTTGTAGGAGCTTTGTTGTTTCTCGAATTCGAAGGTAATAAAAATTTAAGATTTTGGTTGTTTAACAAGTTGGAATGCCTTGGAAAAGAATGGTTGCTATGAGATAGAATTTAGTAAGTTGATGTTTAAGTAGACCATGCTGTAGAACTGTTGGGTTTGATTTGAAAAGTTGTAAAAGTTGTTGGAGTTGTTGGGATCTTTGAATCATGAGTGCGAGTTGGAAAAAGAATAATGTTAATGTTAGTGACGACGGTTTATTGACAAATTGAGGAACTGATCATCCTTAATCTCTTGTTAATAGTAGACGGAATCATATTGGATGGTATAAAATTGTCTTACTATCTTAATGGTAAGTAGAGCGATGGATGTTGCGTCGATGCGATGTTGTATAAGTCAAGTATGGGCAGGTGAAAGTTGTTGCTATGTTGTAAGGTGTTGTTTCAAGATATTGCCAAAATGGTTGGCAAGTTAGTAAGGGTTATATTGCAAGAGTGTTGGAGGATTGAGATATAAGTATTAGATTTAAACCATGGTCGGGTTATTGTTGAATTGAAAGATTAGATGCGAATGTGGTGTTAAGGATGGTTGTGTCGGGTAGATTTTCGAGGATGAAAATATCCTAAGTGAGGGAGAGTTGTAATGCCCCGAATTTAATTAATTATTTAAATAAATTACATAGGGATTTAATTATTGGATTATTAAATTAAAGTTGGATTTTATTCGGTTAGTTGAAGAATAAATTAAGTTGATTTCGTCGAAGAAATAATATTAGAATGTATTAGTATTTTTAGATTATTAATTAAATATGGATGAGTTAGTTATGGAGGTGAAATAGCATTTTGAAGAGTAATAGTTAGTAGATCCAATAAGAGTTTAGTGATCCATTATTATTTCTAAGTATGATGAACACATGTGCTAGTAGTATAGTTGGAGTAATAATAATTACAATAGTGAATTTAACATGTGGTTTGTAGCAAACAAATAGCCATAGCAAACTAGTTTTGTTTAATATAATTGATGTCCAGAAGTTCTGATGGTGCAGAACTTCTGATGGTCCAGGAGTTCTGATGGACAGAAGTTCTGATGGTGCAGAACTTCTGATGAAAACTTTTGATGGTGCAGAAGTTCTAATGGGCAGAAGTTCTGATGGTGTAGAACTTCTGATGGTCCAGAACTTCTGAAGGTGCAGAAGTTGTGATAGGGCAGAATTTTCGATGGTGCAGAACTTCTGATGGTGCAAACTTATGATGGTGCAGAAGTTATGATGGGCAGAAGTTCTGATGGTGCGGAACTTCTGATGGTCCATAACTTCTGATGGTGCTGAAGTTCTGATGGGCAGAAGTTCTGATGGTGCAGAACTTTTGATGGTCCAGAACTTCTGATGGTGCAGAAGTTCTGATGGGCATATGTTCTGATGGTGCAGAACTTCTGATGGTCCAAAACTTTTGATGGTGTAGAAGTTCTGATGGGTAAGAAGTTCTGATGGTGCAAAACTTCTGATGGTCAAAAGCAGAAACTTTTGATATTGTTTCCAGAAGGATTCAGTATAACATAATTAATTTAGTTAAGTGTTTTATCTTAAGTTGCTAGACTAGAGTTTATAGTGTATCATCCATTAATTATTGAAATAAACAAAGGCACTTAGTAGTAGGTAAAGTGTGTGATTGTGGTGAAGTTGGGTTTTTTTATAATAAAACAAGTACAAGTAGTAGGTAGTGGTGTGTTAGTTGTTTTGTATTATAAAAGGAGAGGAAGAAAAATAGAAAAAGAATTTTAGAGAAAAAGAAAAGACAGTTCTTGGAGCTAAAAAACAAGAGCAAGAGGAAGAAAACTAGGGTTTGTGGTCTTGAAGAGGAAAATAGGAAGAACCCATGGTTATACAAAGCTTGCGAAGGAATCAAGAACTAGAGGTAAGGAAATTGATAATTTCTATCCTATAAATAGATAATGAAAGATTTTATACGAGTTAGGGTAATGAGGATCTGAGTGGTTCTTGAAAATTTCTTGGTTTAGTTTGGTGTTTGGGTTGTGATAATGATAGTATATTAGTTAGTGTTGTGAAATCCTTTGTTGTGCATCTTTATCATTTGTGTTGTTTCTAGCACTTGGAGAGTCATCAGAAAAATGGGAAAAAGTTGTGATGAGTCGGCTCAAGCAGGAAGGCTAGAAGGCGTGCGCCTTCCTGAGTGTGTGAGGGGAGAATTTCTTTAGGCATGAGCCGATGCATAGATTCTATGAGCCGATGCATGCCTTCCCAGAACCATGAATCGACACATGGAGAATGCGTGCGCCTTTCCGGGCACTGCCAGAACATAATTTTCCACTCATGAGCCGACCTATGGACCCATGAGTCGGCTCATGCAGGCTGTTTTGAGAAAATTGCCTATTTTTAGATGTTCCTCACTTTCACTGGTTAGAAGCATGATATATTTGTACAGATAGGGTTTGGATAAATAAAATGACGAGTATATTTTGGTGAATATTAATCCGTAACCGGAATTAATTAAATTATGAATATTGTTGATATGCTTCTTTTAATTGAATGCATGATTTTTGAGATTGATGAATTGTTGTTGGTGATTTGTATAATTCAATATATGTTGTTGTTTATCGTTTGACCTTGGAGTTTGGTAAACGAAATGTTGATAGCTTATGCCTAAATGATGAGTTGATGTTGTTATTGATTGTTGTTGTTGCTGTGTATGTGAGTCGTGCCCATTGAGTCACATATGTCAGCATAAGCGATGTGGGTTGTAGCCTCGGCCTTAATGGAAACTTGTTGATAGCCATAATGGCAATGATGATGGCCTCTAATTACGGGAAATAGCGATGGGGGCTGTAGCCTCGGGTACCACATGCATAAACATTGTCGAGTTGCATTCTGTTGTTTGTGTCGTCGTTGTGGTTTATGTTGTTCAAGTTGTTGAGTTGTTTGGTGATGTATTAATTGTTGTTGATTTCGTGATGATGTTAACGACAATGTTTTACCTCCTATGTTTGGTAAATAAAATGACGAGGGCTTATGCCATTTTGACGATTATGACGATGTTGATGTGTTGTTGTGTGTACGTGTTGTATTATGATGATTTATGACGACTGTGATGAATTGTGATGATTTAGGTGGTGATGATAAAAGTGTGTGAGATTGTAATATTATTTATTATCGGTATCTCTTTATAATTCTGAAACTATATATTAATTATCATCTCTTTATTTATATGATTTGATTTATCTCACCCTTTACTTGTTTAGTCGTTACCTTTATATTGGTGACGTGTAGGTGATCCGCGTCGATGAGGTGGATTAGCTCGAGTCGTTACTTTTGAGTTGCCTTGCTCTAATAGCGTAACACTCGGGATGGGCGCTTTTGTTGTTTTGATTTGTATATTATACGTGTATATCCTGATAACTATGTGGATTATGTTTATATCATAACATGATTATTTTGTTGATGTATTATGCTTTTATATGGCATAAATGGTGATGTATCCGCTGCCTTGTGCATATATATATATATGCTTAATTGATGTATGATGACGTGATCGGTATATCCGACTTTTGATTATCTTGATGATGCATTTTATTGCAAAGTGGAAACCATTGATATGTGATGCCTCAATTTATTATGAAATTTTATTACTCTAATTTTTCTCATTAATTCCGACGGGTAGAATTGGGGTGTTACAATAACCAACATCAATATGCTGCGACCTCGAGTGAAAGGAAGAATTCTTTGATAAGTGAATGACACTTTGATTATCATAAAACAAGACATATTTTTCTTGTTTCACACCAATTTCCATTACAAATTTCCTCAATCATAACAACTCTTTTTATGCTTCCACGATGCCTATAAACTCGACTTCGGTAGTATATAGTGCAACACAATTTTGCAACTTTGATTTGCCAAGCCGCGGCTCTCCCGACAAAATTCACCATATATCCCGAAGTGGATTTTCGATCATCTAAGCTTCCGACCAAATCTGAATCTGTATATCAAACCAACATAGGCTTCTTACATCCCATAGTTAGTCTCAAATTTGAAGTGCCACGCAAATATCTCATCACCCACTTTACGGCCTCCCAATGATATTTTCCCAGATTTGAGAGATAACAACTCACCATTCCCACGACATGAGCAATATCGGGTCTTGTACAAACCATAGCATACATCAAACTACCAAAGGCCAACGAGTATGAAATATTCTTCATACTCAACTTTTCTTCATCCGTATACAGACATAATTTATGACTAAGCTTGAAATGAGAAACAAGTGGAATGCTCACTACTTTAGCCTTATCTATAATAAAACGCCGAAGAACTTTCTCCACATACTTTTCTTGTGACAAGTACAACTTCTTCTCATTTCGATCTCGAACAATTTCAATACCAAGAATTTTCCGAGCCTCTCCAAAATCCTTCATAGCAAAAGATTCACTCAAAGTGTTCTTTAACTCTTTAATTCTTGAAATATTTTTTCCAACAATTAGCATATCATCCACATGAAGTAAGAGAATAATGAAATCACCATAAGAGAAATTCCATAAAAACACACTGAAATTTTGGTGAAGCAGCAAACTCAGATGTCTCATAAACATGTCTTGACATCTGATCTGACATTATAAAATAGACAAGGTAGAATTAAAATAACATTGCAGGAAAATACAAAGAACACACAGAATTGTTCACCCAATTCGGTTCAAACCAACCCACATATGGGGGCTTACCAAGCTAGGAATGAAGTCCACTATCAGTAGTACTAATTAAGAGTTAAACCTACTTGTTTACACCCTTAACTTAATCCCTACCCAATGACCCTTCTACCTAGGTCTTCCCTAGACATGGAATATCCCCATTCCACTTCCAATCTTCACAACGATGTCTAGCAGTCAACATCCCAGCCACTCTCTCAACAGCTTGATACCTATCAACTCTTCAAACAAAAAAAATAAAAGTCACACTTCAATTACAAACTAAATAAGTCCTAAAGCATCTTGCTTCTAACTTAGGACACACCTTGGAGTTGCTTCACAACTTTCTGCAAGAACAAAACTCATATCATTACTTCACGGCTTCTGAGTGAGTAAAACAGTCCTCTTGCCTAAAGGCTTTGAGGTACAAATTAGAGACCATCCCACAACCCAGGTGGTTCACTCACAAACCAACTTTCCTAGAGAGTTATTACAGACTCAGCCCTAATAACTACATCATGATAAATCACGGCTGGTACAAAGCTTAGGTTACAAAACTTCTATTTATAACCTATTACTCAACTGGATTTGAACCTTCAAATCGTAACAAACTGCTGCTAAAATTTCTCCACAATATTCTCCAAAACAGCTTGCTAAAACCACTCCAGATATTCTCCAAAACTATCTCTGTAAAATTATAACAACAAGTAAGCTGTTACAAATATGAAACAAAGTCTCCTAATATATCTCCATAATTTGGGCTCCAAGTAACAACAAGTAAGTTGTTTCAATTCTGCAAAAGATTCTCCTTAGGAATATTCTGCTTCAATACAGAATCCAATCTGTCAGCTTAGGCACGATTTTGTGACATCTTCTTCGACACGTTGTTCCAGATATTGAAACACTTCAACACAACATGTTTCTTCATTAAATAGAACGTCAACCTGCTTTCTCCTTACAAGTTATCAATCCTATTTAACCTATTGCTGCTATATTTGTTTTACCAAACATAAACCCAATCCTAAAAATTGAGAATCAATAATCACCCCCTTTGCCTTATTTTAACTAAAACTAATTTACATAACCTTTGTATTACAAAAGCATAATAAAATATACAAGGGTTTAAACAATTTAATCCAGCAACAACAATTTAGAATTTTTCAGTAGTCACTATTTATGATGTTTCAAACTCTTCATGTGACAGTCTTCAGTCTTCTTTTAATGATGTCAAAACATCACACTAGGACATTTTTCTGGCTGGTCCAAATCCAATGTTCTCCCTTTCTTTTAAGGATCCCACAGATCGCATAAAGTTTCTCCCCCTTAAAAGTTGATCTTCAGAGATAACATAGCATAACCAGTTCTCCCCCTTTTTAGCCATAATATGACAAAGGCTTGTTGAAGGAGAAATTACTATTGCATAGGAAACATAACACCAAATACACCATCTTCACAAAGAAGGAGAAAAACTGAGGCTATGATGTACATGAGGAACAAAGTGTGAAGGGAAGAAAAAGAATGAAAAAGAAACTCTATATACCTAAGCAACCATGCTGATTAATTCCTCCTTCTAGATATTACATTTACTAGTAGTTGTTGATACTAGTAAAGTCTTCAAACTAGAATAGTAGTTATGCATTTCCAGAGAATACTACTCTAAAAAAACTTAGAATCTTTTTATTCTAAACCAAAGATAGAACTTCCTCTTCTGAATGAGGTGATAGAATATCAAGTCCCATAGTCCCAAGTCTCTTCCACATACCATCATCAACAATGATGTTGAAACATCATTTGGGACACCATCAACTTTACTACAGAACCTATCAGCTTTGGTTATGAGATTATAATAAAACTGCATCTTCAATATTTTAGGACACTTCAACATATAGCAGTATACACTCCCCTTCCCATCTGTTAAAGAATAATTTCTCCCTCTCAATAGCAGCTTGAATTTTAGACGCACTTATCTCATCCTTCAAAAGTTTGGTCATCTTAAATATCATCACCTTCTTGGACAACTTTGTTGAGCCCTTCACTTCTCTGAGTCACATATACTAAGGACACAATTTGGTTTTGGTCCTCCTATTATTGGAAGTATTCTTTATTTAGAATTTTCCACATGTTCCAAAGCAAGAATCCTTAATTTTCTTGCTATACAAGGTATGAATTGCCACTCTCTGTTACTTGCAATAGAGGAAATTATAATTTGCGTATGACTAGAGATACGTCTTCATAATATAGGTTTGATCCTATCTGCACTTACTCAACATTTGTCCATCTTCACATCCATATTGATACATGGAATTCTCATTGTAGACTTGTACACATTTGACAACTATATCCAGCTCCCATCAAGATATTTATTGTTATTTGTACATATGTCTTCATTAAAGGCCTATCTCTCCATGCACCTGTGATGATTAATATATTCCTTATGAAATTCAACTTTCAAAGATTACATGAATACATTAGACACTTACTCAGCTCCCGACATAGTATTTGAATCATGTATTCAAGTAATGCCCTAATAAGTACTTAGTCTCATGTCAGAGTACTCATTAGTTAGTCATATAGAATTACCTACTCACACTAGGTAAACTGACAACTCCATATACACTTGCTGAATCTTCACTATAAATCAAGCATGATAACCAAAACATCTCAGATTAAGTCAATGGATTGACTTTCAACTTCACTTCAGATAAGAGCATACATTTGAGATGATGTTTCATCATCTGATACAACATCACCCATTTTTATTAATGTTCTGGGGGAACATCCATAATAACTCATACAACACTTAGGGGGAAAACATAGGAAGCACAATTAACAACATATGATCAATGCTTCTGGATCATATTTCCAACATAGCCAGGCGATACCATAGACCACATCTCAATAAGAATTTCTTCAGATCTTCAATCTGATTTTAAGATGATGGATGTCAATGTCTGTACCTATAGAGGAGATTCCCTCTACTAGGTTTCTAGAACAGACTTATTAGAGCATAATACATATACAAACTTATGAAGCTTGTCTCCTTATCTCCTTCAAGGCAATACTCTTTATCAGAAGATAGAGTATTTACAACATAACACACTGTGGTTGGATCACAGTACTCCCTTTCACATGGAATATGTTCTATAGTTACAGAATTCCTTAATTCTGGTTCCTTTGATCAGAAGGTCTTTTTAGAAATTTTCTCACTCATATACATAAAGGTTTGGAGTAGTCAACCTTTATAGAGTTTGAAATCTATACATCCATGAGCTGACATATGGAGTAGATAAATTGTTGATCCTATCCTGATCAACTTAGCACAATTTTGATGTCTCCTCTTCAAGATCAAGAGTAGGTTCCAAACAAAACAACCTTTTGTTTAGGACGCAAACATCTTTTCTTCAACTGTTAGCTGCTGTTCGCGTTAAAAGGTGACGCGCCTGAGGATGCGAACGTGAGTTCGGATCTTCTGGTACGCAACGATTTAAATCTTTTGATTTGTTTATAAAGATGCCGCGAGCATCAAGCTTTATTATTTTCAACACAAGAAAGATGATTTAATGATTATGAAAAAGGGGAAAGCTGAAATACCCTCAATTGATATTGGTATGCGTAACGACTAGCGCAAACTAGACATAATGCATTGGGGAGATTCTGAGTAAGGGGGATTGTTATATAAAGGGAATAGATGGAGCACCCTAAATATATATAGTTATCTACAGCTTTATATATGAATACGTTTGATATGTTTATGTGTTTTAATTGCTATTTCTATGATTGGGAAAGTTTCTCCTTTGGGGTTTTAAGAAACAGTAGATTTTGTGGGATTATAGTGTTTGTTATTTATTGTGCTCGCAAAGATCTGTGGATCTTCTGCATACATATCCCCTAGTGGGAATCAGAGCATTTGTAGCTCGGATCTATAGGGTTCTATGGTTTGTTTGGTCTGAGGGAGATAGAAATTTGCTCGGCAAGGATGAGACCTTGTGCCTACGTATTCTCAAAAGGATGTTGAGAAAGTCAGAGCAATCGTAGTTCCCACTTATGCTAGTGGAAAGCAACGGGATGTTACTAAGAGACATACAAATGTCATCTTAATGAAAAAATTTATCTAATCTATTTCATCACATACATTTTTGAAAAGTTTGACTGATTAAAATCTTTCATCGTAAGTATTAGGTGCTTTGCTTGAGTGTACAAGCGTTACCACTTACATGTTTAAGAAAGATGTTTGAAAAAGGTGATTGAATCTTTTTAACTGTAAGCATTGGGTGTTTTGCTTGAGTGTACAAGCGTTACCACTTACAATTAATAGATGTTTTTTGTTTGAAAAGAGTTTAAAAAGTTTGAAAAGTTGTTGACTGTATGTGATGTAATGGATGAGATACTTCTTCCATAGAGATGATAGATGTCTAAATCTTAAGGAGAAATTGATTGGATTAAAGGGATGCTTTTAAGAAGCCCGTGGGTCCTTGTATTGTTAGCCCAAGAGGAGGCATTCCGAGGGTCATCGAGGGTCATCGAGGGTCATCGAGGGTCCTTGTATGAAGCTCAAGAGGAAGCTATAGGGTATGGTTGGTTTTGGCTTGAAAGGGATTTCACCGAGAAACCGTCCTTTTCTGAATAAGAGCAATTTCACCGGGAAATTTTACTCTCTGGGGAATTTGAAAGTGATTTCACCGGAAACCATCCTTCGTGGTTCTATCTTAGCGGGTGATTCTTTGTATTGGAAGCCCAATAGGAGGTGTTAAGAGATTTCTGTCTCTTTCATTGTATGATGCCCAAGAGAGGCTAAACTCAAAGAGGAGTTCTTTTGAGCGAAGCCCAAGAGGAGGTGACTCAGCAGGAGTCTTGTCTTATATGAAGCCTAAGCGGAGGCTAACTCTGTGGGAGAGTTTCTTTGTACAAAGCCCAAGAGAAGGCTAAACTACTTGGAGATAAAAATATCTTGTATGAAGCCCAGCGGAGGCTAAACTCAATTGAGGATGAGTTATCTTGTATGAAGCCCAAGGAGGCTAAACTCAATGGGATGAGTTATCTTGTATGAAGCCCAAGCGGAGGCTATACTGTGGGAACCTATTGATTAGTCTAATTATTATGTTATAACTAGACAGTTGTATAAACAGGTGTGTGTGTGTGTGATATGTATTCACAGGAGTTTATGAAGGAAATATAAACAATGCATGATGTTTACTTACAGCAGTTTATGAAATATAAACAAGTGTCGTGAAACGAACGTTTAAAACAGCGCAACTTGATTATTCACAAGTTTGTACTGTGTACAAGGAAATGAATATGTACACGGACGAGTTTTTATGTACAAAGAAAGATGGATGTACATAGGAGGGTTGGGACTTACACCATAAGGGAGGCCCATTGATTTGAAAGTAGTTTCACAGGGAATAATGCTCCTTTCAATGTCAATGGTATTCAGTGTAAAATGTACAGATGAAACGGAAATAATTGATTGAAGTTTATCTGTAAAAGGTATCTGTATTATGTACGGATAAAAAGTTTGATATGTACAAGGAAAATATTGTGTATGTACATAAAGAATGTTTGGTTTGTGTATACACAAGTGAAGTGAAAACAAACGATCGAAGTTTGTCTGTACTTGAGTATAAAAAAAGTATCTGTATTATGTACAGATAAAAATTTGTATGTGTTTGGAAAGTTTTTGATATGTACAAAGAAATATTATGTACATAAAAGAATGTTATGGGACTTACACCATGATGGAGGCCCATTGATTTGAAAGCAGTTTCACAGGGAATAATGCTCCTTTCAATATCAATGGTATCGGTGTATAAACAAACGAATGAAAACAAACGAAAGAAATTTGTTTTATGTTTGAATATTGACAATGATAATTTGAGTATGTACAAGTAAAACTAAGTATGTACATAAAGGATTGGGACTTACACCATAAGGGTGGCCCATGATCGATCGAGAAAGAACGAATTTGTTTTATCGTTTTAAATCGGATTGATCATGGTAAAAGATGCAAGTTTGATGAAATGTTTTGAAAAATGATTTGAAAATGTTTTGAAAATGTTTTGAAATGTGAGGTTCATTTATGAAAAGTTTTGAAAAAAATCGGAAGTCGAAAACTTGAAAAATTCACCTTTTAAGGTGGTTTGAAAAGTGTTCAGAACGTCGTTTTCGGCTCGATTAAAATTTAATCAGATGAAAGTTTTTTTCTGAAAAATTTTGCACTATCATAAAATAGATGTATTTATTGACAAGTGTTTAAAAAATCATCTCAAAATGAGAAGTTTTGATTGGTCAAAAAAATGTTGAAAGTTTGATAAAAAAACATGAAAAAATTGGAAGTTTGTAAAAAAGAATGGTCTTGGTGGGTTTTGAACCCATGACCATGAGGTGGGGCACGTGGCAAGAAGAACTTAAAGGCAAGCATACTACCACTGGGCCAAACGCGCTGAGTTGCTTAGTGGACTAACACACGCGTTGAAAAAGGATTGGATCATTTGAAAATTTAAATTTTGAAGAACACCAAGAACACGCGCGCAGTCCTGGGTTTATAGTTTGATTTCCAGAAATTTTGATCCAAGCTACCATCCTCATTTCTCAACCAAATTGGACGATGTAAACATCAAAATGACTCGATTTTGAACAAGGAATACAATGGTGTATGTTAATTGCATTTATTTTCAGTCTATCATGTTTGGATTTCTGGGAACACGAAGAACCCTAGAAACTGAGAAATCAAATTAAATTATGTGTAGTTGATGATTGTTTGATTTTATTGAGGGTTATCAATCGTTATGAGTGCAGAAAACAATTGGCCAAGAGTTTTTGTCAAAAGAATCAAGGAATCATGATAACCAAGTTCGTGTTCATACCTGGAAAAATGAGAATCGAATTCTGGGAAAACGTGTTTCCAGAGCTTGTTTCTTGATTGTGTGAGCTCCAACGGCATGTAAGGAAGCTATGAGAGTGGTCTGCGCATCATGGATTCATCTAGATCATCCTGCTCAAGTCGACCTGCATAGTTCAAAAATGGCAACTGGATTTCGAAGTAAATCGTGTTACAGATGATTGTTCTTGTTTTGGATCAACTCCATGATGTATATGGATTGTGTTTGGCTGCTCAGAACTCAAAGGAATCAAGCCAAGCTTCAGTTTCGATTGTTATGGCAGTTTTGGAAACTTATGTGCATAAGATGCAATTTCTGATTTCCAGCCTTGTTCAAGTTAATTTTAAGTTTGGAACAAGTTTAATAATGATTATGCAACATGTATGACACCAAATTTCATCATGGTTTTAGCTCAAATTCAAAATGCTATGTTTTCTCAATTTGCACTATATTACTTGATTTTCAAGAAAGTGAAAGAAAGCATGAATTTGTATTGTTTTTGGTGTTGATTTAGGCTTGAAATGTGATCCTTTTATAGGCCAATTAGGACTGCAATGTTAGGCAAGAAGGACATGGCATTTGGTAATTCAAAGAAAGCTTAAGGGGCAAGAAAGTCTTTTGTAAAGCAAAAGGAAGGTTCCTTTTTTCACCATGTGTGAAATTATCCAACTTGATCCAATCTTTCAATTATCACTTCTCACTGATGTTTATCAGTTTGATGACTCAATTTGGCAAGGTGGCAAGGTTGAATTACTTCTTGGTGAAGAAAACTCAAAAAATGACCTATAATTGATGTTTTGATCTTTGAAAATCAAGTTTCATGGAGCCTTATGTTTCAATTTCAAAAGTATAGCTAGACTCCATGGATTTGAGAGTTCTTGGACATTTTGGAAAGATTTTTCCACAAGCTACAACTTTCATGTTTTGAGTTTTATCAAATTCAAATTGGAACTAGGTGAAAAAATGGCATGAAGTTTGGAAAAAATGAGAAATTTCAACACTTCGAAAAATTTCTAAGTATGAAAACTTTTGACTTTTTGTTGACTTTTTCAAATTCTTTGATTTTTTATGATCATGATGGATCATTTGAAGTATTTTGATGATGGAAAAAGTTTTGTTTTGAAAAATTTGACCAAAAGTCAAAGTTTGACTTTTCTGTGTAGATGAAATTTCATCAGATGTTTCTGAAAACGACTGATGAATTCTGTGAACCTCTGTGATGTTTTGAATCCAGAAATTAGGTCAAGATGTTGTATCTAAGATATAATGACCAATCTCTATCCAAAAAAGTTATTTCTTGTTCAAAAAGTCAGAGAATTCTCATGCCCGATCAAAACCCTAATTGGTCGATCCTCGATTGATCAGTGAGAAAATTTGATATCTGAGGATTGAAGGTTGATGATTTGATCAAGATAGATCAAATAAGATGAGAAAATCTCAAACCCTAATTGGTTAGCTCTTGAATCAGATAAAAATCTGATGAAACCCTAATTTTGACCTGTGAGTGTTATACCCGATTAATGTTGTCTGACCTGTTAGTTATGCGATGATGCAAATGTAAGGTGGTATATTAGGTCAAAATTTGGGGTATGACAGCTGCATACCTGTTGATATGATGTTCTAACATCCCATAGAACATAAGTTCCATCTTCTTGGAACACAACATCCTTGATAATCTTCAAGGTCTTCACAATACTTTGATGCACATGAGGGTCACTGATCAATGGACTCCCATAGACTTTATTAGAGAATGCCTTTATAAGTGGACTTAAGGAAAGACTCAAGTATCTTTTGAAGGCTTGGAAAAACACTTAGAAGGGGGGTTGAATAAGTTTTTTTTACTTTTTAGATCTTTTACCCAAACAAAAAATAAAATACTCAAGTATTTTTATCCTGGTTTGTTTGACACTCAAACTACTCCAGTCCATCCGCCAAGGTGATTTTGCCTCTCTCAACGAGGACTTAATTCACTATAATCAATGATTACATAGTGCACTACCCAACCGGTGTGACTAACTTCCTCTAAGACTCACTAGTCCTAACCCTATCAAGAATTCTGACCCAACTGGTCTTCTCAAGGAACAAACCGCACAACCAACCGTTGTGACTAACACCTCTAAGACTCAACTAGTCCTAGCCCTCTCAAGAATTCTGACCCAAACTGGTCTTCTCAAGAAACAACTATTAGAATGTTAAATTCTGACTGAATGTGTACAAAAGTGCTTCTAGAAAAGCTATTCTTCACTAAGTGAAGTTTACACAAAATTTAAGCTCAATAAATAGTAAACTAATTTACAAAAGATAGTTCTTTGTACTTGCAGAAAGTTTACTTTGGAAATGACTTTCTGTAAGTTGCTAGAAGATGTTGTTGAATTGTTCTCTTTCGTACAATATCTCTTCTTGTGAAAGTTGTTTTTGTTCGTATAGTACTTTCTCTTTTTGTTGATGCACCTTTCTTGTACTGTATGTGTTATATTAAAAAAATTATTTTTCTTCTTTGAATTGGAATCCTTAAATAATGCTTTCAGAATCTGTCCGTTGGAGGTGGCGTGTCTTGAAGAATGGGAAACATAATTAGCTTGCTTGTCTCCACATGATTTTGCTTAACCAATGAACCTTGGAAGTTGTGCCACTCAAGTACTTAGCCTTTTTAGCTTAGTGATTTTCGTTGCTGTAGCAGGTTTTGTCTCTAGAAGATAATGTACAAGTTGATAAAGATCTTCTAAATATTTGCTCATCAAAACTTATGTTGGTGCTTCCATCAGAAGTTTACTCTTCCCTGCTGTCATACCCCAAAATTTGCCCTCCATCTACTCAAGAGATTTCATACATCTATGCTCAAGGATTCCTCAAGAGTTGATCAGACAAACTCTCTCCTAGACAATCAACCTAAATTAGGGTTTGGTATCTCTCAAGTCAAGATGAACTTCCAACATCTCCAATGGCCTTCATGCCTCCTCATATGCTTCAAAGATTCTCCATGTCAAGTTTCAAGCCTCACAAGTCAAGTTTCCTCAGACAATTGCTCAGATGGTTGAAAATCAGTTGTATTGGACAAAAAGTCAACTGTGGTCAACATACAGTCAAACTTCATAATTTTGGTCAACATCCTCATTTTGAAGTTACATTCATCATTTGATCAAGGGTTGATCATGATTCATCAAGAAAACTCAAGATTTGCTCAAAAGTCAAACTTTCTAAATTAGGGTTTCTAGGTGAAAAGTCAATGAACTTTGGTGATCATAACTTTCTCATACTTTCTCAGAAATTTTTCCACCACCTCTTGTTTTGAAGGAAATTCAATTCTCTACAACTTCATGTCTCACAAGAATGTCCAAAAAATGCTTCATTTGAGAGGTATAGCTCAAAACATTACAGGTCATTTTCAAAGTCAACAAAAAGTCAACTTTTTTGCTTTGAAGATATATTAAGCATGGTAACTCCAATTGAGATGAGACCAAAAAGTTTGGTTAGAGGACTCTTAGAGCTTTCCAAAAAGTCCAAGAACACTCAAAAATGTGGAAAATTGAGCAAGATACACTATTCAGAAGTTGGGCAATTTTGGACAATTGCACAAAAGGACATTTAGGTCAAAATGCAAAATTTTCCAAATGGGCCTATAATCTTTTGATCCAAACTTGTTCATGACATGATTTTTGACCCATAAATGTTTGGCATTGGTAATTTTCTATTTTTATGATTTATATTTGAATTTTATAACATTTAATTCAAAAATAAATTATATAAAATATGAAAATTAAGTATTTTTTCCAAAAGAGCTGATTTTATATCTTCCTTAATGTCCAAGAAAGCCCAAGATACTTGCCAAATTCGTGCATGATCAAGCATTGAAGAGGAAATCAAATTTCCTTCAAGAAAATTGATTTTATTTGAAAAAATTGAATGCACCAAATCATATCTTTTTTCACTCTTTTTTCTTTCCAAACCTCTTCTATAAATACCAAGCAATGCAGCCAGCAATGAGGACGAAACCCTAATCCTTAAAACCACCCAAACTCTTGCAAATTTTTCAAGGAAACTTGAAAATTCGAATTTCAAATTCCAGCCTTTCCCAACCTCTTCCAGCCACTCCATCGTGCTCAGGAGGTTCCCAAGAGTCAGAATCAACTCTTGCTCGAAGCCAATCCATCCAGAATCGGGCTCTACATCAACTCCGATTTGGTATTTTTTCATGAAATCGAATTTGTAAATCTATGCATTGCTAACCATTTTTGTGTGTTTATTTGAACTCAGGATGCATATTTGATCATGTTTGAACCATCACATGTGAGCTTGAACGTAGGAAAACTGGTTTGCCATTGTTAGGGCGTTTCGGACTGTTTGGATCGAACCGGTTAATATAAGCGTTTTCAGGACAAACCAACAGCACCATTGGATTCAGAAGGTCCGATTTAGGGGGGTAGGGTACCTTAGAACTTTTTGTTTTGCGTATTTTTTGAGTTTTCAGGTTGGAGCAATCGGAGAAGACGACCGGAGCTAGGGCTCCGGCGTCGTTGAAAGCTTTGACTCCGGCGTGGGCTTGCGTGGCGTTTCTGGCTTCCATGATTCGTCCATTTAAAAACAGATGGGGACCACTTCGCTGACTGTGTTTCAAACACACCCCTGACGCGTCATCCTTCATATTCAATTAATTTCAGTTTTCAAAACACAAAGAGCCACTTGTCCTAGTGGTTAAGGCGTTTGCTGTTCAAAGATCCTCTCAAAGGACACCAGTTCGAATCCTGCTTGCACCGGTTCTTTCTTTTTCTTTACAAACTTCAAACTTTTTAATATTTTTCTATTTTCTTTTTATTTTTAATATTTGTATGTTATTTTAATTCTTTTCATGTTTTTATTTATGCATTAAAAAATTCATCAAAAATATTTATTCTTTTTGCATTGTTTTCTGAAAATCTTTATTTAATTTAATAAATTAAAAAAATATATTTTTGCATGCATATTTATTTTTATTTGTAATTTTGCATTTAAATCATTGTAAATTCATTTTTAATTACTAAATTGCATCTAAAAAATCCCAAAAATTTATTTTAGCATATTTATATTATTTCCAGCATGTCATATTTTTTTCAATTAAAAAGTTGCATTTTTTCTAACATTTTCTCTTATTTCGATTTCATCATATTTTCCGATTTCTCGTTCGTTTCACAGGTTCTTCCAATTCGGACGTTTCTTTACCGTTTTCATTTTATTTTCCAATAATGTAACTGTATATGGGATGTAATAGTTTAATTTAGGATTTTATTTTCCGCATTTTAAATTATGTATCTGCCCCAAAGCCATGTAATAGCGTAGGACATTTACCTTTCCGCACTTTACATTCCGCATTTTAATTTCCGCACCCTATAAATTTCTAGTAATTAGGCGTGTATGGCAAGACTAAAATTGAACATAGCCCACTAATTCCAAGATAATATATCTGAATTTGACACACTCTTTTCACACACGCACCCCTTAGGGTAATTCTCTCTCGTTGCCTTTGCGAATTCAAAATGGTCATGTCCCTCGAACGTAGAGGTATTCTAGCACCGTTGCCTTCCAAACAAATCATCATAGTCCCTTCGATACAAAGATCATAAGACCCACGATGTCGCCTCCGAATACATGATCTTGACCCTCGATTGTCGCCTACGAAAAATGATGATAGTCCCTTCGAATGTGCTAGGATACTTCCTACAAGTTGCTTTCTATGACCATCCGATGTCCCTTCGAATGTCCCGCTTACATCCAACGAATGGAGCTACCTACTAACTAATGGTATGGCTAGCGCTATTCTAAAGGAATGTAGAAGTACAACAAACGACCAATTCTGAGTGGGTAAATAAGTCTTTTAGTTGCTTGCTCTATCAAATACTTTTCACACCACACACTTTTTCAAAGTTCAAATTCTTTTCAAAACAAAACATTTCCGAACACTTTGTATACACTCCTACATGAGTCATTACAAAGTCAAAGCGAAATGCTTTTTTTTCAAAACATCTTTGTCAAACACACAGAAAGCAATTTTAAAAAGTGATCTAGAGCAACTAAGAGCCCGTAGATAACTACGGATGGAAAGGGGTGCTAATACCTTCCCTTTTCATAACCATTCTCCGAACGAGAATCTAACGAAGGTCTTTTTCTGGTACTTTTACCTTCCCTTAATTGGATAAAAATAAAAGTCGGTGGCGACTCTTGCTATCCGCACATTTGGATACAAAAATCCTACAAAGTCAGTTCACCGTATCACACCTGCTTCTTTCAGAAGTTGCTTCTATCAGAAGTTGCGATGTGCTTGCTTTTATCAGAAGTTGCGTTGTGTTTGCTTCTATCAGAAGTTGCGATGTGCTTGCTTCTATCAGAAGTTGCGCTGTGCTTGATTCTGTTAAAAGTTGTGTTGTGCTTGCTTTTGTGTTGTGCTTGCTTCTACATTGTGCTTGCTTGACCAGAAGTTCTATTCTCATCAGAACTTCTAATACTTCATCTTCTGTAAGCCTTGTTATACATCTTCTATTCAGAACATATTATTGGTGCTCTTCATAAGAGGTTGCGCTTTGCTAGCTTCTATCAGAAGTTGTATTTTAATCTTTACTTCAGAAGCTTTCTTTGCAGCATGTCTTCCAGAAGTTCTCGCTCAGAACTTCTAAGGCGTGTTTCTGTAAGCAGTTTCTATGAGCGTGTTTGTCTCATTCAAACTTCTAAAGCGTGTTTCTTTCAGCAGTTCCTTTTAGCGTGCTTTGTCCAGAAGTTCTGCTCTCATTAGAACTTCTAACTTCAACTTTTGCCCAGCATGATATTTTCCATTTTTGCGCTAGAGTAAGAACACCTTCTAAAATGAAACATTTACACGTCAGAGTATCATATTCAATTATAAAAAATTTATTATACTTGTTATCATCAAAACTTTAATATATATTATTAGAAACAAACTTTGTTCTAACAATCAAATTGTTAGAACAAAGTTTGTTTCTGATATCTTTGACACCTTTAATATCGTTGGAAGCATCCAAAGACAATTTTGTTGAGGAATACAGCCCTAATATCTTTCCATATTCAGGACCACATCAGAAATCATGCAGCGAATATATAGATACCTCAACAACACAAACAATGCTTGTACCACGTTTCAAGCATACACAAGGCATCCTAGGATTGAAAATAAAGCAATCCTATGCACAACAGCTTCTCATTAAGTTGTAGACTAGACAAACA
Source organism: Vicia sativa (assembly GCA_021764765.1). Lineage (NCBI taxonomy): Eukaryota > Viridiplantae > Streptophyta > Magnoliopsida > Fabales > Fabaceae > Vicia > Vicia sativa. Next base: position 191,268,794 of record CM038795.1, on the reverse strand, counting down.
CCAATACCATAACCAGAACAATGGTTCACCAGAAAAATTATAAGACTTACCTTATCAATATCTTCTTTCCCGCATGAAGTTCTTGATAATTTTGCTATTGTTTTAAATACACACTGAACAGTGATCAATCCAAGGTCTTCATTCCCGCATGAAGGCTTTGAATTCTTCATTCCTCTATTCTAGCTTCATCTTCTTCCTTCCTTAAGAAGATACAGTTATTCTGGTCACGCTTGTCTTCACTCCACACCAGTTTTACAAGAATAAGTCCATCATCCACTTCAAGGGACCATACAATATGAACCACTCTAGTTCAAACAATATTCCAGAACAAATCTTCTACCTTGTACAAAACCAGAAAGTATCCCCCTTGCATCTCATTCAAAAAAAGACAGGATGCCTGCTCTGATACCAATTGAAATCCTGGTGCAGCAGCAGACTCAGATGTCTCATAAGAATGTCTTGACATCTGATCTGACATTATAAAAACAGACAAGGTAGAATTAAAATAATAGTGCAGGAAAATACAAAGAACACACAAAATTATTCACCCAGTTCGGTTCAAACCAACCTACATTTAGAGGCATACCAAGATAGGAATGAAGTCCTCTATCAGTAGTAATAATTCAGTGTTAAACCTACCCATTTACACCCTTCACTTAATCCCTACCTAATGACCCTTCTACCTATTTCTCCCTATATATGGAATATCCCCATTCCTCTTTCAATCATCGCAATGATGTCTAACAGTCAACATCCCAGCCACTGCATCAACAACATGATTCCTATTAACTCTTCAAACACATAAAATTAGAAGTCACCTTTCTACCAAAAACTACTAAGTCCTAAAGCATGTTGCTTCTAACTTAGGACACACCTTGGAGTTGCTTCATAGCTTCCTCTAAGAACACAACTCATCTCATTTCTTCACAGCTTCTGAGTGAGTAAAACAATCCTCTTGCCTACAGGCTTCGAGGTACAAATTAGTGACCATCCCACAATCCAGCTGGTTCACTCACAATCCAACTCTCCTAGAGAGTTTTTACAAACTCGGCCCTAAAAACTACATCATGATAAATCACGGCTGGTACAAAGCTTAGGTTATAAAGCTTCTATTTATAACATATTACTCAACTGGATTTGAGCCTTCAAATCGTAATAAACTGCTGCTAAAATTCCTCCACAATATTCTCCGAAACAACATGCTAAAAACACTCCTAGATTTTCTCCAATAATATCTCCATATAGTTATAACAACAAGTAAGCTGTTACAAATCTACAACAGATTCTCCTATAAAGTCTCCCTAATATATCTCTATAATTTGGGCTCCAAGTAACAACAAGTAAGTTGTTTCAATTCTGCAAAACATTCTCCTTAGGAATATTCTGCTTCATTATAGAATCCAATCTGTCATCTCAAGCACGATGTCGTGACATCTTCTTTGTCATGTTATTCTAGATGTTGAAACACTTCAACACAACATGTTTCTTCATTAAATAGAAATTCAACCTGCTTTCCCCTTACAAGTTATCAATCCTATTTAACCTATTATTGCTATATTAGTTTTACCAAACATAAAGCCAATCCTAAAAATAGAGAATCAACACATACAACGATCGACCTTAGTCATCTTGTACCCATGTTTAATCATCACCGAGTGGAACTTTTGATACCATTGGCGAGGTGCTTGTTTCAAACCATAAAAACTTTTTACCAATTTGCAAACATAGTCTTCTTTTCCTTTCTCTCAGAATTCATTCGGTTGCTCCATGTAAATTTCTTCATGTAGATCACCATGAAGGAAAGTCGTCTTTACGTCCATTTGCTCTACTTCCAAATCAAGACTAGCAGTTAGCCCAAGAACCACTCGAATAGATTGCATCTTCACAACCAGAACAAAAATCTCGCCAAAGTTAACACCTTCCCATTGTTTCAAACCTTTTACCACCAAGCGAGCCTTGTACCTTCTTTAGGAAGTACTCTCATCATGCTTAATTCGAAAAACCCATATATTCTTCAATGCTCTCTTAACCTTTGGCAACTTCACTAACTCAAACGTATTATTCTCACGAAGTGATTGCATTTCAGCCTCCATGGCATCCATCCACTCCTTTTTGTTCTCATCATCCAAAGCTTCTTTCAAGCTTTCGGGTTCTCCATCATCGGTAAGAAAAACATATTCATCTGAGGGGTATCGAACGAAAGGCCTTTTATCACGAATAGATCACCAAAACTCATTAGAAGCAATCGATTGCTCAACACTTTCAACCTCTTGATCAACATTGTTTTCAACAACATCTTCCATAGAACCTACATAAACAATATCATTTGGATTTAAAACATTATTAATATTAAAATCGATACCTTGATTTTGAATTGGAACATCTTCGAAAGTGATAGGGGTTGGAGCAATAATATTTGAGTTCGTATCAACTAATTCTTCATCTTTAAAAATTGGATCTTTATTCTCAAATTTGTCGATGTCCTCAATGGTATAATCCTCCATGAATATGACATCATGACTACAACACATTCTTCTTTGCGAAAATGCTTAAACCTTTTTCACTAATATGACCCAAACGCTTGTGCCATAATTTGGATGAGCTATCATTATCACAAGTGTTGATGTAACACTTCGAAACCCCAAGTTGGACGACATACAAGTTTGAATTCCTTTTTCCTTTAGCAACCACCGTTGAGCCTTTCTTTAACTAACATTCATTGCCCAAAAAAGAATTATCATATCCTTCATTATCCAACTTTCCAACGGATAAAAGATTGAATCGAAGTTCCGGAACGTGTTTCACACCTTTTTGAACTAGAGTTGTCCCATTGCTAGTTCCGACACAAATATCTCCCATTCCGATGACATTAGCTTTCCCATTATTTCCCATACGAACAACCCCAAAGTCACTGGTCTCGTAAGTAGAAAAAAGATCATGTCTCGAGGTTGGATGAGTAGACGCACCACTACCAACCACCCAATCCATCTCATCACATGATAGATTGACATTCTCAACACAACTATCACAAATAATAAATAAATTATCAACAACAGCAACATCTTCATTATTGTTAGCTTTCTTTTTGTCGTTGTTGTAGCTCTCTTTCTTGTTTTCCCTTTTCAACTTACGACAATATCTCTTTATGTGTCCCTTTTCTCCACAATGATGACACTCAATATGAGAGAATCTATTAGCGCCTCCTTGTGATTTAGCACGTGAAGTTTCACGATTACTTGAACCTCTACTTTGATGTCTCCCCCTTGATTCAGTAACCAACACCTCAGAATGTGAAGAAGAACCTTGTGACTTACGCATCAATTCCTTATTCAACACACTAATTTTAGCCAAGTCCATCGAGATGGTACCATTCAGAGAGGAGTTACACAAGGATGTCCTAAAAGTCTCCAAAGAATTAGGCAAAGTACCAAGAAGCCACAAACCTTGAATTTCATCATCAAAAGTAAGATTCGTCTCCGACAATTGATTAAGAATACCTTGAAAAGTGATCAAGTGATCGGTTATTGGTGAACCATCACTATACCTTAATGACATCAATTTCTTGATCAAAAATAACTTATTGTTCCCCATCTTTCTTGCATACAATTCCTCAAGTTTGGTCTAAAGAGAGCGAGCATGAGTCACCGGGCTCACATGATTCAAAATATTATCAACTACCCATTGACGAATATAACCACAAACTTGTCTTTGCAACAAAGTTCATTCTTCATCACTTTTCCATCGGGTTTTTCATTAGAGAAAACTGGCAAATGAAAACCTTTCGCATAAAGCAAATCTTCCATTTTTCCTTTCCAAACATTATAATTGGAATCATTCAAACTCACAATCCTAGATGTGTTTGTCTCCATCGTTACACAAAACCAAACCACGACTCTAGATACCACTTATTGTAAGGAAATAATAACGCACCAGAATAATTAAACAAGACAACCTCTCCCAAATATCAAATGCCAATTATAGACAATTAACAAACAATACAACACAATTTTATCGTGGAAATACTTCCGTTAACTAGGAGTAAAAACCACGGGACCCGTAGGCCTCTTAAATCCTCCATTATAATCAACAATGGGTACAAGCCAGGTTCTCTCTAACATAGTTAAAGGCATACATAAACATCATCAATATTTATAATCTATCTTGGAATACAACAATAATAAAGAGAGACAAAACAACCCAAAACACCAAGAAATTATGACCCCAAAGATGGACTCAACAGATCCACTTACAAAACTCCGATAGAAATGAAAATTGGTGAGAATGTGCTCCCGTGAGGCATGAACGTTGTGTCAAAATTTCAAGAAGATCCGACAGACGGATTTTGCGCAAGCTTCAATTTACTGGGACTAATATATGCAGAATTAGGGCTGCGGGATTTCACTCTTCTCTCTTCTTTTCACTTGTTGTTTTTCACACGTATGGGCCATTAACCCACATCATTTGGGCCCACTCCAAATAGGAGGGATAGCCCAACACTTTTATCACAAATATCCATTACAAGCTAACTTAGGGTACAAGCTAACATAAAAATTGGACATAACAAACATGACCAATTCGAAATATTTACAACCCTAGCATTTCGACACCCACATACTAGAACACACTTCGACTATAATATGAAGGTCTTTGACATCATCATGAAAATAAACTTCAACGTCATACTCAATCCTATCGAACCAGAAGCTACTCTTCGACCCAATTGAATTTGATTCAATATCTCACATAATCTTTATAATCGTGTTAAGTTTTTGAAGATTTTTTTAGATTAGTTATAATTCAACAATAATAAAAAAAAATTAGAGATCATATTTAATAACATTTTAACAATGACAATAATTTTATGATATATATAACTAGATTTTAACCGTGATAAGTTTTAGAACAATATGTGTGTAACTTATGTTACATATCCTCAATCTCAACTATATTTATATAGAATGTGAGATAATTAGAATGTAGGTTGACAAATCTATTCAATGACTCAAATCAATCATATTTACTCGACCCCTTGGTAGATCCGGACAAACTTTGACCATATTCCATTACAACCAATGGAGCTCAGTTAAGATGTTAGACTTAGAATTTTAAATCCATCCATTACATTTCTTTAAATTTAGTTTACCTTTTTTTACATTGTTTATATTTTTTAAAATTAAGTATATTTTTCTGAAAATATCATTTATGTTTTCAAATCTTTTTTTTTTTTTTTTTAATTTTGGGATGTTTAAGTCTAAAAAGTGTCTTATTTAGTTACTTTTTTTAGAATACAAGTATTTTCTCTTATATCCTACAAATCCAACTTTAAAACAAAAACTGATTTGATTGAGTAACATATTTAGCCAAACTCAACCCATGTTCACTCTCAATGTGAAATAGCTGATTTGATTGGTTTGGTCAATTTCACACTTTCTCATAGAATCATATTTGGTTTATAATTCCAACTCAAACTCAGTGAAGAACAACTGTAAATCAACATATAGAAATAAATGGCTTCTTTTTTTTCCTTTTCTTCTTTTGGCTAGAAAGATAGTACATTACCTTTTGGGGTTAGAACTGCTAGCCATTCTCACATAATTTGTAACGTGGATGATGTCTCAATAATGCATGCTTTCAAATTTTTCCTTTTCTTTTGTTCTACCAAAAGAACAATGAATTTTAGAGATTAAAAATCAAACAAATTTGTCGGTTGATAAATATTCGAGTTTAGAGAGTCTCATTTTAAAATTTTAGATTTAAAAATCTGCTAAATACTAACAATTCGTGTGTTCAGACAATTCCTACATAATTTTGCTCTAACTTTGAATAAATTTATTTGAATTAGTCAGATCCTAAAATCTAATACCAAACTTGTGAATAATGTCTCACAATTACATTTTCTATATCTGTAAATGAGATTGAAGCACTATCAAATAGATCTTGATGCCTATGCTATTATTTTCAATTGATTTGTGATCTGAATGTTGATGTTGTAGCACTATAGAAATCACTATATATTAAAGGACAAACATGTGAATATAAAGACACCCCCCATTTACTTGGAGCACTAACTTTCCACCTTGTAATGCTACTGATTAAAGCAAAATCAATTGTCTCCTCTATTTTGTTGAGTTTCATCATAGCAATTTATTTCAATAGGTAATCAATTTTTAGACATTATTATAGAAGAATCTTTATTTGGTTGATTAGATTGTAAAATATCTTTATGCTAGTTTGCACAAAAAAGGTAACAATATGATATTTAAATCTGGAGAAAATTAGAATTTCCTTATTGAAATTATAAGGGTGGAGAAATTTAGTCACATAAATTTATAAAAAGCAAATTAGTCTTTTAAATATAAGAGTATCAATGAATTTAATCCCTCAATTAAAAGTGTATAGGCCCCTACCATATTTTGAGGTGTTTTTCATCATTTTGTTGATTTATTTTTTATAACCATTTCTCTTTCATTGCATATAAGGGATCGACCCGACCAAAGTAAATTTCTTAATCCATTCCATGATCTTTTTATTTCCGTGCGAAATTCCCAAATTATCCCTGAAAACAAAAAATATATTTCTGGTAAGCACCACCATCTGATAAAATTTAAATCAACCCGAAAAGTAAGTTTCGGTTTTGTACCGTAATTATATTTTCGGTTTCATTCATAACATAAAACCACAAAAATTCATTTCATTGTCTAACATAGAGATACATAAACTTAGCAAATACAAACCGAAAGTTAAACATAAATCGAATATTACAAATCAATATCTTGGTGGACGTTGCAACATCCTCATAATGTCATCAACGGTTCTTGATAAAGTCACATCTAGCTCAATTGGAAATTTCTCCTGAAAACTTCGATAAGCTGACCACATAGCCCGTAAATAGTCACCGTTCTTCAGTTCATGATTCATGAACTGCAGTTTCCTTCATGTCAATTGATGGCGAGCGGTACTTGATCTTCTCTACCTTTCGATCCTCGACGTAAGGAACAAGATCCTACAAAGTATAACACAAAATCTCATATATTCAATTTTTTTGCAAGTGGTCAAATTACAAAAATGATTATATTTCCACATCATAATACATTATCAAAATGTAGTTAACATTACAATCCTACATATACTACTTGAAAGAGTCGAAAAAAGTGTCGCCGGATAAATCCACCGGTGACCCCCCTTTTGACTTTTCCCTGTTTATTTCTATATCTATTTCCCTTAACTTGTTGTATTCTTGCATCCTTTCCATGAATTCGTCCGGCCATGTCTTTGATGGTCCTGTGAAATGAAGCGACCACTCTGGTGATGTCGGTGGTATAGGGCATCCCGGTTTCAAGTAGACTTGAATAAAATGTCGTGGATTTGAAATCCACCTAACACAAATGATACAATCAATGGGATTTAGTGTAGGGGCAGTGCGTAGAGGAAAATAAGTCTCCGAAAAATCGTATCTTGTCAGATTAATACACACTCTATCATACGCACTTGCTATGAGATGACCCATTTCAGGGAACCACATCCATTTGTCCTTCGGTGCACATCCAACCTTAACAGGTACTAGTGCAGGATGTATTTCCTCAAACAAGAAAAAAGAAACAGCTCGAAAGCCACAATTACCGTCACCACCCACATTGACGATCCTTTCAACGTATTTGTGCATGAAAACTGATATGTGATCGATGAACGGTATTATTGATGGAGTCCGTGTAGGCGGTGGTTTGCTAATACGAGAACCTTTGGAAGCATATTTATGAGATTTTTGGTGTAGGTGAGTCGGGAAATACTTTGTTAACATGTTCATAATACGAAGGAGTCCTCGTAGTAGAATTGTCGCCTGGTGTAGGTTTCAACTTCTTCGGTGCACCTTTTTTTTTACCGGTTGGGAGGGTGGTTTCTGTGACACCCCGATTTAATTCGAATATTAAATAATAAGGAATTTAATTATTTAATTAATTAAAGGCTTGATTATTTATATTTTTGGATTTAATTGGATTAATTGAAGAAAGAAGGGTTGGAGGTGTGCAGAGTAAATAGTGGGTGTGAGGAGCAAATCACTCTACTTTTACTAATTATTAATTATGTGTTTTATTTGGAAATAATAAAGGAATATAACAAGGGTTATAAAAAGGAAAAGAAGGAAAATGAGTCTTTTTGGGTAAAGTTATTTTCACGTAGAATTGGAGAAGAGAAGAGAAGAGAGGAAAAAGCCAACGCCGAGGAAATCGAAGATCATCGCGAGGTAAGGGGTGATTTCATTCGATTTTAATGCCTTATGGGTTTTGGGAATCAACCGGGTGATTGGGTATGTTAGGAAATTTAATTTAGGTGATTATAGGTTTGTAGGAATTAAACCCTATTTGTGTCGGATGGTAGGTCGGAAACCATTAGTGTGTCAAATGATAAATAGGAATGATGAAATAATGTTGTTTGATGTTATAATGGTGTAAAATGGATGTATTTTAGTGTTCCTCATGTTGCAATTCGTATGAGAATGTTTGGGAGTGATTTGGAATGGGTAAATGCTGTCAAAATAGGAGTTTTTGATTCTGCAGGTCGTGGGAACCGGTTCCCAGTGGGGAGGAACCGGGTTCCCAGTGTGAATTTTTCAAAACTGGGCATTTTTGTACGTGGGAACCGGTTCCCAGTAGGGTAGGAACCGGGTTCCCATACAAAATTCCAGGGGCGTGACTTTTTCAAAAAGTGGGAACCGGGTTGTACCAGGGTAGGAACCGGGTTCCACTGTGTAATTTTTCAAAACACTTAAAACTTCAAAAATTCATATTTTCTAAACCGTAACTCCGATTCGGGTGCCGTTTTCGGCATTATTTCTTAAATTTAAAATACTATCTTTTAAAAAAGAAAAATATTATTTTTGCCAAAATTATTTTAAAAAGAGTCGAGCTTCCGATTTTGAAAAGTGTGGGTAGTTAAGGATAATGGGAAATTAATACAAATAGTCTGCGTTACCGGATGAGAACTAATGCGTACAATGTTGTATTTTGATATTCATTATGATTGAATGTGATACATTGGTGAATTGGCATTATGTGAATTATATTGATATCATGATCTGTGAAGTGATGATTGCATGCTTTTATGATGCATGCATAAGCATTTGTTAATTGGTTCATTCCCATTGTGCGGAAGTGAACTGGCTGAGCCAATAGACTTACCCGGATTTAGAGGTAGTGAGGCTGGATTCTTGACCCAGTGGTTATGGGCGAATCATGGATTTCCGCTGTCTTTCCACATGTAAATGGAGCAGTGGGTGAACTCGGTTCACGTTTTGGTACCACATGCATAGAGTCTGCATTGCATATGGGATTGTAACATGCTAGGATGGTTTCCAGTGTTGCAATTTCCATTGTTTGTTATATTACATGTTCATTGTGTGAGATGCCTTTGCGAATTGACTACGACTATGTGTTTGGATAATGAATTAATGTATTCAATTATTCTGTTGTATTTAAAAACGTATAATGCGTTTTATATTGGATAGAAATCTCACCCTTACTTTGATGATTTCAGATTTGAAGTGATTAGCTGCTTGGAATCAGTGAGGATAGCTTCTAGAGTCGAGTCATTAGTTAATCCGCGTGTCAGTGTCGTGCTCTGGTAAATGTAACACTGGGGAAACGTTTGATTGAGATTCTTTTGGATATTAAATATTAGTTTTGATTAGTGTTTCAATTTATTGTCCTTGAATAATTATGAATGACGTATTCAGGAGTTGTTATGTTTCATTTCTGCTGTTAAACATAACTTTTGGTATTATTATTTAATGATTTCATTCAGTGAAAGCATGACATCTGTTTGATTATAATTTTGAAAAATATTTAAATTGTGACGCCTCTTGATTTGCGAATAAAAACTCTGATTAAATTATAAAACGCGGGTAGTTAGAAGGGGAGTTACAATAGTGGTATCAGAGCATAGTCGGTCTTGTCTTAGTGTCGTTATCCCTTTAGTATGCGACTAGTGTAAAGTAACATTGTCGATACTTATGTGCTGATGTAGATTGTTTTGTAATGTTACAGAACAATGGCTGGAAGAGGAAAGGAGCGATGCTATTCTTTGAAGCTTTGGGAATGTTAGCTGGAGTGCTCGAGGGAATCGTAGGGAGTCGTAGTGGTGAGACAATTGGGGAATTTTCAGGAATAATCCTCCATTGTTCAAGGGTGCACATGATCCCGAGGGTGCTCGAAGTGGTTGAAGGAGATCGAGAGGATCTTGAGTGATTGATTGTCTTGAGGGGAAGGTGAGGTATGGTACTCACATCGGCAGAGGAAGCGATGTTGTACGTTCCAAAAATGGAAGAAGATGGCATTGCATTGACTTGGGAGAGCTTTTCGAGAAGGCACTTTCAAAGACATAAGAAAGAGATTGAGTTTGGAGCTCAAGCAAGGCAACAAGTCTGTGAGTGAGTATGCTACGAAGTTCACTGAATTAGCAAAGTATTATGCTCATTACACTAACGATGCAGATGGAGAATTTTCCAAATGTATCAAGTTTGAGAATGACCTTCGTGATGAGATCAAGCAGGGTATCAGGTATCAGCGCATTAGAAGGTTTCCTGATTTGGTTGAATGTAGTAGGATTCTGGAAGAAGATCTTGCTAGTACTAAGTCGAATGCTCAGAGTTATGCTGATCGTAAGGGAAAGAGACAGATGGATCTTGGTAAGCCTTATGATAGGAATAATCAGAAACCTGGAGGTTGGAAGAAGCCAAGTGGGGGAGACTCTGGTTCTTCTGTAAAGTGTTACAGATGTGGTGAATTGGGTCACCGAGCTCCTGAATGCAAGAATGATGCGAGGAAGTGCAACAACTGTGGAAGATTTGGTCATTTAGCTGCTGAGTGCAGATCCAAAAGGATAACTTGTTACAACTGTGGCGAAGAAGGACACACTCATCCGCAGTGTACTACGCCAAAGAAAGAGCAAGTTGGTGGGAAAGTGTTCTCTTTGTCAGGATCAGACGTTAAGCCAGATGATAGGTTGATTAAAGGTACATGTTTTATTAATGGTATACCTTTAATTGAAATTATTGATACTGGAGCGACGCATTCTTTTATTGCTTTGGATTGTGCTAAAAGATTGAATTTGGAAATTTCTAATTTTAACACTCTGCGTCGGGTTCGTGACTACTCGTATGTTTGTAGGAATTGTCCTATTGTTATTTTGGTAGAGGGTTCGGTATGGATTTAGTGTGTCTACCTTTAGAACAACTTGATATTATCCTTGAATGAACTTTGGTCCAGTTCATATCAATTGTTCATATTTCCTAAGGTAGCTAAAGTTGAAGAGGTGACTATGTCGTTAAGCGTGAAACTCACCGTTAGAGAGGGTGTTGTAGTGTTTATGTTATATTCTTCCGTGAAAGGAAAGGCTAAGAGTGGAGAATTACTTGTTGTGAATGAATTTCCAGAAGTGTTTCCGGAAGATGTTAGTGAGCTACCACCTGAGAGAGAAATGGAGTTTTCTATAGATTTGATTCCTGGAACTAGACCGGTGTCGATGGCGCCTTATCGCATGTCGGCATCGAGTTATTGAAGAAACAGTTGGAAGAGTTGCTTGAGAAGAAGTTTATTCGGCCTAGTGTTTCACCGGATATTGTTGGTTAAGAAGAAGGAAGGTACAATGAGACTGTGTGTTGATTACAGGCAGTTGAATAAAGTGACAATCAAGAATCAGTATCCATTGCCGAGGATTGATGATTTGATGGATCAGTTGGTCGGAGCTTGTGTATTTAATAAGATTGATCTGAGGTCTGGATATCATCAAATTCGTGTTAAGGCGGAAGATATTCAGAAGACTGCATTTAGAACGAGGTATGGGCATTTTACTAATGCCATTTAGAGTTTTAAGTGTATGGAGTATATGAACAAGATATTTCATCCGTATCTTGACCACTTTGTGGTGGTGTTTATTGACGACATTTTGATCTATTCAAAGAATGATGAGGAGCATGCAAAGCATCTTAGGATTGTATTGGAATTATTAAAGGAGAAGAAACTTTATACGAAGTTGTCTAAATGTGAGTTTTGGTTAAGCGAATTGAGTTTTCTTGGTCACGAATTTCCAAGAATGGTATTCATCCTACAAAAGTAGAAGCGGTATCTCGTGCGAAGAATGCTTCGTAGTTTTCTTGGTGCTACGGAAATTCATTGAGGATTTTCAAAGTTAGCTTTACCGCTGACTAAGTTGATGAGAAAAGGTCAAGCGTTTGTTTTGGATGCAGATTGTGAGAAAGGATTCCAAGAGTTGAAGAGGAGGTTGACTAGTGCTCGATTTTAATTTTGCCGAATCCGTGAGAATCCTTCGTGGTGTATTGTGATCGTCCTTGATGGATGCATGATAGGCAGGCTTATGGCTTATGCTTGAGGCAGTTGAAAAAAATTATCCGACTCATGATTTAGAGTAGGCATTGTTGTGTTTGTTTTGAAGTTATGGAGGCATTATTTACGGTTTTGAAGTGTTCAATCACAAGAGCTGAAGTATCTTTTGACCGAAAAGAGTTGAATATGAGGCGAGAGAAGGTGGTTAGAATTTCCTAAGGATTATGATTTGGTTTGAATTACCATCCGGTAAGGCAAACGTTGTGTTAAGCGTGAAGTCCTTGCATATGTCGATGTTAATGGTTCGTGAATTGGTGGAACAATTCGAGACTTAAGTTTAGTATGTGAAACTACTCCGAATAGTGTGAAATTGGGCATGTTGAAGGCTAGTGGTATTTTGGAAGAGATTCAAATGAAATGGTGAGATTGATTGATGGTCAAAGAGGTGAGTTCGAATTGATGAGAATGGCGGTTTGGTGATAGAGTGTGTGTTACGGATGTTGCTGAGATTAGAAAGAGTATTTTGGAAGAAGGACACCGTAGTGGATTGAGTATTCATCCTGGTGCTACTAAGATGTACCATGACTTGAAGAAGTTATTTTGGTGGCCTGGAATGAAAAAGGAAATTGCCGAGTTTGTGTATGCGTGTTGGGTTTGTCAGAAAACAAAGATTGAACATCAGAAACCATCAGGATTGATGGAACCGTTGTTTGTTCCGGAATGGAAATGGGATGGCATTTCAATGGATTTTGTGTCTGGTTTGCCGAGGACAGCGAAGAACTGTGATTCTATTTAGGTTATTATCGACCGATTGACAAAGTCTGCTCACTTTATTCCGATAAGAATGGATTATCCGATGGAGAGGTATGTTGAGAGGATTGTAAGTTTGCATGGTATTCCGTCTAGCATTGTGTCGGATAGAGATCCGAGGTTTACTTCTAAGTTTTGGACGGGATTGCAAGAAGCTTTGGGTACTAAGTTACGATTAAGTTCCGCATATCATCCATAGACAGATGGTCAGACGGAGAGAACGATTCAGTCGTTAGAAGATTTGTTGAGGGCTTGTGTGTTAGAGAAAGGTGGAGCTTGGGATAGCTACTTGCCGTTGATAGAGTTTACCTACAACAATAGTTTTCATTCGAGCATTGGTATGGCTCCGTTTGAGGCATTGTATGGTAGAAGGTGTCGGACTCCGTTGTGTTTGTACGAATCTAGAGAAAGTGTTATGATTGGACCGGAGATTGTTCAACAAACTTAAGAAAAGATCAAGATGATTCAGGAGAAGATGAGAGCTTCTCAGAGCCGTCAAAAAAGTTATCATGATAAGAGGAGGAAAGATCTTGAGTTTAGTGAAGGATATCATGTGTTCATGCGAGTTACTCCGATGACTGGTATTGGTCGAGCTTTGAAGTCAAGAAAGTTGACTCCGTGTTTTATTGGTCCGTTTCAAATTACCAAGAGAGTTGGGAAGGTTGCTTATCAGATTGCTTTACCGCCGTCACTTGCGAATTTGCATGATGTTTTCCATGTATCTCAGTTGAGGAGGTACATTGCGGATCCGTCTCATGAGATTCAAGTAGATGATGTACAGGTACGGGATAATTTGACTGTTGAAGCAGTACCCTGCGAGAATTGAGGATCGAAAAGTGAAGCAACTGCGTGGTAAAGAGATAGCACTGGCGAGAGTAGCTTGGGGAGGACCAGCTGGAGGAAATGTCACTTGGGAACTGGAGAGCTAGATGAAGGACTCGTATCCCGAACTTTTCGTCTAAGGTATATTTTCGAGGACGAAAACTCTTTTAGTGGGGGAGAGTTGTGACACCCCGATTTAATTCGAATATTAAATAATAAGGAATTTAATTATTTAATTAATTAAAGGCTTGATTATTTATATTTTTGGATTTAATTGGATTAATTGAAGAAAGAAGGGTTGGAGGTGTGCAGAGTAAATAGTGGGTGTGAGGAGCAAATCACTCTACTTTACTAATTATTAATTATGTGTTTTATTTGGAAATAATAAAGGAATATAACAAGGGTTATAAAAAGGAAAAGAAGGAAAAGGAGTCTTTTTGGGAAAAGTTATTTTCACGTAGAATTGGAGAAGAGAAGAGAAGAGAGGAAAAAGCCAACGCCGAGGAAATCGAAGATCATCGCGAGGTAAGGGGTGATTTCATTCGATTTTAATGCCTTATGGGTTTTGGGAATCAACCGGGTGATTGGGTATGTTAGGAAATTTAATTTAGGTGATTATAGGTTTGTAGGAATTAAACCCTATTTGTGTCGGATGGTAGGTCGGAAACCATTAGTGTGTCAAATAATAAATAGGAATGATGAAATAATGTTGTTTGATGTTATAATGGTGTAAAATGGATGTATTTTAGTGTTCCTCATGTTGCAATTCGTATGAGAATGTTTGAGAGTGATTTGGAATGGGTAAATGCTGTCAAAATAGGAGTTTTTGATTCTGCAGGTCGTGGGAACCGGTTCCCAGTGGGGAGGAACCGGGTTCCCAGTGTGAATTTTTCAAAACTGGGCATTTTTGTACGTGGGAACCGGTTCCCAGTAGGGTAGGAACCGGGTTCCCATACAAAATTCCAGGGGCGTGACTTTTTCAAAAAGTGGGAACCGGGTTGTACCATGGTAGGAACCGGGTTCCACTGTGTAATTTTTCAAAACACTTAAAACTTCAAAAATTCATATTTTCTAAACCGTAACTCCGATTCGGGTGCCGTTTTCCGCATTATTTCTTAAATTTAAAATACTATCTTTTAAAAAGGAAAAATATAACTTTTGCCAAAATTATTTTAAAAAGAGTCAAGCTTCCGATTTTGAAAAGTGTGGATAGTTAAGGATAATGGGAAATTAATACAAATGGTCTGCGTTACCGGATGAGAACTAATGCGTACAATGTTGTATTTTGATATTCATTATGATTGAATGTGTTACATTGGTGAATTGAAATTATGTGAATTATATTGATATCATGGTCTGTGAAGTGATGATTGCATGCTTTTATGATGCATGCATAAGCATTTGTTAATTGGTTCATTCCCATTGTGCGGAAGTGAACTGGCTGAGCCAATAGACTTACCCGGATTTAGAGGTAGTGAGGCTGGATTCTTGACCCAGTGGTTATGGGCGAATCATGGATTTCTGTTGTCTTTCCACATGTAAACGGAGCAGTGGGTGAACTCGTTTCACGTTTTGGTACCACATGCATAGAGTCTGCATTGCATATGGGATTGTAACATGCTAGGATGGTTTCCAGTGTTGCAATTTCCATTGTTTGTTATATTACATGTTCATTGTGTGAGATGCCTTTGTGAATTGACTACGACTATGTGTTTGGATAATGGATTAATGTATTCAATTATTCTGTTATATTTAAAAACGTATAATGCATTTTATATTGGATAGAAATCTCACCCTTACTTTGATGATTTCAGATTTGAAGTGATTAGCTGCTTGGAATCAGTGAGGATAGCTTCTAGAGTCGAGTCATTAGTTAATCCGCGTGTCAGTGTCGTGCTCTGGTAAATGTAACACTGGGGAAACGTTTGATTGAGATTCTTTTGGATATTAAATATTAGTTTTGATTAGTGTTTCAATTTATTGTCCTTGAATAATTATGAATGACGTATTCAGGAGTTGTTATGTTTCATTTCCACTGCTAAACATAACTTTTGGTATTATTATTAAATGATTTCCTTCAGTGAAAGCATGACATCTTTTTGATTATAATTTTGAAAAATATTTAAATTGTGACGCCTCTTGATTTGCGAATAAAAACTCTGATTAAATTATAAAACACGGGTAATTAGAAGGGGTAAGACACATCATTTCAATAGAAGGGTGAGAATTCATATCATTTTTGGAATATGTAATAAAAAGTAATGAATTACATACAAGAAACAGTTGAATTCATCACACTTCATATAATCTCATATTCATTACTTTTTAACCCAATTCACAAGTATACATATACGATATTACTCAATGATTCATGATTCAGTTAACAATGAATATAATTATCATATATTTACATACAAATTCAACAATTCACACTGATACATGTGACTCAAATGCAACTCGATCCATTATGCGTGTGATACCAAATGTTTTTCTTACCGGTATCACCAAGTCCATCTCCAACACAGATAACCTCCAAAAACAATTTCTTCCTCTAAGCTTCAAACCCATCTCCAATGTTTGGGACAAATCACTATTTCTCGCAAAAGCTAGTAAACACTGAGGTTTAAATTCTATGTGTATGCATTAGATCTGAATGTTGTCAAAGGATTAACCTCCCACTTGATCGGCATAAGTAAACTATGTGATCAAGGATTTAATGTGAACTTCACAAAATATGAATGTATCATTACAAACAAATATGGTGAAGTCACGATGAAGGGTAGAAGAAACAAAGATAACTGCTACTTATGGGTTCCCTTGGAGGCAAATTACAACATAGATGTGGAGGTCAAACAAATTGTGAGTAAAGATTACCTAAAGGACAAGACTAATCAGAAGTCAACTGATCATAATGTCCCAATGAATGTTATAACATCAGGTAACTTAACCATAGTAAATGGTTAATCTGCTGAAGGAAAACTATGAATCCAGTCCAGAAACTTTCAGAATTGAAGTTGGTCAATTGTCACTCAAGAGGATGGGATGTATATGAATAATCAAGAAGAGAGTAAGGGGTTTATTTGCTAAAGAATTTATAGCAATTAAAAGCGTGTGGGAACGTCATTAAGTGGCCTAGTTTTTCAATATCACTCAACAATATTACAACAGAAGGCACAACATATAAAAAGGCCAACCCAAGTTCAAATTTCTCATAGTTTCACCACACGCTATATTATTCCTGCAAACATCAAATTATTCAACTACAACTCTCAGAGAATCAATCCTTCACACTATACCATCAAAATGTCTCATCATGATACACCAAGCAACAACAACGACAATGTATCATCTGAAGAAGCCCTTGACATTGTTCCTCTCTCCATCACTCCTTGCTCGAAAGGAATACCTAAAAAGCTCCACACACGCCGTACCAGACGACCAAGGGATACATCTGTTCCAATTGGAGGTAATGCATCTAAATCACCTATTAATGATGAAATTAATCAAGATAGAGGATATGTAGACATGGCCATAAGGATAATGGTTGCCAATACCCTGAAAGTGGGGTAACCTGTTGAAGGGATCACAATCCCTCTAAATCAATTGCCTGGTGAAGCTGCTTCAAAAGAGCACACCAAATAATTTGTGAGGGAAGAAGAGTCCTCTGTAGAGAATCTTGAAAAATAAACTCCTCTTGATGAAGTCACAATTGATGTTGAAACATCATCCCTAAAGAAGACTCCTCAATAAAAGATTGTTGATTCAACTGATCAGAGGACTAAGAAAGATGCAGTTGATGATGTAATAGATGTTGAAAATTTGTCTGATAATGAGCTTATCATAAATGTCAACCCTGGAATTGCAAAGAGACTAAAATCAAAAAAAAGGCAAAGTTGTTGCTTCCAGTACTCCATCTAAACCTGCCAAGAAGAAGGTTATGTATGGACCTTCAAAACCTTGGAGCAAAGCCACTCCTTCATCAAGTAAGAGGAAAATCAGACCAGAATCTCATTCTGACTATGATGTCGAGACTGATGTCCTAGACATCTCACCTATAAAGAAGTCTATTATTCAGAGGACCACTGACAATGTCCCTGATGCTCCTACTAACAACATCTTATTCCACTCCATCAAATTTGCTGCAAGATGGAATATATATATATATATATATATATATATATATATATCAGAGGAGACTGACATTGGAGAGAGAGTTAGGAAAAGATGCCTTGGCTTGCAAGGAAGTTGTAAAACTTATCTCTGAAGCAGGTCTAATGAAAATAGTCACAAAATTATAAAAATGCTATGAAATCCTGGTCAAGGAATTCATAGTCAACATACCTGAAGACTGTGATGACAAGAGAAGTGAAGAGTTTCATAAAGTTTTTGTCAGAGGAAAATGTGTAATGTTCTCACGTGTTATCATAAATCAATATCTAGGACGAAGTGAGAAGGAAGTATGTGAGATTGAAGCCACTGATGACCAGATATGCAGAGTCATAACTGCAAATCAAGTCAAATCTTGGCCAATGAAGGAGAAGCTTTATATTGGCAAATTGAGTGTGAGATATGCTATTCCACATAAAATTGATGCAGCAAACTGGGTGCCAACCAACCACACCTCAACCATATCAGTGGGATTGGGAAAGTTTATCTATAAAGTTGGGATGAAGAAACCATTTGACAATGGTACTTATATTTATGAGCAAACTCTGAAGCATTCTGAAACTTGTGCAACAAAGCTACCTATAGCTTTCCCCACTCTCCTGAGTGGAATCATTATGCATCAACATCCGGGAATACTGTCTACAACTTTGGATACTGAATGCAAAAGAGCTACACCTTTGACTTTCAATCAGAAGCTGTTTGCTGGAGCACATGTCCCAAACATTGTCTCAACATCTACTAGTGCTGAACTCAAAACTGAAAACAAAGGGGATGTGATTGCTGAACTCACTGCAACCTCCATAGAATTGGATGAGGTCATACGCATAAGCTCAACAAGGAAGCTAAAACTTGAAGAGACCATCCAAATTTTGAAGATGAATGTTGCTACAAGTATTGCTGACGAGGCACCAGAGGAAGAAGCTAGCAGGTCAAGAACTGAAAGCTCTTCTGAAGCTGGATCAGAAGAAGAAGGAAGTGTAGGAATTGGAGGAAGAGGAGAGTCTGCCAATTCTGCAGAGCACTAACAGAATTGAAAATGTTGAATTTGCTTCTTTCTTCTATTCTTTTCTAAGTTCAAGTGTTTATTGCCATTCCTTCTATCACAAGTTTCTTGAAGATATAAGCCACACCATCACATGTAATTCAAGAAAAAATAATTTCAAGTGAATATATGATTCATCATGCCTTTAGTTGGAAAGAAAGTTCAAAAGATACAAAGTTGCTTCAAGTGGTTTGACCTAATTTTGACAAGTTATTGATTATGTGGGTAGAAGTGCATAACTCTCTCAAATTTTATCATCTTGAGTTGATTCTTTTTTCTACAAAATCTTATAATCAAATCCAACAACTTATCTTTACATGACAATGTCCAATTATGCAAACAAGATCATCAAAAGTTTGAAACAATTACAAGTC
Source organism: Vicia sativa (assembly GCA_021764765.1). Taxonomy (NCBI): domain Eukaryota; kingdom Viridiplantae; phylum Streptophyta; class Magnoliopsida; order Fabales; family Fabaceae; genus Vicia; species Vicia sativa. The sequence continues at coordinate 191,249,241 of CM038795.1, read as the reverse complement.
CTTTGAGAAAACCATTGAAATCTTTGACTTAACTTCAAGAGATCATAACTTGGCCAATTTTAATCTCCTTGAGCTCATTATAGGTCATTATGGAATTGATGGAATTGATGAAAATATTATAGGTCATTTGTGGATTTTTTAAGAAACTTTCATCACCTTCCAAGGAACATGACTCTATCATTTTTTTGTGAATTTTGAGTGATATTTATTCCAAAATTCCCTTTGAATAGTCTACTTCATTTCATCTTCAATGATCAAGAGCTAATTTTGAGTGGAAGTCCATGTAAGTTTGAAAAAAATTATAGGTCCTTTGGAAGCTCTATATTTAGAATTTTTTCGAAGTATCAAAATAGTTGGTTTTTCTTAATTTCAAATGAACACAACTTCAAGCTCAAAATTTCAAATTGTACATTTCTTGGCATATTGTAAAGATTGTGATGAGATCTGTCAATTCCAAAGAGAATTAGACCATAAAGCCTTCTAAGCATGTTTCCCCATGGATTTAAAGGTTATACCTTAAAATTGAAGTTTCATGTTCAGTCAGAATTATGAATCAAGTTAAACTTAGTTACCAGCCTTTTTAAAACTTAATTGCGTGCCTAATCATGTTCAGGGACTTTCCATAATGAGAAACGACCCTTAAACCAACCAAATTACTGTGTTTTGAGCCATGTGAAGTCACACTTTTTCACTTAGCAGATTCACACGATTTCACTGTTTTCTTATCCAATTTGCACGCTTGAGCCTTGCATCATGTTCAGATATAAAAAAGGGTCATTCCTCATTTATTTTGCAAGCTTTAAACTGTCAGAAAACCTCTGCCCAACTTCCTTCATACCCCACTTTTATGAAACTTTGAATTCTTGTTTAGAGTACTTCTAGTTTCAAATTCTTCATTCCATAAGCATCATTGAATTTCAATGAAGCTACTCCAACAAGAATCAATTCTCGAGAAAGCTTGAATCAAGCTATCCAAGTCTAATTTCAGAGGAAATTTTTTTTACTTCGTTCAGGTAGAATTCACAACCATTTTCCTCCAAATAAATTGCTAAGATGTAGTCCTTTCATCTATGAAGCTCGTGTTTCTTCTGGTTTTCGTTTTCATTAAGAATTGAGCATTTAATTTCAAAATTCTTTTTCACTTTTCTTCTGTTTTTTTTTTCAAATCGACTGAGCTATGCTTAATATAAATTTTTCATGAAGGCATGGTTATGACCGTCTTGAAGAAACAAATTCATTGGGGGTAATAGTTTGAGCTTCTAAATTTATCATTTGAGAAAATATGATTTCTGTAGGTTTTGCTTGGCTTGAGGTTGAAGACGATGACATGTCTTCTTTAGCAAATGATAGTGTGTCATGTGTTTTAATTCGATTGGCTAGATTTAAATGTGATCATGTGCATTTTTCATTAAATTCCATGGTGCACTTTCAATGTTGACCGTTGGATCTGATTACTTTAGTAATATGAATCCATCCGACGCACTACATTAATTAGCATTTTATATTTTATTTTCTAATTTTTATTTACTAGTTTTGAACTTCAAAAAATCATAAAAAATTCATTTAAAACTCAAAAATTATGAAAAAAATCACAAAATATTTTTTAATATTCTCTTTCTGATTTTTTTCATATTTTATTTTTTGATATAATTTTTTTTTGTTTTTTTATGATTTTTCTTAATATTTGAGTTGTTTTTAATTGTTTAAAAATGTTTTTAAGTCTCTAAAGAATCTGAGGAAATTATGGAAGGATCCAATGATAGTTTGACAATTGTTGGTGACCTCATTTGATTTTTATTTGATTTAGTTTTTTGTGGTTTTTGGTTTATTTCACTTGATTTTGTATTTTTAAAAATTAGCTTTTGATCTTTAAAAATTCAAAAAAATAAAATGTCAACACTTCTTATTTGGGATTTTTATTTGGTATTCTGATACACTTTGTGTATTTCATCAATAAATTCAAATTAATTAACTTTTTTTAAAAATGTTTTATATATTATATCACTTGATTTTATTTTTTTCTATTTATTGATTCTGACTTGGTGATGTGTGGATATATTTTGAGTCATAAATTTCATCAACATCAATGGAATATTGGTGTTGATAGGTCAAAAGACCAAATCCTCGAAGATAGTTGATTGATTTTGATGAAGTTAGACCTAATTTTTATTCCTTTGTGACATTCCCCATCTCTCTTCATCATTAGTGCCCCAAACTTTATGTTTGAAATTGTCCAAGTATGATTGATTATTGAACCATGGCTCAAGACCTTTTAAGCTTGTTGTGAGGAGGCCTGATTTTATCAATCCTCTAACAAGTCTTCGTCAACTTTGGCATAAGTTCAATCTTCGACCATCATTGATCACTTACTATGGATTTTTTTTCTTTTTTACTTGAAATGATTCTTAGTGACAAAAGTTTATATGTTATTGTCCATTATCTTTGAGACTTGTTGTTAAGAGGCTTTGATTTTATTAATCCTCTATTGAGTTTCATTAACCTTGGTCCATGGTCACCATTTAATCATTATGGACCATCCTTGTAATCATTGATCATTAACTACCAACTTCTAACTCATTAACAATTAACTTTACTTTATGCATTTCATTTTATGATTTTATTTTGTGTACTTTATATTTAGCATTTACATATCATGCTATCTATATTTTGCTCACTTGAGCATTTACCTTTATGTCATTTTATCTTTGATCACTTGAGATTTCTTTTTTCTTTCAAAATACTTAATAACCCAACTTGAACATTAAAAGACTGAGTTCTTTTATGGATTATTGGTTACTATCCTTGGCATTGTGGAGTTTTGGACTTATTGAACTTAGGACGAGAAGCCTTGACACTTGGAGACCTTGAGACCTTTGGATCTTTATTTTTATCTTGTTATCTTGTTGTGTATTGGGAAATCTTCTGTGTGCAGGTGTTATTGTGTTGTGTATTGAGAAATCTTCTATGTGCATGTCTTGTTCTATTTGTTGTGTCCCATCTTCTTAAATTTTCAAAATCTTCTCCCTTTTTTCAAAGGATTCTTGTTTTCTAACTTGAAGTTTCATAAAAAAACTTGGACTTAGGTCCATGCATTTTCAAACTCTTTTTTTGAATCCACTCCTTAATCAACTTAATCATAATTTTACAACTCTTTTGTGCCTTAGTTCACTTTTTACTTTAAAACCTTTTCTTTAAAATTAACCGATACATTAACTTTGGTCTTTTTTCCCCAAACTACACGGGGTTTGGTTTCAATATTGTACATTATTGCTATGTACGACTAGAGCTCATTGAAAACTTTATCAAATCAAAAATTGTAAAATATACTTCTTTTCTCATCTCCACAATCTATTTTGTAAATACTTTCTTTTATAGCCAAAATACACAGACTTTCAAAGAGGTTCTTGGGGAGTACCATAGATGTTTAGGGTGCTTAAAACCTTTTCTTTGCATAAATAATCCTCCTCACATTGATCTCTTCTCTATTTGGGTTTATTCACTCTTTTCTCATTCCTTTGGAAATAATAAAGCGCAGTGGTGATTTGTTTATTTTGCGAGTTTAGTCAATTAATGGCTTAATCTCAAGGTCCTGAGTTTGAATCCTGCTAGGTGCTAACAATTCTTGTGTTGGTCCAGTCCATACAGAACTTTGTTCTGGCTTTAAATAGGCCCCCCTAGTGAACGGTGGGATTGGTCCCTCTTGGATTAGTCGATCGCAAAACCAAATACCAAGATTTCAAAAAAAAAAGGGCTTAGTGTCAAAATTTTACTGCTACAATGACTTCATTCATTCTTTGATCCAATTTGGAATTTACTTTGTTTTTTATTATCTCTAATTCATTTATTTCTTCTTGTTTTTTTTCTTTTTGATCAAATGGACGATGGTGATTCATCTTTGTTCAATTAGGTTTATATGGGTACTTGATGCATTTTCATCATTTCAAATCTACCTCTAAATGATCAATTGATCACTCAAGGTACTTTGGATTAGAGAAAGTTTATCCTAAGGTATCATGAAGGATTTTATTTATGCAATGATCTCATTTCCTTGACTTAGTCTTGATCACCTTTTCTCTTAAACCATGGTATACATTATATGCAATATACCTATATTATTTTGGCCCGACCTCAGATAGGTGCAACTTCTATATAAATTTACTTATGATTTCTTTACATAGAACCAAATTGTCCCGAATCAAAATACTATTTACTAACAATAACTATAAATATACAAACATTTAATTTTCTGCACCCTTACATTTACGCAATTTATTTTATGCCCTTTACTTTTAGCGTCTTTATCATTTCTGTCATTTTACTTTCTTTCCTTTAATTTATGTCATTTTTATTTTTCTCCTTGAGCACTTTATTTTTATGTCCTTTATCTTTTGCTCCTTGAGAATTTTATTCTTTCTTCAAAGACATTAATAAATACTGAAACCCTAAGAGACTTAATGGCTCTCATTTTGACTATGGTTACTATCCTCAACTTATGGAGATTTGGGATTTCTAAATTTAGAATAGAATCTTGACCTGAACTTTTATTTGGACCTTGTGATATTGATTTATCTAAGATATTGGTTCTGTTTTTTTTTTCTATTAGTTGGGAAATTTTCTATGTACAAGTTTTGGTTACTTAAAACTTTGACTTACAACTGATGCATAACTCTGAGATATAAATGAACACCCTGCTTTGACTTTTTATTATGACTTGGATCCTTAATTCATCTAATGCTCTGATTTATATCCGATTATGCTTACTTGTGGCTAAAATCCAAAGGAAGAGAAATGTTTGTTTTGACTTGTCGTCAAGTATTAGCTTTTACTTTACTTCATCTCTTGTCCATCTTCTTCAATTTTCAAAATCTTGTCCCTTTTCAAAACCTTCTTATGTTTTCTTTTAAAAATTCAAATTATTTTCTTAATAAACATTGACCTTGTTAAGTGAATTTTCAAACTATTTTCTTAAGAAATTCTAAAACATCTTTAGCAAATAAAAATATTTTCAAAAGAATAAAAGTACACATAACTCATTCAAATCTTTGTCATTTGGAATTGTCATTTAAAACCTTTTTCAAAGATTGGACATGAGTCATGTAACACGTTGTACACTTATGTCTAGATAATACGTAATGATGATAATAATGGTACAAAGAAACATACAAAATCTGGAAAAGACAAGAAATTAAAATCGTATAAAACATAACTACAATAACAGAACGTATACAATTACCTTGTCTTCAACAATGCACAACAGAAAGATAACATCTACAATGGTCTTCCTACCATCTGTTTGTCTGTAGTTTTCAAAATCGACCATCTAATAATTCTTCTACCTATAAATTATTCGTAAAAAATAATAAGAGGATTGGGATGAGATTACTAAATCTTAGCGAGTTCCCCTATCTTATGGGTTCACTTAGCCCTACAGGATGCATACATCAAAACAAATTCACACGAATCTGGGGTTTCCTCACGGTTGGGTGCAAATACACAACAAAGGTACACCACCATTGGAAGTCCCACAACTATCCAATGAGGTAATAGAGAAATCAGGCACAAAACCAAAAACAAACAAGTATGTAGACCCATACTCGTGTACGAAGAATCTAGAATTACGTTAATACCCCTACTTAGGTTACACTATCACACCCTCGAGGAGTTACATCCGTGCATTGCATCAAGAGACTTGCACCAGTCATAACACAATGAATCAAATCATTCCTAAATGGAATTCCATCAGTGAAGGGTTACAAAAGTGACATTTGCCGAAGTGGCGTCACAAATCCTTCCATCATCTAAACGCATGTGATTAGAACCTCCAGTGCAAAAACACCATCTTGACAAAACAATCCCACTGGGAGAAAGCCTGATGATATTGCCTACGGGGAACCATTAGAGGTGATTCCAAAGTGATATTTCTAACGAGGCATCACAACTATTCACCATACCAAGCACGAAATGTTATTATCTGCTGGTAGAACACCACTAATGGATCCACACAAGCGCATCACAATGGTATTTCAGGTGTGTATGACATACCGAGAACATATATGTTATTAACTACTAATGGAAATGACCAGTCACTTATAGGCCACACAAGCACATCGCAATGACACGAACTAGAGATCACACAACACAAGTCTTGGTAATAATTGATGTACCACCTAGTATCGGGGCCTACTTCAATTCAAGCATACATTCACCGAGATCACACAACATAGTACAAATAAACACACACCATATCAAGCCACACGACAATGCATCTTCATGTTGAACCCGAATCGAAAGGAGCCACAATGTTCATAACATCATACATTTCAACAATAATCATATATTAAGCACACATAACATCAATGAACATTTTAGAAGAGAATACATATAAATACATTAGCCATAAACATATACACAATACCGTTAAATAAGTAATAAGGCATCTCATTCCTGATTCCGGAACAATTATGCTCTTTGGGGAAAAATCACATGATTTTGTCAGGACATGTTCGTTAAGAAAACTCCCAGGTAATGCTTGATTCTCTAAATGAGCTCCAACAAATAATTCTTTATTTAGTCCCAGACTGTCCCTAAGCGAATCCTAAGCTCGCTAAGAGAAAGTTGCAAAAATCAGAAAACCAAGAATGCACTGCAACCAAAACCACCTAACCATTCTAATCAATGTTCCATTCATTAGGCCTTATATCAAATGTATGAACAAGGGTGACAACATATGATAAGATTTACACAAAGGATTGCATTCCTATGACCATTCCTAAGTCCGTTTATACTTATTCTTTATTTAGGCCACTTAGTCTGCAATGCCATATCCATTAAATTAATCTAAGGGAAATATGTCTAGTTATATATATATATATATATATATATATATATATATATATATATATATATATATATATATATATATATATATATAAGGAGCATTGAAATATCTTTCCAACACTTCTGACCGCGTTCCGTTTCAAGTTTTAAAACTCAAGTTATGGCCATTTTAGTGAAAATCTAATCTAGTTCAGACTACAGACATTCGCTAAGTAAAGACAAAGTTCGCTAAGCGAACTTGACATATCAGAACATGAAATTGAGGGTTCTAACACCCATTTATGCATCATAAGAACACATTTTTCAGCATTTAATCAACATGCAAAGGATATATCAGAATCTAATTCCCTTATTCCCAAATCATGCATTATTCCTAAAATCCTACTCAAGTTCTAACTATGGAACTCACCTTGCATCAATAGAGGTTTGGATATTGAACACACTACATTAGATCTCCATTCTTACTCAAAGTTCCACCTCCAACACCATCGAATCCGCATCACCCTTTTTCTATTTCTAGCAAGAAATCATCAACTTCAAACGAGTTTTTATCCATGATCACAAACATAAATAATGAAAAATTTGTATGTAAAACATAGAAAATTTCGTAAGCTTTTCAAAAAGTCTGAAATCAACTCAATCGAAGTTACGAGTGAAAAATCCTTACCTGATTTGTTAGAGTTGTCCTAGAGTACGAAAATGACAAATATGATGATGAACTTTGATTTCTCCTCCTTCTTTATCTCTACTTTCTATTCCAAATATATAATTTTCTTACCGCAACCTACCAAACAAGTCCTTAAGACCACATGAAATATTTTTAATGACCAATTTGCCCTTCAACCATGCCAATATTACCAGTTTTCTATGTAGTAACATTCTAACTATCCATTAGATTCTCTCTTAACAATTTTTAAGATGTACATAACCTTAATGACTTATTGACACTAATAGTCATTTAGGTATCACTTAATTTTGTTTTCATGCTTAGAGAAAACAAGAATGTTACAAGTCCTGTTCATAGTTGAGATGTAATTCTCCCATGTACATAATCTTGATTGATATGATATTGATCCTTTTTCACTTGAAAGAGTTAGTGGCTTACTTGTTGATTTCTATCCAAGTTGGATCCCTTTTTTCATTGTGATGTAAATGTTAATCTTTCTCATGTTTATGGATGATTGGTGGAGTATTCTTCTTAAGATGGAAAAATGTCTCTTCATTTAAAACCAATCAACAACTTTATTCTTGTTTAGAAGAACTACTTGGTTCTGATTTCTTCATTGTACATTGGAGAGACGTAGACATGTGGCTCTTGAAATCTTTCCGAATCAAAAATCATAAAACCATTTTTTTCTCATTTTCACAATCTTTTTGCAAACAAGTAGTTTTAGCCAAACACACAGATTTTCAAGAGGTTCTCATAGAGTACAATGGATGTTTACGATGTTAACACATTCCATTTGCATAACCAACCCTCGAACATTGTTCTTTTTTATTTTATTAGTTTTGTTTTTAAAACTTCTGTGAGTTTTATTCACTTTTTTCTCATTTATTTAGAAACAATAAAGTGTGGTGGCGATTCTTGCTTTATGAGTTATGTTAATCAATAAGTTAATGTTCAATTTTTCACTACTATATAGAATGATCGTTGGTGTTGGTTTCCAGACGATAATAATAATTATATTATTGTCTCTGACTATTATAATATGTTTGAGTCTCATGATTTTTATTCTCCTTCATCACCTGTCTTAGGCTTTTCTTAAGCTACTATTTTAGATAGTTGAACTCCTTCAAAAGTATTGATCTTTTCTTAGAATTTGCTTTAGGATAGGATATGACTAGAGAAACTCTTTGTATTAGGAAGGTAATTTCAAATCAAGATAGGATCAAGGCATATTAATTGTCATAAAAGGTAAAAGGTGAGACTATAACAAGGGAACAACAACATTAATGGAATATTAATTAGTCTCGAACACATATATAGCTTAACTTAATATAAATACAAATAACATAAAAGGATGAAGGTAAATAATTTATATGAAAATAATTCACAATACAACTAAAACTTTTCTTATCCTTGTTAGTAATGTCACAATGATGTATTTTAATTTCTCCACCAATCTAGTGGGATTCTTCTCTTTCTCTGGTGGAAACCCAAAAATACCTCCAGGTTTCGTAAGTGTACTTACGAATTCACCTCGGAGGTGGACCTCGCAAATGCACTTACGAAATAAACCATATATTTTTAAAAAATATGGTGAATTCGCAAGTGTACATGCGAATTCACCTTTTTTTTAAAAAAAATCAGGTGAATTTGCAAGTGCACTTACGAATTCACCTTATTTTGGGAATTCATAAGTGCACTTACGAAGTCTGTGTTTTGTTTTAGAAAATACACAAAATAACCCCCAAACCCATTTCGTTTCTAAACACCCAACATACTCAAAACTTCAAACTCCAAACTCTTCCAAACTCATTTCCAAACTCCAAACTCTATACTCATCTCCAAACTCTTCCATACTTTTCCAAACTCATCTCCAAAGTCATCTCCAAACTCAAATGGTGTAAGTTTTCTTCATATTATTTTATTCAAAATGTAAAATAAGAATTTTGGGTGTTTTGGGACTAAGTTTTCTGGTTTTGGAATTTTCTGGACGAAGGGGTTTCGCAAGTTCATATGCGAAGTGACCCTGGAGGGACTTTGTAAGTGCACTTGCAAATTCACCCAAGATGGATGAATTCGTAAGTGCACTTGCGAATTGTTGCCTGAGTTGTTTTTAAATTAGTAACCTAATAACTGTAATGATTTATTGGTTTATTTCAGGAAAATGGCACAGAACCAGAATCAAATGGCGCGTTTGAGACATGACAGGCTAAGTCAAATTACGTCGACTCATCCAGAGCGAGAGTAAAAGGCAAGGGCACAAAGGGAACAATTAGAGATAGCTTCACCTTCCGCATCGTCACGAAGGAGTCGTCTGCATGAGGCGTCTACCTCTGGTGTACATGAGGAGGTACCTGATGAGTAGGTACCAGAGGTAGAGGTATCTGAGGAGGAGGCCTAGGACGCCGAAAACGTTGAGTTCCCCGACAACGATGTTGAGGAACCTACAGAGACAGAGGGTAATGGCTATCTAGGAGGGCCATATGGCATATCCTCCTAATTTATTATCAGGATCATGGTGCTCTTTATGTCTGTGGTGGATAAGTATTATAATTTTTATGGTTCCTGTTGACTTTTATGGTTCCTTCTCGTTATATTTCGTATTATAATTTTTATTTAAAAATATGGTTCCTGTTGATTTATTTTCCTTGAATATTCATGTTTCAGGAAAGGAAAGCGTTAAATCATGTCAACCACTCCCGCAATTTTTTTAATCTTTATATTCCACAGGATCAGTGGTTCCATAGTGCTGTCATCGGATCCGGTCTTTTCAGATTATGCGGTACGGGTTACAATACCATTAGCATCGGCATGCAAGGTGCGTTTGCCTTAGAGGTGGCATAATGAGATGTCATATTTCTACTTTCTAGTTGGGGAGTTGACGATCACGCTTGATGATGTTGCCTGCTTGCTCCAACTACCTATCAGAGGTAGATTACTCAACCATGTCAAGATATCTAGAGCTGAGGCGGTTGACTGGATGGTTGATCATTTAGGAGCTGATCCGGACAGGGTTGTTGCGGACTGCAACTCCACAAATGGGGCGCACTTGAGATTCTCCTACCTAAAGGCGATATATGAGGAGCACATCCTTCAAGCAGCACATGCAAAATTAACTGCACAGGCAATTAGGGAGCCTGTGGACGAGGATATTTTTGTTCAATTTCACTGTGGTTGTGCCATCCGGTGTTTTCTGATGTACCTGGTAGGCACGTCCATCTTTGTGGACACGAGTGGCCACTACATCGATGTGGCCTACTTGAGGTATTTTATGGATCTGTCTACATTTCGTGACTGGAACTAGGGTGTTGTTGTTCTGACCTACTTCTACCAGAAGCTGAATAAAGCTTCCAGATGGAGGGCGAGGGCGCTCATTGGCTCGTGCACACTCCTCACAGTACTTGTTTACTTTAACGATAAATTTTAATTTGTTTTAATTTAATTGTACTTACACATTATGTTTTTTTATGTAGAGATGAATTATATCATACTTTCATCGCATCCATGGTTACATCGAAGATCCCGACTATCAGGTATCCACGCCAAAGGCTGCCAAGTTTATTCTGAACAGAGGCAACCAAATTGTGCTTCCTTACCGGGTGTTCCTTTGACCGCACCAACCATGACGACATTAACTGGATGTCATTTGCGGACTACAGGGAGGTTATGGCATTCGATCCCTTCTCATTATACTCTGGTTGGCTAGCTTGTGGGTCAAACATGATGGTCAGGTATCTGCCAGAGCGGTGTATGCGCCAATTTGACTATGTGCAGATCATACTTAGATCTCCTTTTCAGGATGCTCCCGACACCATGACACAGCGGAATTTCGACGACGTCTTCCAGGATTGGGAGAATCATGTGGTGCCATATGAGTATCGGATGATGCAGGCATCCCAGATGTGGCACTGTGTAGAGAGTTATGTGACATGGTTCTTTAGAGTTTCACACCCTTTCGTGACACTGAATGGTCCTGGATGTCCATCGAAGCTAGCACATGAGGAGCTCCTAAAGAACGAGCAAATCTAGGATGACCATGCCATTGATCTAGTACCCATCTGTCAGCGTATCCGCCAACTTGGACGAGAGTCGTTGGGTGCAAGGATTATATCAGAGGGAGGTCTCCATGTCATTGTCGTGATGGAGAGGATCGTCGCTGAGGCATAGCATGAGCGAATTATCGTAGGCAGAGGAGGGCGCGGGGGTTAGGATTAGGCATACACAATAGTCTTATGTTTTGTTATTTGATTTTGTAATAATCTGATCGCATTTAATTTCGGAACAATTTATGGAATTTGATATTTATGACTTTTTCTCCCATCACATAATAATATTTAGTTGGTTTGTATATAGAATGCGACTTATTTGAATTTCTGAAAACAAAAATATAATGCAACTTATAGTAAAAATCATTGTAGTTTTAAACATCTTTTAACACATTCAGAAAAGATTTCGTAAGTGCATTTACGAAGCAAGCCTATTTTTTCAAATCCAACGTCTTAAAAAATAAAAGGTACAAAATAAGGTGAATTCGTAAGTGCACTTATGAATTCATTCAAAAAGGTCAATTCGTAAATGCAATTACGAATTCATCCAATAAAGTGAATTGATAAGTGCAATTACGAAAAATATTTTTAATTTTTCAAAAGTGTTACTAGGTGAAGAAATTCCATTTATATGAATATAGACTTCATAGGATATTATCTATCAAATTTAAAGATTTAAACATGTGCTTATGTTTTTAAATAATAAGGTGCTGCTGAGAAAAAGAACTTATATTTAGTTAAAATAGTTCGTATCACGATCCTCCAAAATAATGAACGATCCCCGTTTTTTTGTTAAAAAAATTTTTAGAGTACTTATAGTTGAACTATACCTTACAACCCAAATTTTTCTTTTCCATAACTAGATAGATTTTAAGATCTTGGCATCTCATCGTTTAGGTGTGTCTTTAATCAAGGGTGAAAGTGACTAGTAAGTTGGAGGCTAGAATATAGAGATTGGTTTGTTGTCCCTAAGTATTATGCACATTAATTTCGTTGATGTGTTGGTTGGTTTACCTTTTACTCCACTTAGGTGGTTTTGTTCTTTCCATTCAAAATGACTTGCCGTTTGGTCGTCAAATAAAACTCGTTTTAAAATTATTATTATAGATCGTTATTTCTGCAATTTTACTGTTTTATTATTTTTTAATATATTAATAAAATTAATTTAATAAAAATATAATATCTTATAAAAATATTATTGTATTTTTTAATCTGTGTACCATAACTTTAAATGACAATTCTTTTAAAATGAAGAATATAGTATTACATTTTTTTTATCATAAATACAAAATGCTCTTGCTCTCCTTTATCATTCTGTTATTATAATCTTTATCAGCTTAAATGCACTTTTGATTACTTTATTTTTAAGTTTTTTTTCTTTTAATCTCCATTTTTAAAGAAAATTTCTGAACCATAAATTTTATCACATTCGAGATTTTTTTATTTTTTTTAGCTCTCTATACTTTTGCATATATCACATTCTTATTAATAATATGACACTGCTACAGTGACTTCACATAGTGTCATGTCATTAATAAAAACGTGACATGCAAAATTAGAGGGCTATGAAATTCTGAGTAAGATAAAGTTTAGAGACCAAAAAATTGACTTTTAAAATAACAGAGACTAAAACTTAAAAAACATCAAAATAATTTGATTAAAAATACATTTAAACCATCTTTATTTTATCATTTGAATATAATATTTTTATTGTCAAAAGAATATGAGTTAAATATACGATATTTTGTAATATATGTAAGTTTTGTTTTACCTTTTATAATATATTTTTTTTTTGCTTACTTTCTATAATATTTATTTTGGATTTTTCTTGAGCGTATAATTTTAACATTGAATCTGGAGGTAAATAAAAATATAAATATTACATGGGATAACTCATGCACTTAGGAGAAAAATAACATAAAATTCTAACATTTTAAGGGATTCAAATTTTATTGAATCTGGAGGTAAATAAAAAAATAAATATTACATGGGATAACTCATACACTTAGGAGAAAAATAACATAAAATCCTAACATTTTAAGGGGATTCAGATTTTTTTTAGAGGAGATAAATTAAATCTCACCCTTATTACAGTAGATATTGTATATTTAAGCCAAAAAATATTACATGTGCTCTTCGTAAACAATTTAATATAATGATATTAGTTTTATCATTTTAATGATATATTTTTATAACAAAAAAACATTACCACCTAATTTTATTAAAATTTATATTTTTTATAATTATTTAGTTGCTAAAATTTAAGCATTAAAAAATAAATAAATGAAATATGACGAGTTTGAATTTACATTTTTGTAATCCGTTATTCCGACACACAATTAGCATTCAAATCGATCTAGTAAAACTTATAATTGCATATTTTAGATGGTTTAATTTTGTTTTTGACATCTTACATTTTAAATTAATAAATCAATAAATCAAAAATAAAATATTGTATAAAGTTTAAATCGTTTGATCATTAATCAATGAAATTCCTAACCCAATTTTTTTTTCAAAATAACTAAATTTGATAAATCATAAATCTTGTATGATAAAAATGATTTAATTTATTTCCTTAATTCATTTCAATTGATAGTTATTTAGAAATATCTAATTGCAAACATGTAGATTAGAATGTGCCATATTTTACTTATTCATTTTAAGAGAGGAACTTTCAACAACTAATTACTAGACCATACAAACAAAAGAGATGAGGGTCATTGAGAAAGAAAAAAAAAATAGAGTCAAGAAACTATGGTTTAATATAACACCCCAAATAAGAATTTTACAAGAAAAGAATATGATCAGAAGAAAGCTTTATATTGTGAAAATTGAGTGGGTTTGAAACAAGTATTTTAGAGTCACAACACAAAGATACATAAATGACAATTTGATTGGTGGAAATTGGTTGATGAAACAAAGCCAGGTTGGTTGGTGATATGATTCTTCCATAATGTCAACATTTTGTTTTGAAATCATATAACCATAGTAGATGGAAATCCAGCTCATAGTTTCGATAGGACCCCACGTGGAGAGGACTATGCCAGTTCACGGACTCTTATTTTTGCAGGGTTTTTTAAATAAACATAAGAGAAGAAAAAAACATAAGGTCCTTCCCTATAGCTGTTTCCTCGTCCCTAACGCTGGCAACAATTTAGATAATGACTCATTCTGCCTCTTACCTTTCTCTTTGTGTGTGTGGATTTTGATCTGTTCTTTGTGGGTGGTGGGGTGGGTACGTGTGCTGGTTGGTGTTCTTGTGCTTTTGCTATTATGGTTAGTTCACTTGCAAAAAGTTGCATAAACAGTATATGCAAAATTAACATGGTTTTGTACTTGTTCATATAAGAATATCTTACTCAAATTTGACCGGAATTCAAATCTATTATATAAAATTGATTTGTAAAATAAGACCAACTTGTAAAAAAAAACATGTCTCATTCATAAACATATATTACCTGGTTGAATGAATAATGTTATTACTCGTTTGAAATTGTAATGTTCAATAAAATTAGTAATTAAACTAACTTATAAAAATGAAATGACATGTATGTTTAATTATAAAATTGAAAAAAATAATAATAAGCTATAAACTATTTAAATTAGTTTATCAAAATAATCCATAAGTTAGTAAATTTGTGGCAAAATGCATTTTTTTATTTCATATATTGATTTTAAGATTTATTTTGGTCCTTTAACTTAATTTTTTTTTCATATTAGTTCTTTAACTCCAAAATATTTTATTTTAGTCTTTTTTTTTTGTTTAATTAGCGACAAATTTTTAAAATTTTTCGTTACTAATTAGAATAAACGACTAAAATGATGATCAATATGAAGAGTTAAGAGATCAATGTGAATTTTTTTAAGTGAATGGACCAAAATTAACATTGACATTAACATACAGAACAAAAAAAAAAATATTTTGCTTAAATTTATCTTCTTTTTTTTTTTTGTGTTGCCCAAATTTGTTTTTGTTTTTGTTGTTGATTAATTTTTTCTTCTTCAAAGTTTCTCCAGTTATAATTTCCATTAAGTAATTTATTTTTGTTGGGAATAACAACAAAGTTCAATTTTAATTTGTTAGATGAAGAACAACAACACTAAAAAATAAATGGTCTATAACAATAATAATTAATTCATAGATAATATAACAGAATAAGGCGAGAAAAAGAGGAAACATTTATTTATTCAGTTCAATCAAACGATCTACTCTATGGGAGAAAGCAACTCTCCATTTCACTATACTAAAAAAAATTGTTACAAGAAATCATATTTGAGTTATAAGAAAATAGCCTTATCCTTCAAGGTTCTCAAGAAAACCCCTGAAGGCGTCCAAGAACAACCATATTTTCTACAAAAGTGTTACCCATCCTCTCTAACTCACAATATATGAATAACTCAAACCCAAGGTGTAATAGTGTTTTCCAATAACCTTAAACAACTTCAAATATTTCACTAAATTTGTTCCTTTCTAAGATTTCTCTTTAGAAGACCCTAAACCTTTTGCTCTACTCTTTTGCTGTAAACTTTAAGATTGTCATATTTGCCAGCATATGAGAGAGATACATATTTATAATAGCAAATACCCAACAACCAAAGCCCAAAATCACAATCCAATCACACATGAATTCATAGACTGAACCAAAATAACCCAAAACACGCAAAATAGGAAATTGTCGAAAAAGTTTGAAAATCTTGAAATTGAGTGATTGTCGTATATCGCCGACCGACCGTACGAACATCACTATTCATGATTTTTTATTTTTGACTTTTGGTCTGACTTTTTGAAACTTCCGATTTTCTCGGTATATACAATCTCCAAAATATTTTTTCTTTCTCTTCATCAACCAATGTTTTAAGGCACACTACAACAATCTCCACCTTCACTTAAAACCCTGTTGATGCTAATTCATCCATCAACAACGTTGCTGCTCTATGCTAAGTTAAAACTATAATCAAATTCAAGTCACCCTTGAATCTTGATCTCTCCACTTGCATCCACTTGTTTTCAATTACCCTTTTCTGCATATGTAATTTAACAAGCCCACAAATATTATTCTTCAACCAACCTTGACTCCACCTGTTTTTAAATGCCACCATGAAGGTTCTTCTTTTAGTATTTTGCAATCCTTCAGCCACATTTAAAACATAACATCTAAGGCTAGCCTAATCGTTCCTTTGAGATGTTACAATCACCTTCTTTACCTTATCATAAGTCAAATGATATCAAAAGATTTTTATAACCGTTCATTCACTTCTACTAGTATCTATAGTAGGAAACTTCACCTCAAATTGAGTTATCTCCATTATAATTTATAACAGGTTTATCCCTTCTTCTTACTATTCTTTCTTTGAAGAAATTCTCTTCCAACCAAGTAATTTGTTTTAACCTCGACTTTTTCCCAAAAAGTCAATAATAATTCAGAGGTAATATGCATTTTTATCCCTTGTTTTTCTTCAAAATGCATTATACTTCTCTGAAACTATCTTAAGACATTGATATCGCCTTGACCTCAAATTATATAGCTCTTCCTTTTCATGAAAACCTCCACTAGTTAGTGATGAATAAATAATAACATTTGAACCTTCTAAAATAAATAGACCATATATTTTAGAACCTTTAGCAATAATCACTTCATCATGCAAAATCTTAAATTATCCATGTTCAACTCTAGTACAATAGCCTAGATCATCAAGCATACTTGTAGATAATTTTTTCTTGAGTTATAGAACATACCTCACATTTTGAATAAGAAATTCATGATAATCAAACATTTTAAGTCTGATTGTACCAATACCATGAACCTTGCAAGCCTTATTATCTCCAGGGAGAACTACATCACCTTACACCATCTTCAAATTTTCAAAGTATTATATTCTTGAACACATGGGATGAGAGCAACCTGAGTCAATAACCCATATATCTTTCGTTTCCAAAATCGATATAATAGTGCACTATCATTATCAAAACCTTTATCATCCAAGGAAACTGCAACTTGAAAGTAATCTTCATTGACCTTTCTCTCAGGATAATCCTTCTTAAAGTGACCAGATTTTTTACAATTAAAATATTTTACCTTTGATTTGTCAAACTTCTTTTATTTGGATATCCCTTTAAGTTCACCCCCTCCTCTTGACAAACTTAAGCCTTCACCACTATCTTCAATCTTCAAATCTTTTGCCATTGAAAATTCATTTAATTTTACCACTTGTAAGCGTTTTTATGTTGGCCTTAATTTTTGGTAAAACCAGTCTATGTAAATGTCTTGACTGATGTCATGACATTCTGAGTAGAAGATAAATTCTGCAGAAGAAGAAGAATTATACAGGTACAACTCAGATTGGTTATGAACTGGTATGCTGAAAATCTGCAAGAAGAATGACTGATGTCATGAACAATGTTATGATATTCTATCCAACACATACTGTTATGCAGATTTACTTTTCCTGAGAGTTTTCAGGATTCTGCTGAGCTGTTTTATTATGGATTAGTTTGTTGGAACATATGCTCACGTGGTTTTAAGGTTAACCTTGTTTAACCCTAATTTGGTATGTTAAAGAGACCAAGTCTTTAGGTTAACTTTAGTTAACCCTAGCTATAATTATGGAAGCCCAAGTTGAAGACTTTACTGCTTCTATATTATGAAGAAAATCCTGATACTTGAGTTGCGCCTTTCCTGTGTACAAGATTAAGCAAACTGCTATTTTTGGTGGTCTAGTTATTCTTGTGAGCCAAGCAATTATCATTTGATAAGTGCCTTGGAGTAGGATTTGGTTGTAAGGGTTTTGTTTATCACTCAAAGCTTTGAAGCACGAGTGTTGTGTCTCTTGATTAAAGCTTTGAAGCAAAATCAAGTATGTTTATTGAAGAATGTCTTCACTATTCTATTAATCAATAGGTTGATATCACTGTTGTGATTGAGGGGGAGTGAGTAGGAACTCAGGTCTAAGTAGGACTTAGATGAAGTTGCATTGGGTAGGTCTTAAGTGAAGGAGATAAACTGGTTGGTTTATTCCTGAATTAATACTACTTATAGTGGATTTCCTCCCTGGCTTGGTAGCCCCGGATGTAGGTGTAGTTACACCGAATGGGTAAACAATTGATTGTGTTCTTTACTGCTGTTTAAATTACTGTGTGAATTGTGAACAGTTTGTCAGATACGGTGTCATAACATTCTCTGTGACGTCACGTATCTGCTGCCAGGAATTTCAATTGGCATCAGAGCAGACACCTTGCCTGTTATTTTTGGGTGAGATCTAGGGATATTATTTTCTGGCGTAATGGAAAAGAAAGGAGGATTTGGGAGTAGACCACCCATTCTGAATGGATTTAACTATGATTACTGGAAACCTCGTATTGTTTCCTTTTTGAAGTCACTGGACAACAAAGCTTAGAGAGCTGCTGACAGAGGATGGAAACATCCCACCAAACTTGAGAAATATGGGACTACTAGCCTAAAACTAGAGGAAGAATGGAGCAAAGAAGAAGAGGAGCTAGCACTGGGGAACTCTAAAGCATTGAATGCCTTATTCAATGGAATTGACAGAAACATTTTCAAACTAGTACATCAGTGTGAACTGGCCAAGGATGTTTGGGACACTCTCAAAACCACTCATGAGGGTACATCCAAGGTAAAAATGTCAAGACTTCAGATGCTCACTGTAACACCCCAATTCTACCCAAAGTTTAATATGCAAAAATCAGAGTAATTTTAAATTTTCATAAATTAAATACTGAGGCGTTACACCATCAAACACAACTCACTTTAAAACAGTTACTTTAAAGTATAAATTTCGGATACATAGCATCGCAGGAAAACATAAATTGATTCATAGAAATCAACACATCTGCTTTATTAAACTTCCTCATCAAAATCATGTTTTTATAATTTATGATTCTTATTTACAAAAGGAGAGCAACAAAAGAACAACAACAATGACAACATAAATATTCCCCCCGAGTGTTACGTATCAGAGCGACACCGACTCGACTAACAGCAGCTATAAACTCCGTCTTCATAACATGCACGTTACCAATATAAAGGTAACGGCGAAACAAGTAAAGGGTGAGATAAACCAGAACATATAGTTAAAGGCATGATAAAATATATATATAGTTTTGGACTTGTAAAGGATATAAGTTAAATAAGTGCATTCCAACACATATCCAAACCTCACTTATTTCGATCGTCATTCTAATGTGTATAATCTACACTATATCGTCATAACCTCATCGGCATACTCCATCGCAATAACACATAACCCTCCTTCACCACGAAATTCGTCACGAGCTAATACATCACTAATTAACACGGCAGTCTTAAACAACAACATCAACCAACAACATTAAATAATGCTAACAATATAAACAACATAAACAAATCATCACAAATTGGCTAAAGCCCATCTTCGCTTTTGGCATAAAAGCCCATCATCGCTTGTGGCATAAAGCCCATCATCACAAACATCATCGCAAATATCATCACAAACATCATCGCAAACATCATCACAAACATCATCACAAACATCGAATAAAACTCAATACCAAAAGACTCCAAAATAAACATAATGGACTCCATGAGAGACGACTATGTTATGCATGTGGTACCCATCGCTTTGTCCGTAATTAGGGACACTTGGCATAAAGCCGATCTTCGCTTGGCATAAAATCCCTCTTCGCTTATGAAATGTATGTGACTCGACAATAAAACAACACAACCCAAAAACATTACCATCGCTCATCCAAATTGGCATAAAGCCCACGTCGCCATAATTTATCCAAAACAAGATAAATATATCATCGCATCATAATTGCATTATGCAAACATCACTAATAAATTCACCCAAAAGTCATGCATTCACAAATCGGAAGCATATATTAACAACATCAATTTAATCATCACATCATCATGTACAAAACATATATCATCGCTTTGCATATCAACAAGTATTCATTAATAAATACCCCGTCGCAAATCTTACGTTATTCACACCACATCATTATTAATTAATTCACTAAATTCCGAAAACGGGAAAATAGTCAAACACCTATAATCGTCACGAAAGTCATTCCTAACAACCGGTATTAATCATAATCGTCGACGTCGAAATCGGATTGTCCATACGTACCTTAAATCTACTAAAACACCGTCCGATTCAATTTTACTGTAAATTGGCTTATTTCGGGTCATCGCGTAAAAACTCGTAATTTCCAAAAACTAACCTCACTACTACGTTCTACACGTCAAACTTAGCTAGCACGTCAATTTTCGTTGAATTCAGAACAACTTGCTTCGTCGCCGAATTTACCGGAATCGGAAAATCGGAACATATTCGGGTCCTAAATTTAATCGGCTAACTAGTACCCTAGTTATATTTTATTAACACTAATTAATAGTATATTGTTTTACTGAAATTGAAACAGATAGAACCTCTAGGAAAAATTATGCAGGAACTAAAAACCAGAAAACAGCAAAATGGAAAAACAGATAAACAACACTGAAAATTCACGAAATTCATTGCCTTCTCTTCTAAGAGGGACGAACGTCCCCTTTGTACCTATGGGCAGGAGGCGGGTGCCTCAACCTACATGAGGTGAGCGCCTCACCTCCCCACGTATATGCCATCATCCATTTCATTCTTGTTTTTCAATTCACCTGCGTTTTGCCTAAGTTTTCATTGTTATACTGTTTTCTAGTTTTTCAGTCAACTTTTTCTTTTCCATTTCATTCCTAATTTTTCATTTTAATTTTCATTCCTATTTTTCATTTTAATTTTCATTCCATAATCTAAATTAACACTACAACACTAATAATTAACACCTATAATTTCTACAACAAATTCATCTCTTCTAATCTATTTCATTCAACAATCAACCAAACCCTTTAACCCCATTATCAATTTTTCCCCAATCCAAACTACAACCAACAAACATCTCTTATCACTAACTCACCATATCTTATCATCAACACAACATATATACCTCAATAGAGAATTTCAACAACACCAACAAAATACCAAAACAATGGCAAACTATGAACCCCATGAATCAAAATACCAATTTTTCCTAAATCCACAACATATCTATCAAACCCTAACTATATGGAAAGGAAAATTAAACCCCTTACCATGGAAGCTTTGATGATTCAAGATTCTCCAACAAACCCCAATCAATGCTTGCTCTTGCTCCTCTTCTTCTTCTTCTTCTCCTCCTCCAAACCCTCACTTTCTCTCTAGGTTTCTATTTTGGTTTTTGTGTTTACAATGGAAAGAAAAGGAAAAGAAATTGGTTTTTATAACTTGTTTCCTACTAGTAAGCCAAGTTTCCATGTTTGGTTTTAGTATAATTGAATGGAAGGAAAATGAGGAAAGTGTTTGGATGGAAAGAAAATGAGGAAAGTGGTTTTATGATAACCTTACTAGTAAACTAAGGTGTAAACCCAACTTTTCCCAAATAATCCACACACTCCTAATTATTCTTATAAATTAACACACAAAATATCTACCCATAATTATTAATTCAATCAATTAAAATAATTTCAGGGAATTAAATATCGGATCCGAATAATGTTTTACCGAACCGAACGGAATAAAACCCGGACCGAACAAAACGTCGCCATATAAATTAACAGGTGTATTAATTAACATAATTATTCTCGTCGCAAGATAAATATCGATCGGTAAATCGAAAATATTAATATAATATAATATTAATAAAAACAGGGCGTTACACTCACCACCAAATTTGAGAATCTGAAGATGAAGGATGATGAGATCATTCATGAGTTTCACATGAACATCTTGGAGATTGCCAACACCTCAGGAGCATTGGGAGAAAAGATGTCAGAAGAGAAGCTGGTGAGAAAGATTCTCAGATCCTTGCCTAAAAGATTTGCAATGAAAGTGACTGCTATAGAGGAGTCTCAGGATATCTGCAACTTGAAGGTGGATGAACTCATTGGGTCACTTCAGACATTTGAAATAGGGATTAGTGACAATGTTGACAAGAAAAACAAGAGCATAGCCCTTGTATCCAATACTGAAGAGGAAATCAAGGAGAGTGATGAAGAGAATATATCAGAAGCTATAACTATGCTTGGAAGGCAGTTCAAAACAAACTCATCAAGAGAATTGACCCAAAGTCAAGGTCAAATGTCATGAACATTTCCTCTGACATTAGTATACCCTATGACTCCAGCAAAAGAACTAAGTCTGAAGAAAAGGGAAATCAAAGCAGAGGAATCCAATGCCATGGATGTGAAGGATATGGACACATTCGAGCTGAATGTCCCAACTTTCTAAAGAAACAAAAGAAAGGAATGTCTGTTACTTGGTCTAATGGTAACTCAGAAAGTGACTCTGAAGAAGAATCTGCCAAACTAGTTACTGCACTATCTGGTGTTTGTAACTCTGATAATGACTCTAGCGATGAGGAAGTGACATTTGAAGAACTTGCTGATTCCTACAAAAAGCTGTATATCAGAAGTGCTGAAGTATGTCAGCAAAATGAGAAACAGAAAAAGCTCATTGTGAAGTTGGAGGCTGAAAAGAAGACAGACAAAGTCTTCTAGTGTTGAACTCCAAACTAGATCAGATGACTAAGTCTGTCAAGATGCTAACAACTGGAACTGACAAGTTGGAAGAAATCCTTCAGACTGGACAAAATGCGAAACATGTCCGGTCTAGGATTTGTGGCTGCAAAGAAATCTGCTGGTGACAAGAAGAAGACCAGGCCTGATAAACAAATGTCAAAGCAGATGTCACAACATAGGGCTCAACATCATGAACAGAGAAACATGAAGAAAAAGTTTCAAAGATGGAGATGTCACTTGTAATGCCCGTTTTATTTAATATTAAATTATATTATTATTTTTGAATTATCGTTTGACGATTGTTTTGACAATGAAAATAATTATATTAATCGGTATATTTATTAATATATTTAGCGACGTTTTGTTCGGTTCGGTAAAATATTTTTCGGACCGATATTTAATTTACCGGAATTAAATTAACAAATTAAGTTAGTAATATAATTAGATGTTATATTTAGTGTATTAAGAATAGATTAGGGGCATGTGAGAAATTTACCAAAGTTAGCTAGTAAGACACATGTTTTATAAAACCATTTCCTCCACCATTTTACAAACATAACACCAAAAACACCAAACTTGAGAAGTTGGAGAAAAGCTAGGGCTTGAGAAGAAGAAGAAGAGGAGATCAGGAAGAAGAGCAAGACTTGGTTGGAGAATCATCAAGAATACCCAAATCTTGCTAGGTAAGGGGTTTAATTTCCATTCCATTTAGTTAGGGTTTGATGGATTTTAGTTTGATTTGGGGGAAAAATTGATAGATGATTTGTAGAGTTGTGTTGGGTGATTATTGTTGGGTTTAGAAGATTTGAATTGGGTATAGAAATTATGGGTGATATCTTAGTGTGTTATAGTGTTGGATTTATAAGAAGAAATGGAAATGAAAATAGGAAAATAAGAAAACTGTATATGAAAGTTTGCAGGAAATAAGAAAAAGAAACAAAAAAATGAAACTGTGAAAGAAAACAAAAACGCAGGGCATTATGAAAAATCCATGGATGGCATACCTGAGTTTGAGGCCCCCGCCTCCTGTACATATATATATATATATATATATAGTGGGAGCGTACGTCCCCTTAATGAGGAAGAAACAGCATTTTGCTGTAAAACTCCATTTTTTGTTTTCTGTAAAAAAAAACTGCAACCTGCATAATTTTCAATGTAAATGGCTTCTGGTTTGTTTTAATTATCCAATCCCACCTAGCAAACTTTGATATCTATAAAATATAATTAGGGGATAAGATAGCCGATAAAATTTAGAACCCGGTTATGTTTCGATTTTCCGATTTCGGTAAATTCGGCGACGGAGCAAGTTGCTCCGAATTCAACGAAAATTGACGTGCTAGCTAATTTTGACGTGTAGAACGTAGTGGTGAAGTTAGTTTTTCGAAATTGTGAGTTTTTACGAAATGATCCGAAATAGGCTAAAATACGGTAAATTGACCCGGATTGAGTTTTAGTCATTTTAAGACGTATATGAACTATCCAATTTTGAAGTTGATGTTTATAAATTATGCCGGTAAATAAGAATGGTTTTCACGACAATTATTGATGTTTTTACTATTTTTCCGTTTTTGGGAATTGATGGATTAATTGACGGTGATGTTTGCGACGGTGTATATAATTACGAATACTTGTTGTTTATGCGATGCGATGACATGTTTATGTGATGTGAATAAATATGGCGAAGTAGACTTTATGTCAATTGTGATGAGCGATGATGATATGTTGTTGTGTGGTCTTTATGTATTGATTCACATACATTTCATAAGCGAAGAGGCTTTTATGCGATGATGGCTTTTATGCCGGCGAAGTTGGGCTTTATGCCAAGTGTCCCTAATTACGGACAAAGCGATGGGTACCACATGCATAACATAGTCGTGTCTCATGGAGTCCATTATGTTTATTTTGGAGTCGGTTATGTTTATGTTCGAGTTGTTTATCATTGAGTCCTTATTTGACGAATGATGATTGAATTGCGACGGTAAATGATGTTTGGTGTTGATGCGAGTACAATGATTATGTGATGGAGTCAATGTGTTGATTTACACACTAAATGCTAATTTAAAGTATGCAAGTTTAAATATATGTTGATATACTTTATTTAACTTACATTAATTATAATTCCAACTATCTATATATTCCATCATTGCTTCTAATTATATGTTTTGGAATTATCTCACCCCTTTACTTGTTTCGCCGTTACCTATATATTGGTAATGTGCAGGTGATCCCCGAGGATGAGGAGGATTAGCTCGAGTCACTTTATTTTGCGTCGTTCTGCTCTGGTCGTAGTAACACTCGGGATTTGGGCGACGTCATTATTTTGATAGGATAGTTTGTATATACTATCTTATTATGTTATAACCTTTTGTATTGATGACAACATGATGTTATGTATATTTTGTTAACATATCCGTTGTGCTGTGAATATTCATATGTACGTATGATGAATTATGTATGATTCGGTATATCCGATTTTTGATGTGCATTATAATGCTAATTGTTGGAAATGCGAAGATGTGATGCCTCAATTTTGTTAAATGGAATTTTGAAACTCTGATTTTATTATATAATTACGGGGAATTGGGGTGTTACATTAGTGGTATCGAGCAGTCGGTCTTCCGCCAAGTTGTTGAGTTTGTTGTTGTCTAACAATCAAGTATTGTTATTTGTTGATTCTAATCCTTATTTTGTTGTGAGCGGTTGTTATGGCTGGTAGGCATCTTTGTAGGAATCTTTGGTAGGAATGTTGGTAGGAACCATGATGCTATTCTTTCTATGCAGCTATGGTGAAGCTTTCAAACTATCCTAATCTTGACAAGTGGGACTCGTGGTTTGGCGACCTTCGGAGGAGAATCCACCTACTTTCTACGGAAGTATGACCGAAGGTGCTCTAACTTGGTTGAAGGAGATTGAAAGAATCTTTCGAGTGATGGATTGCACTCCTGCGCAGAAGGTCTGTTATGGTACTCATAAGTTAAGTAAGGAGGCTGATGATTGGTGGGTTGACACCCGTCAAAGGCTTGATGTCGCTGGTGAAGAAGTAACGTGGGAAGTTTTTAGTAGGGAGTTCTTGAGGAAGTATTACCCGTAAGATGTTCGGGAAAGAAGGAGATTGAGTTCCTTTCATCGAGGCAAGGGCATGTCTATCACCGACTATCTTTGCGTTTATTGAGTTGGCTAAGTTCTATCCTCACTTTAATGGTGAGGGTGCTGAATTTTCTAAGTGCATTAAATTTGAGAATGGCTTGCGTCCTGAAATTAAGAAAGCGATCGGTTATCAAAAAATCTGTGTCTTCGCGGATTTGATTGATAGTTGTAGAATCTTTGAAGAGGATAGTAATGCACACTATAAGATGTTGTCGATAAGAGGAGCAAGGGCCAGCAGCCGTGGTAAACCTTATGATGTCCCTCGGTAAAGGAAACAACAAGCGTTTCAAGGAAGAAGGACTAGTGGGGAGATGCTCCTAGTATTGTTTGTTACAAGTGTGGAAACCACAAGAGTAATGTTTGTAGGAATGATGGGAAGGCTAAAGAGAATGAGGTGAGGTGTTTCAGATGTGGTGAAACGGGTCATGTAATTCGTGATTGCAAGCATAGAGAAGTGGTCTGTTTTAATTGTGGTGAGGGAGGTCACACTAGTCCTCAATGCAAGAAGCCTAAGAAGGCGCAAGGAGCGGGGAAGGTGTTTGCTTTGTCGGGTGCTCCGGCAACGAAGATGGTCTTGTTCGAGGTACTAGTTTCATTAATAGCATTCCCCTTATTACTATTATTGATACTGGTGCTACTCATTGTTTTATTGCTGCTGATTGTGTTAAGAGGTTGGGTCTTACTTTGTCATCTCTAGATAGAGATATGGTGGTGGAAGTTCCGGCTAAGGGAACGATTACTACTTCTTTTGTGTGTGCAAATTGCCCTTTATCAATCTTTGGTAGAGACTTCGTGGTGGATCTTATTTGCTTACCGCTTGTTGGGTTGGACGTGGTTTTGGGTATGGATTGGTTGAAAGCTAACTATGTCCATATCAATTGCTATGACAAAACTGTGAGGTTTTCTTCCTTAGCGGAAGAAGATCAAACTATGTTGGTGTCGACGAAAAAATTGAAGGAGTTCATGAAAGATGAAGCATCGGTTTTCTTGTTGATGGCGACTCTTTCTGTGGAGAGTCAATCTGTTATTGCAAACTTTCCGGTGGTGTGCGACTTTCCCGAAGTGTTTCCTGATGAGATTCCTAGTGCACCTCCAGAAAGAGAAATTGAGTTTTCTGTGGATCTTGTCACTGGTACCAGACCTATCTCTATGGCGCCATACAGGATGTCCGCATCGGAGCTAGCAGAATTGAAGAGTCAATTAGAAGATTTGCTCGAGAAGAAGTTTGTTAGACCAAGTGTGTCACCATGGGGAGCTCCTGCTGTGTTATTGGTAAAGAAGAAAGATGGTAGCATGAGGCTTTGTATTGATTATCGTCAGTTGAATAAAGTAACTATCAAGAATAGGTATCCACTTCCCAGGATTGATGATTTGATGGACTGGTTGGTTGGTGCTCGTATGTTTAGTAAGATTGATTTGAGATCGGGTTACCATCAAATAAGGGTGAAAGAAGAAGATGTTCAGAAAACTACTTTCAGGACGAGGTATGGACATTACGAGTATTCGGTGATGCCTTTCGGTGTCACTAATGCACCAGGAGTATTCATGGAGTACATGAACCGTATTTTCCATCCTTACTTGGATAGTTTCGTGGTTGTTTTTATTGATGATATTTTGGTTTATTCTAAATCGGAGGAAGAGCATGCAGAACATTTGCGCATTGTGTTTGAAGTTCTGAAGGAGAAGAAGCTTTATGCTAAGTTGTTAAACTGCGAGTTTTGGTTAGGTGAAGTGAGCTTTTTAGGGCATGTCATTTCTGATGATGGCATTGCGGTTGATCCTTCTAAAGTTGATGCTGTGTTAAGATGGGAAACTCCTAAGTCTGTTATCGAGATTAGAAGTTTCTTGGGTTTGGCTGGTTACTATAGGAGGTTCATTGAAGGTTTTTCTAAGTTGGCACTTCCTTTGACAAAGCTAACTTGTAAGGGAGCTGCTTTTGTGTGGGATGTCAAGTGTGAAGAAAGTTTTGTTGAATTGAAGAAGAGGTTGACAACGGCACCGGTCTTGATTTTACCTAATCCTGAAGAACCATTCGTTGTTTATTGTGATGCTTCTATGATGGGTTTGGGTGGTGTGCTTATGCAAGGTGGCAAGGTGGTTGCTAATGCTTCGAGGCAATTGAATATTCATGAGAAGAACTATCCTACTCACGATTTGGAACTTGCGGCGGTTGTTTTTGTGCTTAAGATTTGGAGGCATTATCTTTATGGTTCTAGATTTGAAGTGTTTAGTGACCATATGAAAACACCGGCGGAACCTCCGACATGATAACTAGTATCAAATAGAGTCGCCATCGAACGTCTTTTATCTCACGAGGGAGAAAGGAAAACATCGAGTAAACCTGGGGGAGAAATCGTGGTCCTATAACCGTGAAATCGAGATAATCTAGGTAAGGGAGTTAGTTACGCGAGGGGAAGGGATTAGCACCCCACACGCCCGTAGTACTCTACGGTATCCACTTTCTATTTCTAACTAAAGGGTGTGTTATATCTATGCTTAATTGCTAATCATGCATGCAAAGGAAAAAGAGAAAATAAGAAACCACGGGGAAAAGAAGGAATTATTTACAAAGTTTGCTCGATCGAGCCCCGTGACAAGATGCCTACGTATTCCCGCGTGCAATGAGAAAGTCAGAGCGCCGTAGTTTGGCTCACTTGTTTTGGTGTGTTTCGTGTTTTTTATTTGTGAAAAAGGTTTTAAACACAAAAGAAAGAAAACGCGCAAAGGCGAAAAGAGTTGGTGTTGGTTGGTTGTTTTTACCTTGAGAAAGGAGTTTAAACCATTATTAAGTGTTTTGAATTTGAAAGGAAAAACAAATTTTAGTTTTAATCACAATGCAACATGCGAAAAGAAACTAGCAAAGCAAAAGGTTAGACCTATGGTTTAGGACGCAAGGGAATCTCTACCTATACTGACATGCGAAGGATGTGAATCCTAAAGTCTAGGCTAGAGAACCGGGAGAAAAGCACCCAAAGCAAGCACGAATCACAAGTAGAATTGCCCTAAACGAGTCTTTAAATAAACCAGAGGGGTTCCTGAACATGCTCCAGCTACGAAAGCCCCATCATGCATCTCTATTCCTACTTCTCATGGCAAAAGAAAGCTGTAAAGCCCTACTTCTCATGATATCTAGGAAAGCTGTAAGAGAATGCGGTAAATGGTGTAGAAACTACCAAACGGATATAGAATCCGCAGAGCACTGCAAGCTAGGGAAATACTCCGGAAAACTTCAAGCACTGCAGTCATGCAATAAGAGTAAACCGGTGAGAATAGCTCGAGGCGTCAAAGCAAAAAGAATGCACGCTCGTGCGCATCTGAAGCAACAACGTCTGCAAGAAGGGAGTTAGACCCAAAAAGAAAACAAAGGAATGCACACGTGGGTGTACAAACGTAAAACACCTGCAAGAAGGGAGTTAGACCCAAAAAACAGACGAACGGATGTATACGTGGATATACAAACGTACAGCAAACTGCGTAAAGGGAGTTGGACCCAAGAGGCAAGTACAAGGAGTGTATACGTGGGTATACAAACATGAGAAACCTGCAAAAAGGGAGTTAGACCCAAAACACAAGCAAAGGAAAAGTGTGTGAATATTGAAGAAAACGAGCCGCACATGTATGCGTCGTGTGTCCCTGCATGAAATGGAGTACAAACAGCAGCCAAGCATAGCTAGGGTGACTACTGTTCACCATTAGAATCGAAAAAAATCAGAAAAAATAAACCAGAAGACCGCGCTTAGCGCGGTATACCGCGCTAAGCGCGCCATGCAACCCAAAAAGTCAGAACATTTGGCGCTTAGCGCGCTCTGGTGGCGCTAAGCGCGACCTACAACCTGCTGAAAAATTATTTTTTGCACCAGACCACCTGTTTGTGATGTTTTCATGCCAAAAAGTTGATCCATACAACTGGACGATTATTCCGATGCTCATGTATGCCATGTTAT
Organism: Vicia sativa; assembly: GCA_021764765.1. Taxonomy (NCBI): domain Eukaryota; kingdom Viridiplantae; phylum Streptophyta; class Magnoliopsida; order Fabales; family Fabaceae; genus Vicia; species Vicia sativa. The sequence continues at coordinate 191,219,006 of CM038795.1, read as the reverse complement.
GCATGAACATGTGCGGCGTGCTAGTTGACACAATGGTTCCAATGCTCATATGCGCAATGCGATGCTTGGACATGTGCGGCATGCTAGTGATGAGACAAGTAGCTCCGGTGTTCATGAATGAGGGTCAAAGGCATGAACATGCGTGGGATGCTAATGGGGAATGTTAATTCTGATGTTCACACGTGATGCTATGTTATGCGTGGACATGTATAGGAATGCAAATGGTGAATTGATGGTTCCCATGGTCATGTACGCAATGTTATGCTTGAACATATGTGGAATGCGAAATCAACAATCCTAATATTCTCACATGTATGGTTATGTATGAATATGCTAAGAGTGTAATGTGAAACCGGAGTTCCAATGCTTATGTGCAATGCTAGTTATGAACATGTGGAATGCAAGGAATTAACCGTTACAATGTGTGCAATGGAGGTCGATCATGTCAAGTCCTAAATGAAACATTAGCACAAACACTTGGAATTCAAATGCATGGACTATGTACAATGCACAATATGCATAACGATCCGAATGCTTTGGAAGCTACATGTTGATACACCACAAATGTAGGCCATACCTTAACTCACCACGTATCAATGCAATTCATTCAAGCTAAATGTCTTTCAATGCATGAACATGTATTAGAGGATGCAAAATGCATGAATTCATGGCTTATGTGAAGGAGAAAACTTCATGTGCAAGAACCTATACATGCTATATACAATATTCTCATTCCGACACAAATAAGGCGGCAAAATTCAATTCAACGCAAGGAGTCCAAGAGAACCAGTGCAAGACCTAGAGTCTACATTGAATTTGCATGTGATTTCAATATTCAATTTCAAGAAAAGATGAAAAATCAGAAACAGCTTAAAATAAGTGCTTATTTGAACCTAACACTTACTTGCACTTGAAGTTGGAGTCAAATTGAAGAGGAATTCCTTGTGCTCTTCAAAGAAAATACCAAATCAATGAGGAATTGTAGATAATCTTCAGAATTAGGCTTGAATCCTTGAAGAAAAGCTTGAAGACCAATGGAAAATTGAAGAAAGATGAAGAGCAACTCTTGAATCTTGAACTTGAGGGGAAAATCGAGATTAAACCGTTCCTTCCATGTCAAATGTGAATAGAAGGAGGAGAGAATGCTCTAGCTTGAAGTAGAAGAAGCTGCGATGGAAAAAAATAGAATTCGCAGGTCGCGCTTAGCGCAGGGGTCGCGCTTAGCGCGCTCTGTACAAGAAGCTGGTGGTGAACGGAGGTCCGGTGGTGGCCTGCGGTGGTTGCTTGGAGGGAAAGTTCGAGTTTTAGCTTTTTTGAGTTTTTGTGCTTTTTGGGATTTGAGAGAATTTGAGTGTGTTTAGTAGTGGAAAATTAAGCAAATGAATGTGTTCTTCTGATTTGTGAAGAGGAAAATCTATTTATAGCTTTGGATCCTTAGTCAACAAGCTAATTATGATTATCCGAATAATTTTCGTAATTAATCCAAAACACCCAAATCCGTTCGGAATTTGGAGTCGGAATGTAAACGAAAAGTGTCCGGAATGCAATTTTTCTTGCTTGAATCAAAATCCCGACTTGATCCGATGAATGGTCAAGGAAATAGAAATTTTTGAAGTTTCAACATCAATTTTGGACCACTGACATGTGCAGAATTTCATTTGCGCTCTGTGGGGAAAATGCCTCAGACGAGGACCTTCTGATCGAAATTTGCACATGCGTATCTCTGGGACATTTGAAGCTAACAAGATTTGTGAACTTTTGGCACCAGTCCCGTCCCGTTTCGATGAAAATTGAGTGAGATATGATTTTTCGAACCTCGCGCATCAGATGAAAATTGCTTGGTTCAGCTCAAAAATCAAACTCAGAGATTAAAATTCTGGTACCGATCGTTGGGGAATTAGCTCTCAAGTTGCAAATGAAAGTCGTAGAGGACCTTGATACAAAATTTTAGAAATTGGTCCCGCTCAATTCCCAGCTTCCAGCTAGAAAATAAAGCCTTTTCGGTGAGCCAAAATACACGGTTCAACACTAAAATCAGCTTAACATGCCGGGGAAAATGACTCCTTTGGGAGTCTTCCTCACAAAATCCGTTCTCGACCTTCAAATGAAAGTTGTAGATAATCATGAAAGGAAAATGCCAGTCGACAATCAACAGAGAATACCCAAGGAGATGAGAGATACGCCTTCTGGAGTGTCCAAAACGCGCCGAAACCTGAAATCCTTTTATTGAGAAATGAGCTCTTTTTGGGTGCCATTCGGAATACCTGGAATCTGATATTCCTTATGATGAATGTTATGCATGATGTGCCATGTATTTGTATGCAATGGAATTATAAGCCAACAATAACGCAGGAAAGAGGAGGGTAAATTTTGGGGTACAACACCATAAAAGCTTGAAATATTTGTTTGATCAAAAAGAGCTTAATATGAGACAAAGAAGGTGGCTTGAATTGTTGAAAGATTATGATTTCGGATTGAATTACCATTCTGGTAAAGCAAATATGGTGGCCGATGCTTTAAGTCGAAAGACTTTGCATATGTCACTTTTGATGGTGAAAGAGTTGGAAATGATTGAACAATTTAGAGATATGAGTCTTGTGATAGAAGTGACGCCGAAGAGTGTTATCTTGGGAATGTTGACGATCAATAACGATTTCCTTGATAGCATTAGAGAAGCTCAAAAGCTTGATGTGAAACTTGTGGATTTGTTGGTTAGTATTGGACAAATTGAAAGTGAAGATTTCAAGTTGGATGCTCAGAATGTTTTGAGATTCCGAGGAAGGATTTGTATTCCTGATGATGTTGATTTAAAGAGGATGATTTTGGAAGAAAGTCATAGAAGTAGTTTGAGTATTCATCCCGGAGCGACCAAAATGTATCAAGATTTGAGAAAACTATTTTGGTGGTCGGGTATGAAAAGAGAGGTGGCTCAGTTTGTTTATGCTTGTTTGACTTGTCAGAAGTCTAAAGTGGAGCATCAGAAACTTGCAGGGTTGATGCAACCGTTGGAGATCCCGGAATGGAAATGGGATACATTTCTATGGATTTTGTAACGGGGTTGCCGAATACACAAAGAGGACACGATGCGATTTGGGTGATTGTTGATAGGCTTACAAAGTCGACTCACTTTATTCCTATTAACATCACTTATCCCGTATCGAAGTTGGCGGAGATTTATACGCATGTGATTGTTAGATTACATGGTATTCCTTTGTGTATTGTTTCGGATAGAGATCCGAGGTTCACTTCTGAATTTTGGAAAAGCTTGCAAGAGGCTTTAGGTTCAAAGTTGAGGTTGAGTTCGGCTTATCATCCTCAAACTGATGGTCAAACGGAAAGGACGATTCAATCGTTGGAAGACTTGTTACGCGCTTGTATTCTTGAGCATGGTGGTTCATGGGATACATATCTTCCTTTGATTGAGTTTACTTATAATAACAGTTTTCACGCTAGTATTGGATGACACCGTTTGAGGCGTTGTATGGTCGAAGATGTAGAACTCCTTTGTGTTGGCATGAGTCGGGTGAAAGTGTGGTGCTTGGACCCGAATTGGTTAGGGAAACTACGGAGGCGGTGAAGATAATTAGAGAAAAGATGAGAATTTCTCAAAGTCGTCAAAAGAGTTATCATGATAAAAGAAGAAAAGATTTGGAATTTCAAGAAGGTGATCATGTGTTTTTGAGAGTCACTCCTACAACCGGTGTGGGACGAGCATTGAAGTCGAAGAAGCTAACTCCTCGCTTTATTGGTCCTTACCAAATTACTAGTAAGGTGGGAAAAGTGGCTTATCGGGTGGCGTACCAAATCTTTCAAACTTGCACGATGTTTTTCATGTGTCACAACTTCGGAAGTATGTCCCGGATCCTTCACATGTGATTGAGATGGATGACATTCAAGTTCGGGAAAATCTTACGGTGGAAACGATGCCTTTGAGGATTGAGGATCGTGAGATGAAGTCCCTTCGTGGCAAAGAGATTTCATTGGTCAAGGTTGTTTGGATTGGAGCAGCTGGTGAAAGTGCGACATGGGAATTGGAGAGTAAGATGCGGGATTCATATCCCGAGCTTTTCGAGTCAGGTAATTTCGAGGACGAAACCTTTTTAGTGGGGGAGAGTTGTAACGCCCGTTTTATTTAATATTAAATTATATTATTATTTTTGAATTATCGTTTGACGATTGTTTTGACAACGAAAATAATTATATTAATCGGTATATTTATTAATATATTTAGCGACGTTTTGTTCGGTTCGGTAAAATATTTTTCGGACCGATATTTAATTTACCGGAATTAAATTAACAAATTAAGTTAGTAATATAATTAGATGTTATATTTAGTGTATTAAGAATAGATTAGGGGCATGTGAGCAATTTACCAAAGTTAGCTAGTAAGACACATGTTTTATAAAACCATTTCCTCCACCATTTTCCAAACATAACACCAAAACACCAAAGTTGAGAAGTTGGAGAAAAGCTAGGGCTTGAGAAGAAGAAGAAGAGGAGATCAGGAAGAAGAGCAAGACTTGGTTGGAGAATCATCAAGAATACCCAAAGCTTGCTAGGTAAGGGGTTTAATTTCCATTCCATTTAGTTAGGGTTTGATGGATTTTAGTTTGATTTGGGGAAAAAATTGATAGATGATTTGTAGAGTTGTGTTGAGTGATTATTGTTGGGTTTAGAAGATTTGAATTGGGTATAGAAATTATGGGTGATATCTTAGTGTGTTGTAGTGTTGTATTTATAAGAAGAAATGGAAATGAAAATAGAAAAATAAGAAAACTGTATATGAAAGTTTGCAAGAAATAAGAAAAAGAAACAAAAAAATGGAACTGTGACAGAAAACAAAAACGCAGGCCATTATGAAAAATCCATGGATGGCATACCTGAGTTTGAGGCCCCCGCCTCCTGTACATACATATATATATATATATATATATATATATATATATATATATATATATATATTGGGACGTACGTCCCCTTAATGAGGAAGAAACGACATTTTGCTGTAAAACTCCATTTTTTGTTTTCTGTAAAAAAAAAACTGCAACCTGCATAATTTTCAATGTAAATGGCTTCTGGTTTGTTTTAATTATCCAACCCCACCTAGAAAACTTTGATATCTATAAAATATAATTAGGGGATAAGATAGCCGATAAAATTTAGAACCCGATTATGTTCCGATTTTCCGATTTCGGTAAATTCGGCGACGGAGCAAGTTGCTCCGAATTCAACGAAAATTGACATGCTAGCTAATTTTGACGTGTAGAACGTAGTGGTGAAGTTAGTTTTTCGAAATTGTTAGTTTTTACGGAACGACCCGAAATAGGCTAAAATACGGTAAATTGACCCGGATTGAGTTTTAGTCATTTTAAGACGTATATGAACTATCCAATTTTGAAGTTGATGTTTATAAATTATGCCGGTAAATAAGAATGGCTTTCGCGACGATTATTGATGTTTTTACTATTTTTCTGTTTTTGGGAATTGATGGATTAATTGACGGTGATGTTTGCGACGGTGTAATAATTACGAATACTTGTTGTTTATGCGATGCGATGACATGTTTATGTGATGTGAATAAATATGGCGAAGTAGACTTTATGTCAATTGTGATGAGCGATGATGATATGTTGTTGTGTGGTCTTTATGTATTGATTCACATACATTTCATAAGCGAAGAGGGCTTTTATGCCAAGCGATGATGGCTTTTATGCCGAGCGAAGTTGGGCTTTATGCCAAGTGTCCCTAATTACGGACAAAGCGATGGGTACCACATGCATAACATAGTCGTGTTTCATGGAGTCCATTATGTTTATTTTGGAGTCGGTTATGTTTATGTTCGAGTTGTTTATCATTGAGTCCTTATTTGACGAATGATGATTGAATTGCGACGGTAAATGATGTTTGGTGTTGATGTGAGTACAATGATTATGTGATGGATTTAATGTGTTGATTTACACACTAAATGATAATTTAAAGTATGCAAGTTTAAATATATGTTGATATACTTTATTTAACTTATATCAATTATAATTCCAACTATCTATATATTCCATCATTGCTTCTAATTATATGTTTTGGAATTATCTCACCCCTTTACTTGTTTCGCCGTTACCTATATATTGGTAATGTGCAGGTGATCCGCGAGGATGAAGAGGATTAGCTCGAGTCACTTTATTTTGCGTCGTTCTGCTCTGGTCGTAGTAACACTCGGGATTTGGGCGACGTCATTATTTTGATAGGATAGTTTGTATATACTATCTTATTATGTTATAACCTTTTGTATTGATGACAACATGATGTTATGTATATTTGGTTAACATATCCGTTGTGCTGTGAATATTCATATGTACGTATGATGAATTATGTATGATTCGGTATATCCGATTTTTGATGTGCATTATAATGCTAATTGTTGGAAATGCGAAGATGTGATGCCTCAATTTTGTTAAATGGAATTTTGAAACTCTAATTTTATTATATAATTACGCGGGGTAGAATTGGGGTGTTACATCACTACTGTGGAAGGTTAGGGCACATAAATCCTTTTTGCTTCAGACTATATGGATACCCTAATCAGACCCCATATGTCAAGCCTAAGATTAACAAGGCACCATATACTCAACAGTGGAAGAAAAAGACTGCAGCCCTGATAGCTCACACCTCCCTTAGAGTTTCTGCCAAGGAAGACTGGTACTTTGACAGTGGATGCTCTAAACACATGACTGGAATTAAGAATCTGCTGAATGATGTCAAACCTCATACTACTAGTTATGTCACTTTTGGAGATGGAGCTAGAGGAGAAATCAAAGGCGTTGGAAACTTGGACTGCCTTGGAGTTCCAAACCTAAATGAAGTGTTGCTGGTAAATGGTTTGACTGCCAATCTCATAAGTATCAGTCAACTGCATGATCTGGGATCCAAGGTCAACTTCACCAAGTCTGAATGCCTTGTAACCAATGAAAAACAAGAAGTTGTAATGAGAGGAGTCAGATCAAAAGACAACTGTTACTTATGGGAGTTTGAGAACACTAACTACTCTTCTGTGTGCTCGACAGCCAAAGAAGAAAAGGAAGTGAAACTGTGGCACCAAAAACTTGGTCATTTACATCTTAGAGGGATGAAAAAGATCATATCCATAGAGTCTGTTAGAGGGATTCCAAGACTTCATATTGATGAAGGCAGAGTCTGTGGTGAATGTCAGGTTGGAATGAAAACCAGAATGTCACATCCAAAGTCAAGACATTTAACCACCTCTAAGGTGCTAGAGCTTTTGCACATGGATCTGATGGGTCCCATGCAGGTGGAAAGCCTTGGTGGAAAAAGATATGCATATGTTGTTGTGGATGATTTTTCTAGATTTACCTGGATAAACTTCATTAGGGAAAAATCTGATGTATTTGATGTCTTTAAGGAATTATGCAAGAGACTGCAAAGAGAAAAAGAAGGATGCATTGTTAGAATTAGAAGTGATCATGGAAAGGAATTTGAAAATAGTAAGTTTGATGAGTTCTGTTCTTCAGAAGGAATCAATCATGAGTTCTCTTCACCTATAACTCCTCAACAAAATGGAGTTGTGGAAAGGAAAAACAGGACTATACAGGAATCTGCTAGAGCAATGATACATGTCAAGAAGCTTCCTATTCATTTTTGGGCTGAAGCTATGAATACAGCCTGTTATGTCCACAACAGGGTCACTTTGAGAAAGGGAACATCATCCACCCTTTATGAAATATGGAAGGGAAGAAAGCCTACTGTGAAGTATTTCCATGTCTTTGGGAGCAAATGCTATGTTCTGATAGATCGTGAACAAAGGAGAAAGATGGACTCTAAAAGTGATGAAGGAATATTCCTGGGATACTCTACCAACAGTAGAGCATATAGGGTATTCAATTCCAGGACCAAAGTTATGATGGAGTCTGTAAATGTCATAGTTGATGATCACCATCAGGAAACAAATGTCCCATATGATGTTGAGACATTCTTTGAGACTTCACCACAAGTGTCTAATAAGGATGATGTGCCTATCCTTACTCCACCAGAGTCTGAATCAAAGGAAGCCAACAAAGATCCTTCCATCAGAATTCAGAAAGATCATCCTAAGGAACTCATCATAGGAGATCCTAACAGTGGAGTCATTACAAGATCTAGAGAAATCATCTCAAACTCTTGTTTTGTGTCTAAGATTGAACCAAAGAATGTTAAAGAGGCTTTGACTGATGAATACTGGATTAGAGAAATGAAAGATGAATTGAACCAGTTCAAACAACATGAAGTGTGGGAGTTAGTTCCTAGACCAGAAGGAACAAACATCATTGGCACAAAGTGGATCTACAAGAACAAGTCAGATGCTGAAGGGGTTGTCACCAGGAATAAGGCAAAGCTTGTTGCTCAAGGATACACTCAAGTTGAAGGGGTTGATTTTGATGAGACTTTTTCTCCTGTAGCCAGGCTGGAATCAATCAGATTACTACTAGGTGTTGCTTGCCTTCTGAAGTTTAAGCTGTTTCAGATGGATGTGAAAAGTGCCTTCCTAAATGGATACTTAAATGAGGAAGTGTATGTGGAATAGCCTAAAGGGTTTGTGGATCCAAACTGTCCTGATCATGTTTACAAATTGAGGAAAGCATTATATGGTCTGAAACAAGCTCCTAGAGCTTGGTATGAAAGATTGACAAAGTTCCTCACTGACAAAGGATACAGGAAAGGAGGTTTGGCCAAAACTCTGTTTGTCAAGGATGAAGGAGGAAAGATAATGGTGGCTCAAATTTATGTTGATGACATAATGTTTAAAGGAATGTCAGATAAAATGGTTAAACATTTTGCTAACCAGATGCAAGATGAATTTGAAATGAGTCTCATGGGAGAATTGACCTACTTTCTTGGACTATAAGTCACACAGATGGAAGACTCAATTTTTCTCTCTCAAAGCAAGTATGCAAAGAATATTGTCAAGAAGTTTGGGATGGAGAATGAAAGTCATAAAAGGACTCCTGCCTACTCATCTAATGTTGTCCAAAGACACAAGTGAGACAAATATGGATCAAAGCTTGTACAGAAGCATGATAGGAAGTCTACTATACTTAACAACCAGCAGACCTGACATTGCCTTTGCTGTTGGAGTATGTGCAAGATACCAGGCTGAACCCAAACTAAGTCACATCAATCAGGTGAAAAGAATTCTGATGTATGTGAGTGGAACTTACAATTATGGTATGCTATACTCTCATGGATGTAAACCAATTATGTCTGGTTATTGTGATGCTGATTGGGCTGGTAGTGCTGATGATAGAAAGAGCACCTCTGGAGGATGCTTCTTTTTGGGAAACAATCTTGTCTCTTGGTTCAGCAAGAAGCAAAACTGTGTTTCCTTATCCACTGCTGAAGCTGAGTACATAGCAGCTGGTAGCAGCTGTTCTCAGATGATCTGGATGAAACAGATACTGACTGAGTACAATGTCACACAAGATGTCATGACATTGTACTATGACAACCTGAGTGCTATTAACATATCCAAAAATCCTATACATCACAGCAGGACTAAGCATATTGACATTAGACATCACTTCATCAGAGATCTTGTGGAGGAGAAGGTTATTAAGCTGGAACATGTTGCCACTGAACTACAAATGACTGACATTTTTACCAAGGCACTTGATGCTAATCAGTTTGAAAATTTAAGGGGCAAACTGGGTATTTGCCAATATGAAGAGATGTAGCAATTCATTTTGCGTAATACAAGGGGTGAAAGAGATATTTTATTCAAGTTAATTCTGATTAGGCTATTTAATTGTTTCCCCCTCTCTTTCCAAAAGTTTTAGAAGAGGAATAGACATAGTTATATCTCACTCTTTTCAGTTTGCTATATCACTCTCCATTCCCTCAAACGAAAATCTTAAATTTACTGTCACTTGTATTCTCAACCTCTCAAGATGTCTCAACAATCTATGTCATCATCATCTTCATCAAAGGGAACTGTGTCCTCTCCATCCACTGACTCAAGACCTAGGGCAAATGCAAACCCCATGGATATTGATGTTCTTGAGGTCACTCCACTTCGTGCCATGGAAACTGATCCTACCAAGGTCAAGAAGTTGCGTACCAGACATGCAAGAAGATCACAAGCTTCTCCATCTAGTAAGACTGCTGAACCATCATCCTCTATTCCTCCAGAGATAGCAAATAGGGAAGGTTCTGCTTATGTGCACCAGGCTATTGCTAGACTAGTCACTAGGATTCTTAATGAAAATCACTCTGTACCTGGGGTATCTGTTCCATTGAACCAAGAAACTGCTAGCCCTAATTTAGAAAGTGAACCAAATGTCACTCAGAATGTTGAGACATTTGATGACAATATTAGGAAATATCCTGAGACACCTAAAGACAACACTGAGCAATCTCCAGAGAAACCTGATGATCACCAGACCCCTACTGACAAGGCTGTTGAACCCCCTGTTATTGATGTTGATGAAGAATTTTCTGACAATGACTTAATTGCTAGTGTCAACCCTAGCATAGAAAGAAGGATGAAGTCTAGAAAAGAAAAGCAGAGTGCTGCCCAAAGCCCCTCCAAAGAGAAAGTTACTGAAGATGTGCATGAGAATTCTAGGCGTGAGAGCAAGGCTGGGGAAGAAGCTGGAAAAGACCAAAAGGCTGCAGCTTCCAAAGGGAAGGGTAGGGTGAAATCTGTTGGCAGTCTCTCTAAACCCAAGAGGACTCCTATGTCCAAGAAGAGAAAGGCTCCTGAACCTCTGAAGATGACGAGGAACCAGATTTTGATTTTGATGTTGAGAGCAATGTTCCAGAAATTCGTCTCAGGAAGAAACCCTCTTCTAGCAAACTGCCCAAGGTTCCTGAGGTTGCAATTGACAATATCTCCTTTCACCATCCAGAAAATGCAAGCAGATGGAAGTATGTGTTTCTGAAAAGGATTGCATTAGAGAGGAAGCTGAACAGAAGTGCCCTTGAGTGCAAGAAAGTCATGGATCTCATCAAGGTTGCTGGCCTGATGAGGACAGTGGTAAAGTTTTCCAACTGCTATGATATTCTTGTCAAAGAATTCATAGTAAATTTGTCTGGTGGATGTGCTGATGGAAAGTCAGCTGACTTTAAGAGTGTTTATGTGAGAGGAAGGAAGGTGAAATTCTCTTCTACTGTGATCAACAAATACTTGGGGAGGCCTGATGTTGCTCAGCCTGAGATTGAAGTTACTAACAACCAGGTTTGTCAAACCATAACAGCCAAGCAAGTCAAGCAATGACCCTTGAAAGGGAAACTGACTGCCAGCAAGCTCAGTGTGAAGTTTGTCATCCTGCACAAAATTGGTGCAGCTAACTGGGTCCCCACCAATCACAAATCCACCATCTCCACTGGTCTAGGAAGATTCATTTATGCTGTTGGCACCAAAACAAAATTTGACTATGGGAGTTACATTTTTGAGCAAACTATGAAGCATGCAGAATGCTATGCAATCAAAGGTCCCATAGCCTTTCCCTCCATCCTGTGTGGTATTATCATTGACCAATATCCCGATATTCTGGTAGAAATGGATTCTATTTGTAAAAGAGCTCTTGCTCTTTGTTTCCACTACAAGCTGTTTCAGGGGAAACATGTCCCTGACATTATCATGACATCTGCTGAGACATCAAATGTCAAAGCTCATACTCAGAAGGCTGATGTCATTGCTGTGCTGAGAGAGACTTGCAAGGAGCTTGAAGCAAGAAAGAAAACTCTTAAGGAGTTGATCACTACCTTGGAACAGGAGAAAGAAGACACTGAGGTTGAGGATGAAAGGCTAGATGAGGATGATGCAGAAGACTTGCATGAGGATGCTGAAGAAGAGCAACAGGCTGGTGCTAAAAGCAGTTCATCAGAGGAAGATACTTACCATAGTGCTCCATCAGGAGAGGAAAGTGCCTGAAGGTCTATGGTTTACAGTTTGCACAACCAACTAGTGCTCCTGCTGATTACTTATTGCTGTTGTTGCTTTTTGCTTATTGTTTTGTTGATTTTGTTTTGGCTGATTATATTTTGTTCACTTGGTTGTATAATTAACTCTTCTGCTACCTATAGTTCATGATTTTTGGGATTATGTAATGGTACCTTTGGCCCCTTTATGGCTAAAAAGGGGGAGAAGAAATTATGGGAAATTATGGGATGAATTTATCTTTGGTAGGTTCTGTTTAGTTGGCTTAGATTGGTTGTTTTATTTTTCTGCTGCATTGGTTTTCTGATTCTCTGATAGCTTAGTTTGTTTTAGCCAAAAATTTGCCAAAGGGGGAGTTTGTAAGTGTTTTTATGTTGGCCTTAATTTTTGGTAAAACCAGTTTATGTAAATGTCTTGACTGATGTCATGACATTCTGGGTAGAAGATAAATTCTGCAGAAGAAGAAGAATTATACAGGTACAGCTCAGATTGGTTATGAACTGGTATGCTGAAAATCTGCAAGAAGAATGACTGATGTCATGAACAATGTTATGATATTCTATCCAACACATACTGTTATGCAGATTTACTTTTCCTGAGAGTTTTCAGGATTCTGCTGAGCTGTTTTATTATGGATTAGTTTGCTGGAACATATGCTCACGTGGTTTTAAGGTTAACCTTGTTTAACCCTAATTTGGTATGTTAAAGAGACCAAGTCTTTAGGTTAACTTTAGTTAACCCTAGCTATAATTATGGAAGCCCAAGTTGAAGACTTTACTGCTTCTATATTATGAAGAAAATCCTGATACTTGAGTTGCGCCTTTACTGTGTACAAGATTAAGCAGACTGTTATTTTTGGTGGTCTAGTTATTCTTGTGAGCCAAGAAATTATCATTTGATAAGTGCCTTGGAGTAGGATTTGGTTGTAAGGGTTTTGTTTATCACTCAAAGCTTTGAAGCACGAGTGTTGTGTCTCGTGATTAAAGCTTTGAAGCAAAATCAAGTATGTTTATTGAAGAATGTCTTCACTATTCTATTAATCAATAGGTTGATATCACTGCTGTGATTGAGGGGGAGTGAGTAGGAACTCAGGTCTAAGTAGGACTTAGATTGAAGTTGCATTGGGTAGGTCTCAAGTGAAGGAGATAAACTGGTTGGTTTATTCCTGAATTAATACTAATTATAGTTGATTTCCTCCCTGGCTTGGTAGCCCCCAGATGTAGGTGTAGTTACACACTGAACTGGGTAAACAATTGATTGTGTTCTTTACTGCTGTTTAAATTACTGTGTGAATTGTTAACAATTTGTCAGATACGGTGTTATAACATTCTCTGGGACATCACGTATCTGCTGCTAGGAATTTCACCACTGTTTGGACTTCATCCAAAGTAATATTACCTTTTTTTACCATAAATAAGGGAGTACTTAAAGTTATCAAAGGATTTGAGTAATGAACTTAAAAAGAGTAAATCCTTGTCCTCATCTTCACTTCAATATTCTTAATATCATCAAAAACAAAAATCTTGAGAAATTCTCTAAGTTGCTCAACTATGGATCAGTTCTCCACCATTCGAAACAAATATATTTGTTGTGTCAGACACAACCTATGAAACAACTATGGTCATATACAATGATTCAATTTTTTCTAACTCAGAAACCACACTTTCCCCCATGGCAAAGTCTCTTAGAACTTTATCCTGGAGGCACAAGACAATGACACTTTAGACCTTATCCACCATCTCGATATTTTATACATGTGTAATCCCTTCGGGAATAAAAGCTTCATTCTTAAAATATATGCTTCATTTGAATTAAAATTGGTTGCATATTAACTTTCTGCAACCCAAAGTCTTTGTTTCCATAAGATATCTCGACCTCCCATTTATCCACGGTGCTCACTTGAAAACGATACCCCTTTGCCACACGGTGGGAATCACTTGTTGTGAATAATGGCAAGATTCAATTTCAATTTGTGAGACAAAGAATAGTATAAGGAGAGAAAAAGACTAAATGTTTGTTTACCCAATTCGATCATATAATCTAAGTTACGGGAGAGAGAAGCTCTTCAAATCACTATACTCAAAACATTTTGTTACATGATATTACTTATGAGTAACAAGAAAATATCCCTAGCCTTCAAGGTTCCCAAGAACAATTTTGAAGGTGTCCAAAAACAACCATATTTTATAACCTAGTGTTTCCCAACCTCTCCAACTCTCAACATATGAATAAATCAAACCCAAGATGTAACAAGTGTTTCCAAATAAACTTAAACAACTCCATAGGTTTCCCTAAACCTTTTCCTTTCTAAGGTTTTCTTTGATAAGATCCTAAACTCTTTGCTCTACCATTTTGTTGTAAACTAAGATTATCACACATGCAAGCATATGAGAAAAACATATTTATAATAGCAAATACCCAACAAATAAATCCCAAAATTACAATTAAATCACACATGGATCCATAGACCAAACAACAAAAAAACCCAAAACACGCAAAATGAGAAATTGTAAAAAAACGTCAAAAAAACCCAAAATGAATGACTATCGTACAGACGTATAGACAACCATCATTCACTACCTGAAGCAAGTTTTTTATTCATTCATGATGATTGAAGACAAAGTGTTAGCTGAGCAGTTGGATATGTTCAACAATATGATTCTTGATCTTGAAAAAATATTGATGTGAAGATCGATGATGAAGATCAAGCGTTGTTGTTGTTGTGCGTGTTGCCCAGATCACATGCTCACTTCAAAGAAACTCTCTTGTATGGAAGGGAGTCCCCAACCTTTGAAGAAGTTCAATCAGCCTTATATTCTATGGACTTGAACGAATGAAAGGAGCATAAACCTTTGACGGTTGGTGAAGGTTTGGCTGTTAAAGGAAAATTCTTGCGAAAGGATAATAAGTTCGACAAGAAGAAAGGTAAAAGTTAGCATAAGTTTTAAAGTGGTGAAGCATCTGGTATTCGATGTTATCATTGTAAGAAGGAGGGTCACACAAGAAAAGTGTGCCCTGAACGCCTAAAAGATCATGGAGGAATGGATAATGGCAATGCAGCTATTGTTCAAGACGATTTCGACTCATCTGATGTTCTTGTGGTTTCGAGCAGCAACCCATTGAAGGAGTGAATTATGGATTCTGCGTGCACTTGGCACATGACTCTGTAATACGGTGAACTGACTTTGTAGGATTTTTGTATCCAAATGTGCGGATAGCAAGAGTCGCCACCGACTTTTATTTTTATCCAATTAAGGGAAGGTAAAAGTACAGAAAAAGACCTTCGTTTAGATTCTGAGTTCGGGAGAATGGTTATGAAAAGGGAAGGTATTAGCACCCCTTTCCATCCGTAGTTATCTACGGGCTCTTAGTTGCTCTAGATCACCTTTTAAAATTGCTTTCTGTGTGTTTGACAAAAATATTTTGAAAAAGGAATTCGCTTTGACTTGGTAATGACTCATGTAGGAGTGTATACGAAGTGTTCGGAAATGTCTCTTGTTTTTTTGAAAAGAATTTGAACTTTGAAAAAAGAGTGTGTGGTGTGGAAAGCATTTGGTTTAGAGCAAGCAACTAAGAGACTTATTTACCCACTCAGAATTGGTCGTTTTTCATACTTCTACGTTCCTTTAGAATAGCGTTAGCCATACCATTAGTTGGTAGGTAACTCCATTCGTTGGATGTAAGCGGGACATTCGGAGGGACATCGGATGGTCATCGAAGGCAACTTGTAGGAAGTATCCTAGCACATTCGAAGGGACTATCATCATTTTTCGTAGGCGACAATCGAGGGTCAAGATCATGTATTCGGAGGCGACATCGTGGGTCTTATGATCTTTGTATCGAAGGGACTATGATGATTTGTTTGGAAGGCAACGGTGCTAGAATACCTCTACGTTCGAGGGACATGACCATTTGAATTCGAAAGGCAACGAGAGAGAATTACCCTAAGGGGTGTATGTGTGAAAAAGTGTGTTGATTTCAGATATTTTATCTTGAAGTTAGTGGGCTATGTTCATTATTATCTTGCCATACACGCCTAGTTACTAGCAATTGATAGGGTGCGGAAAGTAAATTGCGGGAAGTAAAGATGCGGAAAGGTAAATGTCCTACGCTATTACAAGGCTTTGGGGCAGATACATAATTTAAAATGCGGAAAATAAAGACCTAATTTTAAACTATTACATCCCATATACAGTTACATTATTGGAAAATAAAATGAAAATAGTAAAGAAACGTCCGAATTGGAAGAACCTGTGAAACGAACGAGAAATCGGAAAATATGATGAAATCGAGATAAGAGAAAATGTTAGAAAAAATGCAAATTTTTTAATTGAAAAAAATATGACATGCTGGAAATAATGTAAACATGCTAAAATAAATTTTTGGGATTTTTTAGATGCAATTTAATAATTTAAAATGAATTTACAATGATTTAAATGCAAAATTACAAATAAAAATAAATATGCATGCAAAAATATATTTTTTAATTTATTAAATTAAATAAAGATTTTATGAGAATGATGTAAAAAGAAAATTAATTTTTGATGAATTTTTAATGCAGAAATAAAATTATGAAATTAATTAAAATGCATGTAAATATTAGAATAAAAGAAAATAGGAAAAATGTTGAGTTTGCAAACTTGTAAAAAAGAAATGTCATGGCCAGGGATCGAACTGGAGACATTGGCTTCACAGCACCCACGCCCTTGCCATCTGATATGGAGCGCACGCGTGTCATTGAATCGGAACGGACGATGGAAAAACAAGTGTCATCCTCCTGTTGCACCAATCACGCGCCAAGAACTTCATCGTTCTCATTTGAAATTTGGGAATTTTGCGTCGGCCTCAGAGCGACGCTATGACCCCTGCAAAATTCTAAAATCCAGCACAGGCAATATAAATTTAATTCAAAGGCATGGTTCGATTGGATTCATCATTCTAAACATGATGGTGGTGTCCGTTTTGTCCAATTTATCCTATTTCGTGGGATCCCAATTCGGTCCATGAAACCCTAGCTATGGCAAGTTTCAATTCCGGCCACGAAAATGCAATCAAACTATGCAGAAAGCTTGCAAACTTCCATCTAAACACAAAACAAACCACAAAACATGTTAAAAATGCATGAGAATTAAAATACGATTTTGGATTTTTCAAGAACAAACCAAACACGGATTTTGCGATTCAGGATGGATTTGAGCAATGTAAAGGTCTGGATTGATTCTGGAGATGTCAAGGAATGTGTTAGACACCTCAAACTTGATTGAAAACGGCTGGAAGTGTGATCTCCAATTGCTTGCTTGCCACGGTTTTTTGAGCTTTGGAATAGGGTTCTTGAGCCAAAATTTCTACCCTAATTCGTGTGGTATGCATCATGTATTTATCCGAAGGATTTGGCATTGTTTTGGTAAGAATCAATCAACATTCAATGAAAATCAAATTTGAATTTTGTACAAAATCAAATTTTCAAAATTTGATTAATTCTCAATCCAATCTTGCCAAATTGATCAATTTTCGAAAATTGCTGGCATTTGTGGGTTACTTGAGTCTCAAGGAAAGAATAAAAATCAATCTTCCAATTAATTTTGATTTTATACTTTTTTTTAAATTTAATTTGCATTTAAATAAATAAATTACAAATTAAATAGAAAAATAAATCAAAATTCGTGGCATTGGGCTTGGATATTCCTAATTGTATGAGGAATAAGTTTGGATGAAGAAAAACAAGCCCATTTGCAAAAATTTGATTTTAGAAGTATCTCTCTTTGTGCATTCTTCAAAATTGCCCAACTTGTGAATAGTGTATCTTGCTCAATTTTCCACATTTTTAGTGTTCTTGGACTTTTGGAAAGCTCTAAGAGTCCTCTAACCAACCTTTTGGTCTCATATCAATTGGAGTTTCCATGCTCAATATATCTTCAAAACAAAAGTTGACTTTTGTTGACTTTGAAATGACATAATGTTTTGAGCCATACCTCTCAATTGAAGCATTTTTGGACATTCTTGTGAGACATGAAGTTGTAGATAATTGAATTCCTTCAAAACAAGAGGTGGTGGAAAAATTTCTGAGAAAGTATGAGAAAGTTATGATCAGTCAAAGTTTAGTTGACTTTTCACCTAGAAACCCTAATTTAGAAAGTTTGACTTTTGAGCAAATCTTGAGTTTTCTTGATGAATCATGATCAATCCTTGATCAAATGATGAATGTAACTTCAAAATGAGGATGTTGACAAAAAATTATGAAGTTTGACTGTATGTTGACCACAGTTGACTTTTTGTCCAATACAATTGATTTTCAACCATCTGAGCAATTGTCTGAGGAAACTTGATCTGTGAAGCTTGAAACTTGACATGGAGAATCTTTGGAGCATATGAGGAGGCATGAAGACCATTGGAGATGTTGGAAGTCCATCTTGACTTGAGAGATACCAAACCCTAATTTGGGTTGATTGTCTAGGAGAGAGTATGTCTGATCAACTCTTGAGGAATCCTTGAGTAGGGATGTATGAAATCTTTTGAATAGATGGAGGGCAAATTTTGGGGTATGACAGCTGCCCCTGTTCAATCTTCTTGTACTGGAGGGTTAGATTGACACGCTTGTCTTTCGTGACATGGAGGTGGAAGATGATTGAACACTCGAGTACACTTGAAAATTTGCACTCGCGGTTGGCTGATGATGTGGGAATGGGCTTACAGATGCCATTTGGAGAAGTTGGGGAATGAGTCGTACGTTATACTTGATATCAGGAGGATTGCTGGAAAGTGAGCCGTACGCTAGGCTCCGTGGGCGTTCCTGGAAAGGAGAGGAGATGGGCTTAAGATGCCATCCGGAGGGAGTCGTATGTTAGACTTCGTGTTCATTTTGAATGAAGTTATTGGTTTGTATTGATTTTTAACCATATATGCAGCATTCTGAAAGTGAAGAAATGTTGACAAGTAGTCGGAGATGGGCTTAAGATGCCATCCAGGGCAGCTGAGTCGTACGCTAGACTCTATAGTTGCTGTTGATAATAAGAAGGGATCAGAATAAATCTTCGTGCCGATTACTCTGAGGGAGATAGTAGTTGGCAAAAATGTGGATAGTTTCCCTGTTGTGCATCGGGTGTTGATCCATTGCCTGTTATCGGAGGATAACCAGGGGCGGTCTTCGATAGTTTTCCGTCGGTTGGGGCTTAATCTGGACTAGTCGTGGAGGACAACCATGGGCGGTCTTCGGATAGTTTTCCGTCGATTCGGGCTTAATCTGGACTGTTTGCGTCGAGGATATTACTGTTTTGGAGAAAACAAGAGGAACTTTGATAGAATATTGGTTAGTTTTATGCGAAGTATGATGCATGACTGTGTATATGAATGACATATGCATGAATTATGACTCTATGAGAAATGTATGAATGATAGATGTTGTGGTATTTCAAAACATATCCATCTTGAAGAAGATGTGGATGTTCTGCTTGAAGATTCCTGACTTCCGCTTGGGGAATTGAGTAGGTGAGAACCCCGCTTTTGAAGGAAAAGAAAGATATCCTGGATTCCTCCGATGCACTATCTGACCAAGTCTTGGGCCTAGATATTGTTGAGGAAGGTAGGGATTTGAGAAGCTCGTTGTTGGGGATCTCATATATAGACCCTGCTGAGGAGAGTCTGGGAGGCGATCCATTGGGGACCTTGTGTGCAGATCCTACTGAGGAAATTTAGGAGGCGCTCTACTAGAGATTCAGAGTGTAGATCTCGCTGGAGAGCAATTGATAGTTGCCGAGGAGACCGAGCTGGGAGAATCAGGATCCCGTTGTGATCTTTGGCTGGGGGATGAGGATGTAGTTTCCTCCGATGCACTATCTGACCAAGTCTCGAGTCTGGATACTGCCGCTGGAGAAGAGAGGAAGGGACCGAGGATGTCCCTTGGGGATAAATACTTGACCGGAGATGAGGTGTTTATCTTGAAGATCGATGTAACATTGCTTGGTCAAGTGGAATTGCTGCTCGTGGATTCCCTTGCTCACTGGGGAAGTTGTGTTGGTGACTTTTGTCGTCATCTCAATTCCCGAGTCCCGTAGTAAGTACTTTTGTATGTTCTTTTCATATGTTTGCGATTAGATTCTTATTGTCAAGTCGATAATCATTCAAAGCAAACGTTGGTCTTATTGCAAATAACAACAATAGAAATTGTAAAGAGAAAGAAGCTTATTTATTTGAAAGGTGGCGGCCAAGCGGTTTATACACAAGAAAGGTAAAAAGCTATGCGGAAACAATCTCGTTAAGTTCCAACTATGCTAGTACTCATATATTTCAACTATCTCATCTCCTTTGTCAAAGTGAGTGAGTGATCTTCGCCATTTAAACCTTGAATGATAGTAGTGCAGGCAGTGATCCGGAAGAGACATAGTCGACGCTTGAATCCCTAACTTTGCCTAGACCGCCTTTCGGTTTTACCGATACCTTTTTGCCCAAGCCGCCTTTTCGTGTTTTCGACTTGCGGGTGTACATGTTTTGTATATATCCTTAACTTTTGTCCGAACCTTTTGGTTCGCCAGATGCCCTTATTTTTGCCTAGGCCACCGACCTAGCGGGTCTCTTTATCGTAGTATTTTTAACTATGTTCACGGGTGTGGGAAGTCTTCACCATCCATGGTGCTAAGTATCATAGCTCCGCCGAAAATACTCTTGACTACAAACGGTCCCTCATAGGTGGGAGTCCATTTTCCTCGATCACCTTGTGGAAGAATGATGCGCTTGACTACTAGATCACCGACTTGGTAGACTCGGTGCTTGACCTTCTTGTTAAATGCTTTGATCATTTGTTTCGATAAATCATCCATGGCGGATGGACGAGTCGTTCTTATCAATCAAGTTAATGGTCAAGCGAGTGGACCCAATCGTCTTCGCCTAACTCGCCTCTGGAGGACTCGGTTGAGGGTATCCGAACCTCGACGGGTAAGACGGCTTCCATACCGTATACGAGAGAAGGGGTTGCCCTGGATGTTCGTGCAGTAGTGCGATAACCATGAAGAGCAAATGGTAACATCTCATGCCAATCCTTGTAAGTCACATCATCTTCAGATAATCTTCTTAATGTTTTGTTGGCGGCTTCCATGCGCCATTCATCTTAGGCCGATAAGGAGAAGAATTGTGATGCTTGATCTTGAATGCGTGCGAGTTCGGTGATCATCTTGTTGTTGAGGTTAGAGCCATTATCGTGATAATCCTTTCGGAGTGCCATATCGATGATAAGATTGTGCTTGATGAATCGAGCCACTACATTCTTGGTAATGTATGCGACGAGGCTTCTACCCACTTGGTAAAGTAATCAATTGCCACAAGGATGAAACGATGTCCATTGGAAGTTGTGGGCTTGATTTCTCCAATCATGTCAATGCCCACATTGCGAAGGCCAAGGAGAAGTTAAAACATTGAGGTACTGAGGTACGTGCACTTTGTCATAACCGCACTTGTGACAAGATCGAGCATAGCGGTGACAATCAGTTCCATGGTGGACCAATAGTAGCTTGTTCTCAAAATCTTCTTAGCCATGGTGTGTCCAGGAGTGGGTACCAAATGCCCCTTCGTAACTCTTCCATGATACGCATTCTTTTTTCGGTCTACAGTAGAGTAAGCACGCATCGTGGTTGCGCTTGTATAAGATGTCGTTGCTGAGGAAGAATTTAGATGCAAATCTTCTTATGAACTTCTTATCGTTAACAGATGCCCCTGCGGGATATTCCTGAGTCTCAAGATACCTCTTCACGTCATAGTACCAAGGTTTCTCTTCTACGTCAAGCTCATAACAATACGCTGGTTCGTCGAACTTCTCAATGATGATCTGGGGAGCCTCGTTGTCCCATCTGACCTTGAACATAGACGACATAGTGGCTAATGCGTCTGCCAACTGATTCTCTTCTCGTGGAATATGATTGAAAGTAATCTCTTCGAAGTAAGGGATCAAACTCAGAACATGCTCTCGATACGGAATGAGATTCGGATGCTTCGTATCCCACTCGCCCTTAATCTGACTGATTACTAAAGCTGAGTCTCCATATACTTGCAAGAACTTGATTCTTAAGTCAATAGCAGCTTTGATACCCATGATGCACGCTTCATATTCGGCCATGTTGTTGGTGCAACTGAAACATAATCTGGAGGTGAAAGGCGTGTGTCCGCCTGTAGGGGATGTGATGATGGCGCCAATGCCATTGCCAAGTGCGTTTAAGGCTCCATCAAAGACCATAGTCCATCGGGATCCTTGTTCGGGTCCTTCGTCCGGGCCTGGTTCTTCACAATCAGTAACTAGTAAAACATCTTCATCAAATTCGAGCATAGCGATAGTCATCTATGGCTTGGTGAGCCAAATGATCGGCTACCACACTTCCTTTGATCGCTTTCGAGAAGTGTACTTGGATGTCATATTCGGTCAAGATCATTTGCCATCTTGCTATTCTTCGAGAGTGGTTTCTCAAATATGTATTTTATCGGATCCATCTTGAAATCAACAAGGTAGTGTGAGTCAACATATACGCCTTAGTCGTGACAACCCAAGCCAAAGCGCAAGTTTTCTCGAGTTGTGAGTATCTTGTTTCACAATCGGTAAACTTTTGCTAAGGTAGTATATTGCATGCTCTTTTCGACCGGACTCGTCATGTTGCCCCAACACACACCCCATTGAGTTCTCTAACACGTTAAGTACATGATAAGAGGTCTTCCTTGGGGCCATCGGATAGGAGGATTCTATAGGTACTCCTTGATTTTATCAAAAGCGATCCGCAATCGCGCTCCATTCTACTACTTGATCTTTCTTAAGTAACTTGAAGATTGGCTCACGTAGCGCTTAGTGTGCAATGAATCGCAATGTAGTTTAGTCGGCCCAAGAAACCTCTGACTTCCTTCTCTATGCGGGGCGCTCGCATCTCTTGAATGGCTCTAACCTTGGCGGGGTCAACTTCAATACCTTTTTCACTGACGACAAACCCTAGGAGTTTTCCAGATCTGACTCCAAAAGTGCACTTGTTAGGATTGAGTCTCAACCTGTACTTCTTCAATCTGTCAAATAGTTTCTGCAAATGATCAAGATGCTCTTCTTCAGTCTGTGATCGAGCTATCATGTCGTCGACGTAGACCTCTATCTCGTGATGAATCATGTCATGAAATAATGTCACCATAGCACGCTGATAAGTGGCACCCGCGTTCTTTAGTCCGAACGGCATAACCTTGTAGCAGAAAGTGCCCCATTGTGTAACAAAAGTAGTCTTCTCCATGTCTTCGGGAGCCATTTTGATCTGATTGTAACCGGAGAAACCATCCATGAAGGAGAAAACCTTATCTTTGCGGTGTTGTCAACCAATCAATATGAGGAAGTGGGAAATCGTCTTTCGGATTCGCTTTGTTCAGATCTCTGTAATTCACACACATTCGTACTTTGCCATCCTTCTTGGGTACGGGTACCACATTTGCAACCCACTGGGGATAAGAGGTGACAGCTAAGAAACCGACGTTGAATTGTTTCATAACTTCAGCTTTGATTTTCTCTGACATCTCAGGACGCATACGACGAACCTTCATTTCACCGGGAAAACCTTCTTTTGTTGGCAATCGGTGTACCACGATATCAATGTCCAACCCTGGCATGTCTTCGTATGACCAAGCAAAACCCTCAATATAGTCTCGTAGCATCTGAACCAACCTTTCTTTAACACTGTTCTCAAGACCCGCTCCTATCTTGATCTCTTTTCTCTTCACACCCAAATTCACAACCTCAACTTGCTCTTCATGTGGTCAGTATAACTTGTTCTTCTTCTGTAGATCCGCAAGTTCTCCGGCACTTCACAATCTTCCTCACTTTCATCTTGACTTGGTAGATCGGATTATCAAGTCATATTTAGCAATAGTATGTTATTAACGAGATTCGGAGTGATTCGCATGTATCACGTGGGTGTGTAAGAAACACATAGCTTTTGAAGGGTGATAAATTAAAAGAAAGAAAACAAACAATTGAATGCAAAAGTCCAACGAATTTATTGAATGAAAATACGCAAACGACAGATAATAACCTCAACGAGCCATGATGCCCGGCAAGGCACTAGGCTTTCAAAGTTTATTGTTCAAAACATGAAGAAATACGAAAAGCAAAACAAAACAAGAGCAATTACTCCCGACTAAAGGAGATTGGTATGACGCCTTCGCCTTCCAATTCTTGAGCCCATGATCCGGAGTTGGGAAGATCCACTTGCGATGTCAAGTCGTTGTCGTTGTCATCTATAGCATGGATTCCACTCTGGCTAATGCGGAAAGGAAGTTGGCTGGCACGTTCGCGGCGTATCATCTTCTGACCCTTGATGGAGAAACCTAAACCAGTCTTGTCAAATTTGAAAGGAAGATTAGGGAGCTGTCCCCAAATAGTACTCTTTCCTTCTTCAACAGCAGCTTGAGCATCTTTCAGCGAGGCCATCCTAGGCGGAACTTGTGTAACTTCAGGAGTGACGGGGGAGTCAACAGGCATGACTCTGGGTATTGTTTCAAAAGCTTGACAGGGAGTCTCGAAGAATTCGCCTTCCATCTCAAGATAACGGAACGACTGCAGATGACTGACCATATATTCCTCTTCACCGCACACTGTAACAACCTTCCCTTTCACCGGGTACTTCAACTTCTGATGTAAGGTAGAGGTAACAGCGCCTGCCCCATGTATCCAAGGGCGTCCAAGTAGGCAAGAGTAAGCCGGACGAATGTCCATGACAAAGAAAATAGAGTCAAAAGTCTGGGAACCGACTTTGACAGGCAGAGTGAGCTCTCCAAGCACTGTCCGCTTAGAACCATCAAAAGCCCTCACAATTATGTCACTGGGTCTCAGAACCAACCCTTCGACATCAAGCCGATCAAAAGCAGTCTTTAGAAGGATATTCAGAGCAGAACCGGTATCCACCAAAACATGGGATAATGTAGTGCCCTTGCATTCAACAGAGATGTGCAAGGCTTTGTTATGTTTCTTTCCCGCAGGAGTCAAATCAGCATCCGAGAAACCTAGGCCGTTGTTGGCAGCCAGGCTAGCAATACAAACTTCGAATTGATCAGTAGTAGTGTCTTGAGGTACGCGAGCATTCTTTAGAAACTTCACCAAGGCGTTAGCATGAGCCTCGGAGCATAAAAGCAGAGCAAGCATGGAGATCTTGGACGGAGTCTGTCCCAACTGTTCCACAACATTGTAGTCGCTCTTCTTGATAATCTTCAGAATTTCCTCCATTTCTTGTTCGGAGGTATCTTCAAGAACTTCCTTTGGTACTTCGGTTGAGCGGTGATGAGTCACCGGTTCTTTCCCTCTAGCTTGGGAATGGATTGAATAGTGGAATGCGAGTGGAGTCGCGGTGTCTTTGGAGGAGAGATATCGAGAGAATACTCTTCCTTCGTCACCTTACTTGATCCGTGATGTTGTCAATGTTAGGAATGGTAGCTTCAACTGTAAGATCTTCAATGGTAAGAGGGTCTTGCTTGACACCATGATAGTAGACATCAGCCCCATAATTCCAAGGGATAGCCTTGTCAGAGGAATATGGAACTGGTCTTGGAGAAGTAATGATGAGAGGTGCCACTCTAGGCACAGGATCAGCAGAGGTAATCCTTATAGTGTTAACATCAAGATAGTCTTCGGAAATCGTCACCCCATCCGGTCGCCTTAACATCTTCAATAGGAATCTTGTAACTATCGTGACGTGTACTTCACCATGTAATCATATTTTCCACTTGGCTGCCCCAAGGTATCCCACAGATGGTACAGTTTCATTCGCATTGTCAATCTTCAACTTAGACATTTCTTCACACTTCACAGTGGTTTCGAAACAATATCTCACTGTTATCCATCATGCGAACACGCCTTCTCAACCAGCACAACCATCGTGCGGGCGGGCACCAACGACAATCCTCCGGCATCTTGGGTTGACACCGCTTGCAACAAATTCTTCTTAATACCATCGAGGAATGGTCAAGTCATCTATGTTGAAAACATAAGTATCGTCCCAACACATTGGAACCCTTGTCATGGTTAGGCATAGGCGTTGATCACATTCGAGTCTCAACGGAGGGTCAAACTCAATCGCTTAGCTTCAATCATATCCCGAATCTTGTTCTTCGAGCCCAACAATCATCGTGTTATGTCCGGGCTATTGGAATGGTAAGCACACTTAGCGTTTGGATTGTACTTGGAGAGGAAGTGTTGACATTTTGAGGAGGATCCTCAAGGTAATCACCGCTTTCAACATGTGTTGCAAGGCTTGCGACAATGACATGTTGATCTTCAGAACTGCCTTCGTGGCGCGCTCGACTACGCCTGTCTGAGGTTGTCTTGATGCAGGTCGAGATCACAACCCCCACAGTTGAGCGGTCGGTCTTGGCTCGGCTTTTCCGACCATACACATTGACTTCTTTCTTACCCCATAGGATCTCTTTGCAAGATTTGAAGATGACTCTACATGAATCTTCCCACTCTTGATACCGATCGCTCGCGTCAATAATCACTTGAATCCGGTCAAGAGTTTCCAATCGATGATTGAAGAATGGGCTGTTAGTGTCCCCATAAACATATCAACCAACTCCCTATTGGACAAGGGTGGTTGAACTCACTGCTAAATCTCTCCACTTCGAGCATACTCCTTGAACTTCTCATCGCGACCCATAGACATGCTTTGTAGTTGCATGCGAGTGGGTGTCAATTCAAGATTGTACTCATATTGTCTCAGAAAGCATCGACTAAGTCACCCAAGTACGAATACGGTCATTCTCTAGTCGATAATACCACTCCAACCGAGTTCGGACAAGCTCTCTTGAAATAGTGCATCCACAACTTTCATCATCAGTGTGGGGATTGATCTTCTGGACATAGGACTTCAAATGCAGCTTAGGGCAAGACATGCCATCATACTTAGCAAAAGTAGGAACTTTGAACTTGGGAGGAATCACAACACCAGGGACAAGACTTAGATCATCAAAATTCAGCCCGACATCTTCGTGTTTTCCACAAGATTCGACGGTCTTCAAGTTGCTTGTACTTGTCATCCTCATCAGAGTATTGGCCATTATCATAGTCCTTCTCAAGCTCAGGCTGACTGCCTTCACCATTATCCTTGTTACTTTGTTCATCCTCCTTCTTGACACTTCCTTCTGAAAGCTCTATCCGACTGACTCTCTTAGGACCACCTTTGTAGCGTCTGCCCATGTTGAGGAGACCAACAACCTTCTTCTTTCGTTGATGAGCTTCTTCGATCTTCTTGACCTTGGACCAAGTGGTAAACATCTCTGGCCGAGCATTCGAGCTTGAGATCTTTGATGACTGCTCAAGAGCCATTTCGCTAAAATAAATAGCGAGCAAATGAGAAAACCAATCTCCAATGTACCTGTGATGCAATGTTATGCTATGCTATGCGATGTTTATGCGAATGCAATGCAATGTTTTCAAGGACCTTAGAGATTTAAATTTGTTAAACAAGCAAAACAAACATTTATTAGTACTCTTTTATTATTCTTTTTTTCTTTTTAAGTACAAGAGATAGTTCAAACAATAAAAGAAAACATAAACATCCTAAAGCTCTAAGTCTCCCATGGGCTTCCTCTTGGTGTCGATGTAGGCGTTGATGCTTCGCTCCTCGTGAAGTAGCTTTGTCAACTCTAGCACTTTCTTCTCGCTTGCATAGCGAGCTTCAAATGTATCCCTCTTCCTTAAGAACCTGGATCTCTTCAAGTCTTCAAAATCGTAGGCATGTCGATGGAGAACAAGATAGGTACGCCACCTATAGCAACAGTTCCATAATTACCGGTAGAACAGAGTGAATGGCATCATGAGGTTTTGAGCTCGAGCTCGCACCCATTTGAGGTAAGGTTCCCAAGGAATGGGATTTTGGTGCCCCAAAGTCTTGGTATCGATCTTCTTTACCATGCTCCAAGCGTGTATGAACCTTCGCTTAATCGAGATCGTGGTTATAGTCGAACACAACATCTTGGAGAAGCATATCATGTGGACCATCTTTTCGAGCAAAACCAAACCGACGAGAGCTAAAGAAGGGTTATAAGTAATACCTCCCTTATACCAAGTAGCGGTACATTAGGAATTCTCCACAACGCCGATAAAGGTGAAGTCCTTTTGAGAGAAAAGATTCCAACGGATATCCGAATGAGAGAGTGACATCAATCTTTGAGACCATCTCAACCTTTGTTCATTCTTCAAAACGATGGAGGAAGGTGCGAAATAAACCACCTTGAAAGTAAATACAATACATGAGAGTTCCTTGTTTCTTTGTAGTACGAGTGTGGAGAGAATGTAGGATATCTCCAAGTAAGGTAGGCACAGGATTGCGGGTAAGAAATAATTTGATGGCATTGATGTCTATGAATTGATCCGAGTTAGGAAATAGAACCAAACCATAAATTAGCAAGGCCAAATGTTCTCAAATGCATGGAAACTCATAACTTTGAGGAATTCTCGCTTTCTTGATTAAGAACTTGGAAAGCAAACCCTTAACTCCACTTCTAGTTTCCCAATTGGCTTCAATATCTGAACGCTTAAGATGTAAGGCTGATGCAATGTCTTCGTATTTAGGAACCTTTTCTAGACCGGTGAATGGCATTTGGTCAAGAACAGTATCCCAAGTAGTTAGAGAACTCTTCCAAGGTAGGAACCAACGATAACTGGGAATGTAAAGCAATGGTGTTTGGATCAAAGAACTGGAATAGACATGCATCATATCTTCTTCAAAACCGGAGATAACCAAGTCAAGTAGATAACCATGTCTTTTGATGAACTGAGCATGGTCGGGAATTTCTGAAACCACTTCTTTGAGCTGAGAAGGTATACCCATAAAGTTGATTCGGATAGTCTTTCTAGAAGCCATAATTCCTACAAAACAGAGCAAAGATAAATCCCTAGGTCCTTGAAATAGTTAGAAATGATATGCAATGCGGATGATGTCATGATGTCATGTTTAGCACACACAAACAATTCACACAATGAGCCTAGGTTTAAGGCTTGCATGAGGTATAGGTGATTACCCCACCAAAAGTTTGAGTTGGTTCATCCTATCCTATAATAGTAACCGGGTTCTAGGAATCTCACATCATAGATCTTTCTCGTAGACATTTATTTCAATACGACGGCCAAGTGGTCGATCGAAAATATCCCAAAAGTCTGATCTCAATGAGCGTAGCATCGAGTATCAACCAACCTTAGTCTGCACCAAAGCCGGCCATCTCACTACCTTCTAATGGCTAAGATGGGTCAATTAAGGTTCTAAAAGTTTAGTTAGCGCTTGATGACACTACGCAGAAGCCAAATACTATCTTCAACTTGGGAATGAAGAGTATCGGGACAACCAAAGTGTCACGCTAACGTAGCCATCATGTTGACCGTTTAGTTATACGTCTAACGGTCACAATGATCTAATGCTACTTACCTAAAAGGAAACCCGGATCCGTGTAGGATCCCCACAAATATAATACCCAAGCAACCCTTAAAGATAAAGCATACAATTCAAACAAAAGCATTAAAGGTTATCTAGAAATCCCTAAGGCAATTCTCTTTAGGGTGTATCCTCAGAGAGTCGCCATTCATGTCTGATGAACCGACTTTGTAGGATTTTGTATCCAAATGTGCGGATAGCAAGAGTCGCCACCGACTTTTATTTTTATCCAATTAAGGAAGGTAAAAGTACGAAAAAGACCTTCGTTAGATTCGAGTTCGGAGAATGGTTATGAAAAGGAAGGTATTAGCACCCTTTCCATCCGTAGTTATCTACGGGCTCTTAGTTGCTCTAGATCACCTTTTAAAATTGCTTTACGTGTGTTTGACAAAATATTTTGAAAAAGGCATTTCGCTTTGACTTGGTAATGACTCATGTAGGAGTGTATCAAAGTGTTCGAAATGTCTCTTGTTTTTGAAAAGAATTTGAACTTTGAAAAAGAGTGTGTGTGTGGAAAGCATTTGGTTTAGAGCAAGCAACTAAGAGACTTATTTACCCACTCGAATTGGTCGTTTTCATACTTCGTTCCTTTAGAATAGCGTTAGCCATACCATTAGTTGGTAGGTAACTCCATTCGTTGGATGTAAGCGGACATTCGAGGGACATCGGATGGTCATCGAAGGCAACTTGTAGGAAGTATCCTAGCACATTCGAAGGACTATCATCATTTTCGTGGCGACAATCGAGGGTCAAGATCATGTATTCGGAGGCGACATCGTGGGTCTTATGATCTTTGTATCGAAGGGACTATGATGATTTGTTTGGAAGGCAACGGTGCTAGAATACCTCTACGCTCGAGGACATGACCATTTGAATTCGAAGGCAACGAGAGAATTACCCTAAGGGGTGTATGTGTGAAAAGTGTGTTGATTTGGATATTTTATCTTGAAGTTAGTGGGCTATGTTCATTATTATCTTGCCATACACGCCTAGTTACTAGCAATTGATAGGGTGCGGAAAGTAAATTGCGAAGTAAAGATGCGGAAGGTAAATGTCCTACGCTATTACAAGGCTTTGGATACATAATTTAAAATGCGGAAAATAAAGACCTAATTTTAAACTATTACATCCCATATACAGTTACATTATTGGAAAATAAAATGAAAATAGTAAAGAAACGTCCGAATTGGAAGAACACGTGAAACGAGCGAAATCGGAAAATATGATGAAATCGAGATAAGAGAAAATGTTAGAAAAATGCAAATTTTAATTGAAAAAATATGACATGCTGGAAATAATGTAAACATGCTAAAATAAATTTTTGGGATTTTTTAGATGCAATTTAATAATTTAAAATGAATTTACAATGATTTAAATGCATAATTACAAATAAAAATAAATATGCATGCAAAAATATATTTTTTAATTTATTAAATTAAATAAAGATTTTATGAGAATGATGTAAAAAGAAAATTAATTTTTGATGAATTTTTAATGCAGAAATAAAATTATGAAATTAATTAAAATGCATGTAAATATTAGAATAAAAGAAAATAGGAAAAATGTTGAGTTTGCAAACTTGTAAAAAAGAAATGTCATGGCCAGGGATCGAACTGGAGACATTGGCTTCACAGCACCCACGCCGCCATCGATCGGAGGCGCGTGTTGAATCGAACGGACGATGGAAAAACAAGTGTCATCCTCCTGTTGCACCAATCACGCGCCAAGAACTTCATCGTTCTCATTTGAAATTTGGGAATTTTGCGTCGGCCTCAGAGCGACGCTATGACCCCTGCAAAATTCTAAAATCCAGCACAGGCAATATAAATTTAATTCAAAGGCATGGTTCGATTGGATTCATCATTCTAAACATGATGGTGGTGTCCGTTTTGTCCAATTTATCCTATTTCGTGGGATCCCAATTCGGTCCATGAAACCCTAGCTATGGCAAGTTTCAATTCCGGCCACGAAAATGCAATCAAACTATGCAGAAAGCTTGCAAACTTCCATCTAAACACAAAACAAACCACAAAACATGTTAAAAATGCATGAGAATTAAAATACGATTTTGGATTTTTCAAGAACAAACCAAACACGGATTTTGCGATTCAGGATGGATTTGAGCAATGTAAAGGTCTGGATTGATTCTGGAGATGTCAAGGAATGTGTTAGACACCTCAAACTTGATTGAAAACGGCTGGAAGTGTGATCTCCAATTGCTTGCTTGCCACGGTTTTTTGAGCTTTGGAATAGGGTTCTTGAGCCAAAATTTCTACCCTAATTCGTGTGGTATGCATCATGTATTTATACTGGAAGGATTTGACATTGTTTTTGGTAAGAATCAATCAACATTCAATGAAAATCAAATTTGATTTTTGTATAAAATTAAATTTTCAACATTTGATTAATTCTCAATCCAATCTTTCCAAATTGATCAATTTTCGAAAATTGCTGGCATTTGTGGGTTACTTGAGTCTCAAGGAAAGAATAAAAATCAATCTTCCAATTAATTTTGATTTTATACTTCATTTTTAAATTTAATTTGCATTTAAATAAATAAATTACAAATTAAATAGAAAAATAAATCAAAAATTCGTGGCATTGGGCTTGGATATTCCTAATTGCATGAGGAACAAGTTAGGATGAAGAAAAAGTAGGCCCATTTGCAAAAGATTTGATTTTTTGAAGTATCTCTCTTTGTGCATTCTTCCAAAATTGCCCAACTTGTGAATAGTGTATCTTGCTCAATTTTCCACATTTTTTAGTGTTCTTGGACTTTTTTGGAAAGCTCTAAGAGTCCTCTAACCAACCTTTTTGGTCTCATCTCAATTGGAGTTTCCATGCTCAATATATCTTCAAAACAAAAAGTTGACTTTTTGTTGACTTTGGAAATGACCTGTAATGTTTTGAGCCATACCTCTCAATTGAAGCATTTTTTGGACATTCTTGTGAGACATGAAGTTGTAGATAATTGAATTCCCTTCAAAACAAGAGGTGGTGGAAAAATTTCTGAGAAAGTATGAGAAAGTTATGATCAGTCAAAGTTTAGTTGACTTTTCACCTAGAAACCCTAATTTAGAAAGTTTGACTTTTGAGCAAATCTTGAGTTTTCTTGATGAATCATGATCAATCCTTGATCAAATGATGAATGTAACTTCAAAATGAGGATGTTGACAAAAAATTATGAAGTTTGACTGTATGTTGACCACAGTTGACTTTTTGTCCAATACAATTGATTTTCAACCATCTGAGCAATTGTCTGAGGAAACTTGATCTGTGAAGCTTGAAACTTGACATGGAGAATCTTTGGAGCATATGAGGAGGCATGAAGACCATTGGAGATGTTGGAAGTCCATCTTGACTTGAGAGATACCAAACCCTAATTTGGGTTGATTGTCTAGGAGAGAGTATGTCTGATCAACTCTTGAGGAATCCTTGAGTAGGGATGTATGAAATCTTTTGAATAGATGGAGGGCAAATTTTGGGGTATGACAGACTCCAAACAAGAACTTGTTCGAGGAATTATGTGATCAAGATGATGGATCTGTATTGATGGGAAACAACAAAGATTGCAAGATTGCAGGTGTTGGATCTGTGAGATTCAAACTCCATGATGAGTCAATAAGGTTATTGATTGAAGTCAGATATGTACCTTATTTAAAGAGAAATTTGATTTCTCTTGGTGAATTCGACAAGAAAGGACATGTTTTTCAAGGAGAGAAAAGTATCCTAAGAGTCATGAAGGGTTCGAAGGAAGTCTTGAGAGGCGTGAAGAAACAAGGCTTGTATACCCTTGAGGATGAAGTTGTAAGTGGTTCGACAAATGTTGCATCCATGAAACCTTTGTCGAAGACAGGAATTTGGCACATGAGATTAGGCCATGTTAGTGAAAAAGGTCTGGTCGAATTGGGGAAACAAAATTTGATTGGTGGAGACAATGTCGAAAAGCTGAAGTTTTATGAACCCTATGTACTTAGAAAATCTTGCAGAGTGAAGTTCAACAAAGGCAAACAAAGAACACATGGATCCCTTGATTACATCCATGCTGATCTTTGGGGGCTTGCGAGGTGTCCATCATATTCAGGAGCAAAGTATTTTCTATCCATAGTAGATGACTATTCTAGAAAGTTATGGGTATTCATTCAGAAGACTAAGGGCGAAACTTTTGAGAATTTCAAAGGTTGGAAGACTCTGGTCGAAAAGCAAACTGGAAGAAAGGTCAAGAGGTTGAGAATAAAAAATGGTCTTGAATTTTGCAATAAGGAATTCGACAGCTTTTGTGCTGCCTCTGGTATTGCAAGGCACATAACTACTACAGGCACTCCACAACAAAATGGTTTAGCTAAAAGGTTTAATCGAACCATCTTGGAGAGAGTTAGATGCATGTTGACTAGTGCTAGGTTAAAGAAGGTGTTTTGGGTCGAGGCTGTTTCGACAACAACATATCTGATAAATAGATGTCCTTCGACTACGTTAGATATGAAGACACCTGAAGATGTTTGGTCGGGACATCCACCAAATCTCGACAAACTGAGAGTATCTGGCTTCGTAGCCTATGCTCACATTAGGCAAGACAAGGTCGAACCTAGAGCTCTTAAATGCATGTTTATGGGATACCCTAAAGGAAAAGTATTATCACCAGTATTATCACCAGTCGAGATATTATTTTCAATAAAGCTGAAATGGCTTTCAAGAAAACTCATGATGTTGGTCGAAGTGCAGAAGTATCTAACGAAGAGCTGGAACAGGTAGAGATTCCTGTTAAGGTAGAGCATGTTGATGCTGAATTGCATATCCCAAATAAAGTCGAAGAAGTAGAGGATGCTGATGAAGTTGAGGAAACTGTCGATGACTATCTACTGGAAAGAGATAGGACACGAAGAGTCATAAAACCACCTAAAGTATTTGGGTATGCAGATCTTATAGCTTATGGCTTAATCTCTGCAAGTGAGGTTCTAGACGAAGAACCAAGAGACCATAAGGAAGTTATGAGGAGTCGAAATAAGACTGAATGGCTGAAGGCCATGGATGATGAGATGAAGTATCTTCATGATAAAAACACTTGGGAATTGATCAAGAAAGAAGGTGTAGACTTCAATGATGTGTTTTCTCCTGTTGTGAAGCATAGGTCCATTTGTATGTTGCTTGCCATGGTGGCACAATTTGATCTTGAACTGGAATAGATGGATGTGAAGATTGTGTTCTTGTATAGTGATCTAGATAAAACAATCCCGATGAGGCAACCTAAAGGTTATGTCAAAAAGGGAAAGTTTGTGCGAACAAGCTTGTGATAAGATTCTCTCATAAATATTTTATTTAGTTTGGTCATGTGTATGTATGACAACATTAGAGTAGGTTTTTTGAGGAATTGAGAAAGAATTCCTTGTTGTTGATATCATATTTAACAGGGAGCAAGTCTTACATAGACATGTAAATTTAGGCACAATTTTGGACATATTCATGAAAAACAAAAATATAAAATTATTTTCTGATTCTTTGATTTTTTTTTTAAAAATATATGTTAGATATTGGATCGAACACTATTGGGTCGAAGGTAGTATCTTGGTTCGACGGTTCGATAGAGTTTAGCATGCAGTCGAAGTTTTCTCACATGCTATTGTCGAAGTGTTACAAGTTGTAGTCGAAGTGTGTTCTAGCTTGTAGTGCCGAAGGATGCTAGGATTGTTAGCATCGAATTGGGCCTGTTTGTTATGTCAAATTGGTTAAGTTAGCTTGAAGCCTAAGTCAGCTTGTAATGGGTATTTGTGATAAAAGCCCATTAGTTTAGTATGTTAGGTTTATTATAAATAGCATACTAGTCTCTCATCATTGCATACTGCAAATCCTATTTTAGGGCGAGAGGGTTATTTGTTGTTCTTGTATACTTGTAATTTTATTTCAAGAGTGAGGAAAGAATAGTAGTTAATAAATAATCCTTGTGTTCATCGTGTTCTTCATTATTTTTCCTAGTCTAATTTTTTCTTGATTATTAAGCAACAAGTTTATGTTTTGTTACAAGGCATCTGATTCACAACACAAAATTAGTTTACAAGAGAAATGTAGCAATCCAATCCTACAAAGAATATTTTAGATGTTGATCCTAGCAGTTTCTTTTCCCTTGATCTGAGTTTGTTTAAGTCACCTAACAATACCAATTTGATCCATTGTCTCACGCTACTCCTTCGCAAGAACATTCGTTCTTCAAAGCCATCAGTCATCCAAATTAAGAATTATTGTCACCCTAAATTTCCAATTGATTCACCATATCACACTAATCCTTTGCAATAACCTCTCGTTATTCAACGCTATTTACTTGATCAAATCCAAATTGCAAAACCTAGTCAAAACCTCCAAATTAACACTATGATCTTGGAGGAAAACCCTTACAGTTTTTGCGATGAAACCCCCAAAAATTCTCAACCCAATATTGGGTTATACCAACCTAAATTGAACGTTATCTACACAAGTCTATATGGTAACCAAATAATGGTAACCAAATAATGAATTATTATGTGCACTTTGTTGATGTAGGCTGAGCCGATTGATTGCTCATAATTGATAAACATAAATTGTAATAAATTTGCTCATAAAAAGGTTTTTTTTTCTTGGCAGCTTGTTTCTTATAGAATTCAATCAAAGGATTATTGGCTCTTATTAGTATTGTTCATTCCGACTCTTCTGTAAAAAAGAAGATATATTTCTTTTATAATTGTGATTTTTTTGTTGCATTTTGTTTGATGATATCAAGTGTTTTAATATCTCTACTGATCTTCGTGATCGTACCCATGATCATGCAATTTATTTTTATGAGGCACATATGTTGTGTGAAGAGATTCATAGTTACTTTCATTTTATTTGGTTTACTATGTGTTGGATCATTTGAAAAGAGTGCAATTTTTTATTTTTTGGCAGAAAAGAATCATCTTAGATTCAGTTGTTAAACAAGTTCATAGTCTTAGTTTGATTGTGGATTAAAGAAAAAAGTTAAACTTAGGTTTATATTTGAATTTATCATGGACTAATCCATCAACATGATTTGGATATTTTAATTGATGATTTTTTTATAACCGTGGTTTTGTGAGATTATCTTTTTACTTAAAACCCAGACTTTTTTATCATTCTAGGACCCATACTTTTTATAATTCTAGGCATATTTTGTGTTTGAATAGTTTTCATATATTTTTTTTTACCTTTTTACTAAAATAAAAACAAGATATAAGTGTGTGATCAAATAAGTTTTTTAAAACCTATGAGTTTATAAGAAATAAGACATATACTATAAAATTAAAAAGAGATCATGCCAAATAGAGTCTCACTATGTTTGGTTATATAGTTAAGAGTTTTGGATTTATGTAAAATTTTATGTGTTTGATCATTAATATTATATAGTTGTGCCTCCCCACATGACCTTCCTTTAAGTATGAAATACGTTTATTGAATCTTGTCGTCCCACATTGTTCATCTTTACATTTTGGCTTCCTTACATTATTATAGAGCTCGCCAACAAAAATATCTACTTCAATCCTACATAGAAGACGTCTTCATTAGGTTTGACCAAACTAAAATTATGTCTGAGACAATATGTATAACCATGACAGTTAAACTTATACAAGATAATAAAGCAAAAAATCAATAAAGAACACAATAATTGTTAACCATGTTTAGTGCGAATCACACTTACATCTGGGGGACATCCAATCCAGAAAGGGGAATTCCACTATCAATAGTATTAATACAGTTAGTCTTATATGAACACATCTTGTCCAGACCCTCTTCCTAATATTACCTAATGAATTTATATTTAGGACTCCCGCTAAATATAAGAACCCCTCTCACTTTCTCTTAATCACTATCCCTAGTGATCAACTTCAATAAATAACTTAAAAAATGTTGAATTACAACTCGACTAAACAAACCAACACTTTGCCTTATGATCTGAATGTAGGCGCTTGAATGGTGTACGAAGAATAATACAAACAAGGACTAAATATAAACCCTAACACAAATATCTTCAATTCTAGTTTCTTATATTCATTATTAGAATGAGTCTCTTTAAATGGAAATCCATAGCTATTTTATTTCCAATGAGATTTGAGTTTTAATCCCAGATATGATGGAGATTTAGTTAACATTTATTTTTCAAAAAGCTCCACTAAAATATTTGATTTGATTTGAATTCAAATTTAGATTTCCATAATTTAAATTTGATCTTATTAAATTATTATAAAAATATAATTAATTAGATTTCTAAAAGATAACAACAAATTTATACAAAAAGGATCCAAAAGTGTTCTAAAAAATTACAAAAAAACACGCCAAAGCTTTAACTGCAGCAGGGGCCAGATGTGCCAGACATGCTAGAACATCATGTCCCACATGTGTTATTTATTCACCAAAGTATCATGTACACTTCATGTTGTTTTTCAAAATATCATCGATTCAAAAGGAACAAGAATTTTCTAATTTGGAAAATTTAGGCACGTAACTCTTTCAAAAGTTACAAGATCT
Organism: Vicia sativa; assembly: GCA_021764765.1. Lineage (NCBI taxonomy): Eukaryota > Viridiplantae > Streptophyta > Magnoliopsida > Fabales > Fabaceae > Vicia > Vicia sativa. The sequence goes on along the minus strand of CM038795.1, from coordinate 191,181,149 downwards.
GCAAAGGGTAAATCATCAAAAATACCACAAATAGGTCATTTTAAGCAACCCAAACTCAACACAATCAAAACAAACATCAGTGGCATAAGAAGAAATAACAAAAAGTTAGAGTATATAAAATGTGGTTGCTACATCAGAAAATAGATCAAACAGAACGCTCCCATACGTTTAAGATATGTAATCACACATGCATACAAACAAGGTAACTAGTTTTCAATAGTCACTCAGGTCAACACATACCACCACTACTACACATCAAGAACCAAAGTTCACATACAATCAGCAGATCGGCTCATGCAGGCTCAAAGGCCATATGCCTATATACCAGGCTAGATGCTTTACCTTGTCTCAATAATAACTACCATATTAGGTCAATTAAAAAAGGTTCGCAAGATTTCGCACCTGTTAAGCAAATATATTCTTACGCCCCCTTTTTTGTCATATGGAAAAGGTGATGAAAGAAAAAAAAGAACAGAGGGTGTCAAACAACTCAACCAGTTTCAACCACCAGGAGCAGAAAAGTATCTCTTACATTGTTAGTGGTAACACAACAATAAACACAAATGAGTACCAACTGGAGTTGTTAAAATGCAGAATTAAAAAATTATTACAGACCCAGAAAAATAAGTCCAAAGAAAAACAATGGTCCTAAATAACATAACAACTTCAACTTGATGTCATCAGTCTTCAAAGTTGGATTTTTTCTTCTTCACTTAAGGATTCTGAGCTTCTAGTTTCTTCATCACCATCAAATTGTTCCTCCTTTTTCCTCTTCAGTGTTAGCCTTTTCTTCATCCTTAACTTACCTCTCCTTAGTCAAAATTTTGATCAATCCTTCCACATTCCTTTTCCTTGTGGTACTTGCAGTAATTGTATCATGCATAACCTTTGACACTTCCATTAGCTTAAGTAACACATACTTTCTTTTGGAATTAGAATCTAGAGAAGAATATCCACCATCAGTTTGACCTTAGCATTTTGACACCACAATGTTTGGGACATGTGTTCCCATAAACAGTTTCTTATGAAAGGTTAGAGGTACAACCTTATTTTTGGAATTTCTTGAGGATGCAACACTTCAAGGTGTTGATTCAAAATTATTCTAGTTAGCAAACATGGAAAAGATATATGTAGCTTTATTGCAAAAGAATCAACATGCTTCATAGTTTGGTCAAACACATACTCTCTAATAATCATCTTCGCCAAAACAATGGTTATACTTGAGTTGTGATTTTTTGGTGCCAAATTTTCTGCACCAATCCTATTTAAAATAGCATACTTTACACTCAAACTCCAATTAGAGAGTAACCCTTTATTGGGAAATTTTTTCACTTGCCCTTTAGTTTTTCCTTAGCAATTTTCTTAAAATATGGGACTTTATCATACCCTGCAGACTTGCTTCTCCCTAGATACTCATTAATAATAGAGGGTTAAAAGTTCACATACTTCTATATAACATACACCTTCATATACTCTTGTATGTCTTCCACATTTCAATCAGGTGATATATTCACAATAAAATCCTTGACTAGCTTTTCTTAACAAGGACCAATGTCATAAACAAGCTTGATTAGCCCAACACCTTTTATCAGATGCAAAATCTCTTTACAATTAAGAGCATGTGTTCCCCTCTCTCTCTATCTCTCTATCTCCCCTAGAAGAGGTCATAATGTCTAGGACATATGCTTCAACATTTGTCTCATATTCGCTTGATTGAACAAGTTTTATCTTAAGAGACTTATTCTCAATAATTTTCTCTTTGACCTTTCTTTTCTTGCTCACAAGCTTCCTTTGAGGAACTTTCTTCTTCATAATTTAAATATTATTCATGAAGGTTTTGGAAGGAACATATTTCTTTTGGTTATTCACCTTACCATCCATAGAACAAACTATGCTATTTATTACTTTAACAATAAGCACTTCATCAAACTCAATTTATTCATCAATATTCTCAAATTCCTTAGATACAAATTCTCTTAAGGCTTCGTAACAATCTCAATAGTCCTCTTCATTATGTAGTTGATAAGAATGTCATCATCCTCATCAACTACTTCATTCCTTCCACTTTAAACCTTAGGCTCTTTATTTTCATGATTTGTAATCCTTAAATTTCCATATGAATCATCTTCTTCATCAAAAATGTCATTCACATTTGTATCAAAAATAGGTGTGTCAATATTATGACCCTCAACCATGACAGATTTATCACTAAGCTTAGCTTTATCATGCGATTCATTAGTGGATATAATGGGAGGTTTAACAGACGTGGGATCAGTAGGGGTTTTAGTATGTGGACCACCAGGTGTTGGATTAGATGTGTCAACATTTTGATCAACATGTGAATCAACATATGACTTAACACGTGGTTCCATATGAGATTTCTCAACAATGGTTGCAGTGTGATCAATGGTTTTTCCAATAGTTAGTTCCTTTTCATAAGTATTAACCTTTTTAGATGCTTTATTTTTCTTGATGGCATGTGTCTTTGATTGATATGTTAAAATGTCAACTTGAACAATCATATTTAGAGGTTTTGGGTTTAAAAACATAACAAGTTCATAATCCGTGTTGCTAGTATCTAAAACCCTATTTTTCCTTGATGTTCATTTCTCTCCCATATTTGCACCTAGCATTTTGACCCCATAAGATTTGGTACCAAGTTTGGTTTCATAAGCTATATGGCTCATTTTGGAACAAGATTAAGGGTTTTTACCTAAACGAACAAAACATATATGCTAGCACAATAAAGAAAGTAGGTCTCTCTTGCATGTGAGGAAGTAGATTGATTGTGAGGAAAAATTATTTTGAATAAATTTCCCTTATTTTACGCGCTACAATGATCACGGGAGTGAGGAACTTTCCTTTTATTTTTTTGTTCCTCCCTCTAGTTAATTTCCATAAAATTTCACACACTCAAATACCAATTACACCCCATAGTATTTCACACTGAAAATTATCCAAGGCCTTGGTAAAAATATCTCTCAGTAGCTTAAGTTTTAGACTAAGAGTATGTAGAACCTCCTAAAAACTCATCTTAATTTCAAACTATATATGTTGAACATAATGTTCCAACATACTTTCAGACATTTCACCAAATACAACGTCATAAATGCGCTTTTTTTATTAATTGTCACACTTTAGAATTTATTCTTGCACCCATGCCTTTCAATTGTGTGGATTATGTTAGTATCATAAGAAGTAACTCCGTATATTCATAGGAGGTAGGATGCTAAATCATTTTTTGGGACATCTTGCTTATTTGGCCGTCTCTCTAGATTTTTCCTTCTTAATTTTTCAGCTTTGATAAAACCATGATGGTTTCTTAAGATATGATCTTAATCTCATCAACCTTACACATCACACATGATGGATCCTGAACCCTTTATTAACTATTCTTGATCTTTGTTGGAGACAATACATTCAGACTTATTAAAGTTCAAATTTATACCTTGATCACATAGTTGACATATACTGACTAAGTTTGTAGTCAATTCTTCTACCATCAACACATCATCATGGCTAGGGAGACTTGGATAAACCAGTTTTTGTAAATGACATATGGCTTTAAATCTTCAAGATAGTTACTGTTTTCAGTCATGTGCCTTGAACACCCACTCTAAAAATACCAAACTTCTCTAAATAAAACTCTAAGAGGAGTATAAGCTATGAGACATGTAGCGGCACAAACCACGAGTGTAAGCCATTTAATTGACTTAACTCAAAAACAATAAACAAAGTCGCCATCGCGCTTTTATTTTATCCAAAGGACTAGGGAAAAAAGCGAATAAAATCCTTAAAAAGAGATCAGAGATCTGGGACAGGGGGTTAGTTATGCAAACAAAAGTGTTGATTATCTATTTTAGGATTGGCTTTATGTTTGGTAAAACTAATATAGTAGAAATAGGTTAAATAGGATTTATTACTTGTAAGGAGAAAGCAGGTTGAAGTTCTATTTAATGAAGAAACATGTTGTGTTGAAGTGTTTCAACATCTTGAATGACATGTCGAAGAAGATGTCACGACATCGCGCCTGAGCTAACATATTGGATTCTGTTATGTTTTTAACAGAAGCATCCTATGTGGCGCTATATTGAAAGAGACTCAATCTGAAATCAAGGAGAACATTTAGGAAACTAAATGTTGAAGTAAGAGTTTATAGGAGATTCTTGTGCATACTTGTTACAACTTAAATGTTGTTACTTGAAGTCCTAAATTTGTGGGGAATATCTTGGAGCAGTTTTAGCAAGCTGTTTTGAAGAATATTGTGGAGCATTTTTAGCAGCAGGTTGTTATGATTTGAAGACCCAAATCTAGTTGGGTAATAGGTTATAAATAGAAGCGTTGTAACCTAAGTTTGGTGTTTCCAACCATGATTTATCATGATGAAGTTTTTAGGGCTGAGTCTGTAACAACTCTCTAGGAGAGCTGGTTCGTGAGTGAACCTCCCAGATTGTGGGAAGGTCACATTGTGCATACCTTGAAGCCTATAGGTAAGAGGGTGTTTTATTCTTGGAGGAATATTTGAATCAACTCCAAGTATGTGTGTCAAGAGTCTTGACTGTTCTGTTTGTATTTGAAGAGTTTGGTGATTAGGCCATTGTCACAGCTCCTGGGACTGGAAGACTGTTCAACATCATCGTGATAATTGGAAATGGGATTGGGATATTCCATATCTAGGGAGGACCTAGGTAGATGGGTCATTGGGTAGTGATTAAGTGAGGGATTGTAAATGGGGAAGTTTAGCTCTGAATTAATACTGCTGATAGTGGACTTCATTCCTGGCTTGGTATGCCCCCAGATGTAGGAGAGTTGCTCCGAACATGGTGAACAATTCAGATGTGTTATTTATGTTTCCTTCTATATTACTTTACCTTGTCTGTTTTGTTTAAAGTCAGATCAGATGTCTCGACATCCTTATAGGACATTTGAGTCTGTTGTAGCAGAATTTCAGGAATGCGTTAGGCACCCAAACCGTCTACGGTACTCCATAGGAACCTTTTTGAAAATTTGTATATGTGCGCTAAAAAAAGGTTGTGTACAAAATGGATGGTGGGGGGAGAAAATAAGTATTTTATTTAAAATTTTTGATTTGATGGATCTTCTAATGAATTTCAGGCCTACATACCAATAATATGCAATGTTGAAATCAAAACCCAATGTAGTTCGGGTAAAAAAGGCTAAAATTGTGTGTTGGTTGATTTTAAGAAAAATAGTTTTTTTTAGAGGAAAGCCAGAAAGGGATCAAAAAGTTTTAATGAGGTTATGTGTTTTTTAGTTTTATGAAAATGGTCAAAGTTTTATTAAATGAATTGAGAGTTTATTAAGAAAAAAAGTTTGAAAATACATGGACCTAAGTCTAAGTTTTTTATGAAAGCGGTTTGAGTTTTGAAAACAAGAATCCTTTGAAGAAGAGGGAAGATTTTGAAAATTAAAGAATATGGGAGGAGATGAAGAGGCTAACCTAAGTGCATAAAGTAAAAGGTATGGTAAAGAAATATCTAACCGGGTGAGAAAGATAGTACTTGACATCAAAAAGCCAATACCATATCCCATCCTTTGGATTACCACACAAGCAACAATTAATTGGACAAAAAAAACCAAGCTTTAGATAAATCAATGCCTCATAAGAATTCATGTCTCAAGAAAAAAATGGGCAGAGTAACGACTGTATTTGGAGGAAATTCACTCTTAATCAAGTATAAACAGAATAACCTGCATACAAAGATAATAACCAAGTAAGACAGAATTACACCAAGGGCACCAAAATCTCCAAGCTGAGGTAGAGGTCCTAATCCTAAGTCCAAAGATCAAACTCTGAGCATAGGGATAGTAACCAAGTCCAATCAAAAGTTTTATATGTTTAAGTTGAATTATTAGGTATTTTGTAAAAGGAAAATAAAGCTCAAGTGATCAAATTAAAAATGACAAGAAATAAAGTGCTCAAGTGAGCAAAGGAAAAATAACATGAAATGTAAATGCTAAAAGTAAAGTGCATAAAGTAAAGAGCGAAAAGGTAAAAGTGGAAAATAAAGGCATAAAATAAAAGTGCAAAGTAAAGTTAATTGTTAGTAATTAGTCGTTAGCAAGGTGACCATCTTGAAGCTTGCGCATGAAGACTTGCTAGAAGCTTGATAGAATCAACACAACCAGATGATAAGTTTCAATTGCTTTTTGTCAAGTATATCACCGACAAAGTCAATTGTTAGTAAGGTTAGCAAGGTGACCATCTTGAAACTTGTCAAGTATATCACTGGTCTTGGAACAATCACCATTTGATCAAAGATGATTGAGAATTTCAATTGGTCAAGATTAGTGACAACTTGCCAGAAGCTTGATTAAAGAATCATAGCGACCACGCGACAAGCGTCACAGGTGTTGAACCAAAATCAAGTCTCAAGTCATCTTTTGGGGCTTTTATTTGAAAATTAAAGCTCACGCCTCCAATTGATCACTTTTCCGATTCGGGACAAATATAAAAAAGAATACGATAGAAAATAAGAAACAAGCTCAAAATTAATAATGCATCAGATGAATTTATTTTGTCTAACTTTGTCCAAACCAACCAACTATCTTGGTGGATTTGGCCAAGAGGCCTATCAACACCCAAGTTCTGTTGATGTTGAGGAAGCCTATGACTTCAAATAAGCCCAAAATCAGCAAAGTAGAAAAAGGAAATTATGCAATTAAAAGAAAACAAATAAAATGTAGTTTGAAATTAGATTTTTTAATTGAATTTTATTGACGAAATACATAAATAGTATTCATACATCAAAATAAAATTCCAAGAAAATTATCTAAAGTCAAACAGAGGTCAACAAGTATTGACAAAAATATCCAGAATTTTTTAAAGTCAACAATTATTTTTTAAAAATAAAATAAAAGCTAAAATAAACCAAACAAATTGCAAAAAATAGCAAAATCATAAATAAAAATAAAATGAGGTCACCAATATTTGTCAAATGACCTTGGATCCTTCCATAATTTTTTCAAAAATTTTAAATGTCAAAAAGTATTTTTAAACAATTAAAAACATCAAATAAAAGAGAAAAAAAATCAAATCTTGAATTAAAATTATGAAACAATAAAAATCAGAAAGATCATATTTGAAAATATTTTTGTTAATTTTTTCATAAGTTTTTAGTCAAAAACGAATTTTCTATGACTTTTTGAAGTTTAAAACATTTAAAATATAAAATCAGAAAATAAAATAAAAGCTAAAAAATATGGAGCATTAGATCACAGTCAAAACACGTTAGTAAGCTAACCCAATGGATCAGACACGCTGTGCTTGATACGGACCTCCCTGGTTTTCACACCGGATTACAAATTAAAAAAAATAAAACAAGAAATAATGTCACGTGTTGGATCGATGCTGACTCATAAAATTAATCAGATCCAAGCACTCCTATAATGCACGCATGATACAACCAACACACCATATTCAGTTTGAAAAAATTACATGTCACGCTATCATTGGTTGAAGACAGACACGTAGGGCGTCTTAAACCTCTATCCACCTTCAATTCATGTTTCACAAAGTGTGAAATAAATTTCTCAGACCGGCACCATTCGCTTCGTCTCTTAAAGACGATTCTAATGGTACCATCGCGAAAAATTTATTTTACCTGTACCATGATTAATTTGAGAAAAGGAAGGAAAATAACGAGCACTTGTTTTCAGAAATTCAGAGTTAATTCTCAAGGAAAATGCAAACAGTGAAGATCACAAGGATCGGAGAGATGAGGAGAATGCAATAGTACTTGATTTGAAATGATTTGGTCACAAATCCCACCTGAACGAAGTTCACTTTCAGAGATCTGAAACTTGACTTGGATAGCACGATTCAGGGAGCTTCAAGGCACGATTCTTGTTCTGTTAGCTTCCGTGAACTTCAAGGAAGAAGAATGGTTAATTTCAATATGGAATTACTTTAATAGTGAAAATAAAGTTGCAGAAATGTGTGGTTTGGAGTGAGTTTGGCAACAATTTTCTGGCTCTCAATGCTTGAGGAAATGAGTGAGGGATGATCCTCTATTTATAGGAGAGTGAATGGTGATGACAATGAGAAGGAATTATGGATAAATCGTGCAAACCATGTTAATTCGTGTAGTGTGAAATGTGTGACTTACACATGATCAAAACTCAACCAAATTTTGTGTTTCAACCCTCTAATCAAGCTTTGCAACTTTGTTAATCATGTTTAAGTCAAAAACGCGCATCAATTTGGTCATTAGAAGTCACACTATGGAAAACAAAATCTGACTTTGAGCAAAACTTCAGTTTCATGATGCCTTCTTTGCAGCCATTCCTCTCATTACTCAGGGAATTTTATGATGTCATCTTGGAATCTTTGGAAAGTTGAGGTTGCATACTTTGCAATGTTCTTGGAAATGTATCATTTGGCATCTTGAGCTAGAAGTTGTGCTCCTTTGAAATCGTGCAAAATCATTTGATTTTCTACACTTAGAAAAAATTCTAAGTCTTTCACAAAAAATGACTTATAATCTTTTCAATCCAAACATGGCCTTCCACTCGAAATTTACTTTTGGAGTTCAAAGATGATATGAAGTAGATCTCTCAAAGAGAATTTTGCAAAAAGAACCAACCAAAAACTCCAAAAATTGAGAAAGTTATGGCCTTGTGAAATTGATGAAAAACCATGAAATGACCTATTATCTTTTGACTTCTTCAAGCAACTTCCAAACACTTTCAATATTTAATACTTGAATGTAGATAAATTTCACATCCTCAAGATTGTTGTGCAAAAAGAATGACCTCTAGGTGATAAATGAAGATTAAGATATGATCTCTTGATCTTTTGACTTCTTAGGAAAATTTCCAAGCATTTTCTCTTACTACTGTAACACGGTGAACTGACTTTGTAGGATTTTTGTATCCAAATGTGCGGATAGCAAGAGTCGCCACCGACTTTTATTTTTATCCAATTAAGGGAAGGTAAAAGTAACAGAAAAAGACCTTCGTTAGATTCTGAGTTCGGGAGAATGGTTATGAAAAGGGAAGGTATTAGCACCCCTTTCCATCCGCAGTTTATTCTACGGGCTCTTAGTTGCTCTAGATCACTTTTTAAAATTGCTTTCTGTGTGTTTGACAAAAATGTTTTGAAAAGGCATTTCGCTTTGACTTTGTAATGACTCATGTAGGAGTGTATACAAAGTGTTCGGAAATGTTTTGTTTTGAAAGAGAATTTGAACTTTGAAAAAAGTGTGTGGTGTGAAAAGCATTTGATAGAGCAAGCAACTAAAAGACTTATTTACCCACTCAGAATTGGTCGTTTTGTTGTACTTCTACATTCCTTTAGAATAGCGCTAGCCATACCATTAGTTAGTAGGTAGCTCCATTCGTTGGACGTAAGCGGGACATTCGAAGGGACATCGGATGGTCATAGAAGGCAACTTGTAGGAAGTATCCTAGCACATTCGAAGGGACTATCATCATTTTTCGTAGGCGACAATCGAGGGTCAAGATCATGTATTCGGAGGCGACATCGTGGGTCTTATGATCTTTGTATCGAAGGGACTATGATGATTTGTTTGGAAGGCAACGGTGCTAGAATACCTCTACGTTCGAGGGACATGACCATTTGAAATCGAAAGGCATCGAGAGAGAATTACCCTAAGGGGTGCATGTGTGAAGAAGTGTGTTGATTTCAGATATGTTATCTTGAAAGTTAGTGGGCTATGTTCAGTTTTATCTTGCCATACACGCCTAGTTACTAGCAATTTATAGAGGTGCGGAAAGTAAAATGCGGAATGTAAAGTGCGGAAAGATAAACCTACGCTATTACATGGCTTTGGGGCAGATACATAATTTAAACTTGCGGAAAATAAAAACCTAGATTAAACTATTACAACCCATGAGCAATTACATTATTGGAAAAAATAGAATGATAAAAAGAAAACGTCCGAATCGGAGCAACCTGTGAAAGAATAAGAAAATCGGAAAATGCAATATGAATCGAACAAGAGAAAAAATGTTAGAAAAATGCAAATTTTAATATGAGAAAATTAATATATGCTGGAAATAAGATAAATGAGTTAAAATAATTTTTTGGGATTTTTTGGAAAAGATTTAATAATTAAAATGCAATTAATAATGATTTAAATGCAAAAATAAAAATAAAATAAATATGCATGCAAAAATTATATTTTTAAATTTATTAAATTAAATAAAGATTTTTATGAAAATAATGTAAAAAGAAAAAATGTTTTTGGTAATTTTTAATGCAAAATAAAAAAATATGAAAAGAATTAAAATTGAATGAAAACATTGAAATAATTAGAAAATAGGAAAATAGAGTTTTGTAAAAGTGAAAAAAGGATTGTCTGAACCAGGAATCGAACTGGGGACATCCCTTTCAAACCTTGAAAACCACATGCTTGACCAACTGAGCTGGCGTGTTGCACTGTTTGGAAACAGAGTTAGTGGATTATACGCGTCGCCTTCTCATTGTTTCCTCCTTCGCGCCAACGATCGTCTTCTCCGATTCAAATATTTGAAAGTCAGCGTCGGCTTTGGCTCGACGCTACAGGCCGCAAAATCAAAAGCAAGCATACATAATATAAATTAATTCTAAAGCCATGGTTCGATTGCTGGACTCATTCCGAACACGATGGTATAGGTCTTGTTGGCCAATTTTTCCTGTATAGAGAAACCCTAAAACGGCACATAAACCCTAAACATGGTGAAACACGATTCCGGTCATAAAAATCCAATTGGCTTGCCCAGAAAGTTTGTAAACTTGATGCTAAACACAAACAAACAATCAAAACAGGTTAATAATGCATGAATGTGAGAAATCGAAATTTGAAAATTCAAGAACAAACCAAACACGGATTGCTTGATTCTTGATGTTTTTTGGCAAAGTGAGGGTCTGGATCGATTCAAGAGGTGTCAAGGAATATGTTTTGATGCTTGGAATCGACTGAAACAATCCAAAACCACGGCTGCAAGTTCTTGAAGACCACGGTTTTTTGAGCTTTGGAATAGGGTTTGTAGAGCAATTTTTTTTCTCCTTCTTGATAGGTATGCATCATATATTTATACTGGATGGATTTGGAATGGTTTTTGGAAAGAATTGATCAACATTCAATGGAAATCAAATTTTGATATTCTCATGAAATCAAATTTTCAAATTTTGTCCAATTTCAATCCAATCTTGCCAAATTTGATCTAATTTTGAAATTGCTGGCATTTATGGGTTGATTGGATCACAAGAAAGCAATAAAAATCAATCTTCCAATTAATTTTGATTTTATAATTTATTTTAAGATTTAATTTGCATTTAAATAAATAAATTACAAATTAAATAGAAAAATAAATCAAAAATTCGTGGCATTGGGCTTGGATATTCCTAATTGTATGAGGAATAAGTTTGGATGAAGAAAAAACAAGCCCATTTGCAAAAAATTTGATTTTTAGAAGTATCTCTCTTTGTGCATTCTTCCAAAATTGCCCAACTTGTGAATAGTGTATCTTGCTCAATTTTCCACATTTTTTAGTGTTCTTGGACTTTTTTGGAAAGCTCTAAGAGTCCTCTAACCAACCTTTTTGGTCTCATATCAATTGGAGTTTCCATGCTCAATATATCTTCAAAACAAAAAGTTGACTTTTTGTTGACTTTGAAAATGACCTGTAATGTTTTGAGCTATACCTCTCAAATGAAGCATTTTTTGGACATTCTTGTGAGATATGAAGTTGTAGAGAATTGAATTTCCTTCAAAATGAGCTTTGGTGGGAAAATTTCTGAGAAAGTATGAGAAAGTTATGATCAGTCAAAGTTCAGTTGACTTTTCATCTAGAAACCCTAATTTAGAAAGTTTGACTTTTGAGCAAATCTTGAGTTTTCTTGATGAATCATGATCAACCCTTGATCAAATGATGAATGTAACTTCAAAATGAGGATGTTGACCTAAAATCGAAGTTTTGACGCATGTTGACCACAGTTGACTTTTTGTCCAATACACCCGATTTTCAACCATCTGAGCAATTGTCTGAGGAAACTTGACTTGTGAAGCTTGAAACTTGACATGGAGAATCTCTGAAGCATATGAGGAGGCATGAAGACCATTGGAGGTGTTGGAAACTCATCTTGACTTGAGAGATACCAAACCCTAGTTTGGGTTGATTGTCTAGAGAGAGTTTGTCGATCAACTCTTGAGGAATCCTTGAGCATAGATGTATGAAATCTCTTGAGTAGATGGAGGGCAAATTTTGGGGTATGACAGCTGCCCTGTCAATCTTCTTGTCTGGAAGGTTAGATTGACATGCTTGTCTTTCGCGACCGGAGGTAGAAGATGATTGAACACCGAGTACACAAATTTGCACTCGTTGGTGGATGATCGGGAATGGGCTTACGATGCCATTCGGTGAAGTTGGAGACTTGGGAACAGAGTCGACGCTAGACTCGAGGTTGTCAATAGGAGAGCTGACGGAGATGGGCTTAAGATGCCATCTAGAAAGGTCGATCTTGGGGAGTGAGTCGCATGTTAGACTCGTAGATGTTCTGGAACGGAGAGGGCTTAAGATGCCATCCGAAGGAGTCGTGCGTTAGACTTCGTGTTCACCTTGAATGAGGTTATTGGTTTGTATTGATTTTTAACCATATATGCAGCATTCTGAAAGTGAAGAGATGTTGACAAATAGTCGGAGATGGGCTTAAGATGCCATCCAAGGCAACCGAGTCGACGCCGACTCTGTAGTTCTTGTTGATAATAAGAAGGGTCGAATAAATCTTCGTCTGATTACTCGAAATTGTAGTTGGCGAAAATGTGGATAGCTTCCTGTTGTGCATCGGTGTTGATCCATTGCTTATCGGAGGATAACCGGAGGAGGTCTTTCGGATAGTTTTCCGTCGGTTCGGGCTTAATCCTGGACTAGTCGTCGGAGGACAAACAAGTGTGGTCTTTCAGATAGTTTTCCCGTCGGTTCGGGGCTTAATCCTGGACCAGTCGTCGGAGGACAACCAAAGGCGGTCTTTCGGATAGTTTTCCCGTCGATTCGGGCTTAATCTGGACTGTTCGCGTCGAGCGGTTTACTGTTTGGAAAAACAAGAGAAACTTTGATAGAACATTCGTTAGTTTTATGCAAAGTATGATGCATGGCAGTGTATATGAATGACATATGCATGAATTATGACTTTATGAGAAATGTATGGATGATAGATGTTGTGATATTTCAAAACATATCCATCTTGAAGAAGATGGATGTTACGCTTGAAGATTTCGACTTCGCTTGGGGAATTGAGTAGGTGAGAACCCGCTTTTGAAAGAGAAGAAAGATATCCTGGATTCTTCGATGCACTATCGACCAAGTCTTGGGCCTAGATATTGTTGAGGAAGGTAGAGATTTGAGCTCGTTGTCGGAGATCTCATATATAGACCTGAGGAGAGTCGGGAGGCGATCTGTTGAGGACCTTGTATGTAGATCTGAGGAAATTTAGGAGGCGCTCTACTAGGGATTCCGAGTGTAGATCTTGCTGGAGAGCATTTGATGGTTGTTGAGAGACCGGGCTAGAAGAGTCTGGAGTCCGTTGTAATCTCTGTTTGGGGAATAAAAGGTGTATGCTTCCTCCGATGCACTATCTGACCAAGTTTTGAGTCTGGATACCGCTGCGGGGGAGAAGGGGGAGGATTGAGAAATATCCATTGGGATGAAGTGTTACTGCTTGGAGACTGATGTAACGTTGCTCGGTTGAGTGGAATCACTGCTTGTGGATTAATACATACTCCGCTGGGGATGGTGTGTTGTGAGTGACACCTTTGTGGGGGATCATGTTCTGTGGGGAACTATTTGGTGACTTTCTTCGTCATCTCAATTCCTGGAGCCTGTAGTAAGTACTTTTGTATGTTCACTTTTCGTATGTTTGTGATTAGATTCTTATTGTCAAATGCGTATAGTCATTCAAAGCAAACGTTGGATTTATTGCAAACGACAACAACAAAAATTGTAAAGAGAAAGAAGTTTGCGTTTATTTGAAAGGTGGCGTATGGCCAAGTAGTTTGTACGAAAGGTAAAAGCTATGCGAAACAATCTCGTTAAGTTCCAACTATGCTAGTACTCATATATTTCGACTATCTCATCTCCTTGCTGTCGGAGAAAGTGAGTAGGTGATCTTTGCCATTTGAATCTTGAATCTTGATAGTAGAAGCGAGCGACCGGAAGAGACATAGTCGTGCGCTTAAATCCCTAACTTTTGCCTAGACCGCCCTTTCGGGTTTTCGTCTGGGATACCCTTTTTGCCCAAGCCGCCTTTTCGGTTTTCGACTTGCCGGTGTACATGTTTTGTATATATCCTTAACTTTTGCCCGAACCTTTTGGTTCGCCAGATGCCCTTATTTTTGCCTAGGCGATCGACCTAGCGGGTCTCTTTTATCGTAGTATTTTTGACTATGTCTGCGTTCACGGTGTGGGAAGTCTTCACCATCCATGGTGCTAAGTATCATAGCTCCTCCGGAAAATCTGTCTTGACTACAAACGGTCCCTCGTGGGTGGGAGTCCATTTGCCCACAGGATCACCTTGTGGAAGAATGATGCGCTTGACTACTAGATCGCCAACTTGGTAGACTCGGTGCTTGACCTTCTTGTTAAATGCTCGATCATTCGTTTCGATAAATCATCCATGGCGGATGGACGCGAGTCGTTTCTCATCGATCAAGTTAATCTGGTCAAGGCGAGTCTGGACCCAATCGTCTTCGCCTAACTCGCCTCTGGAGGACTCGGTTGAGGGTATCGAACCTCGATGGGTAAGACGGCTTCCATACCGTATACGAGAGAAGGGGTTGCCCTGGATGTTCGTGTAGTCGATAACCATGAAGAGCGAATGGTAACATCTCATGCCAATCCTTGTAAGTCACAGTCATCTTCTGTATGATCTTCTTAATGTTCTTATTGGCGGCTTCCACTGCGCCGTTCATCTTAGGCCGATATGGAGAAGAATTGTGATGTTTGATCTTGAACTGCGTGCAGAGTTCGGTGATCATCTTGTTGTTGAGATTGGAACCGTTATCTGTGATAATCCTTTCGGGGGTGCCATACCGACAGATAAGATTATGCTTGATGAATCGAGTCACAACATTCTTGGTAACAGATGCATACGAGGCTGCTTCTACCCACTTGGTAAAGTAATCGATTTCTACAAGGATGAAACGATGTCCATTGGAAGCTGTGGGCTTGATTTCTCCGATCATGTCAATGCCCCACATTGCAAAAGGCCAAGGAGAAGTTAAAACATTCAGAGATACCGGAGGTACGTGCACTTTGTCGGCATAAATCTGGCACTTGTGACAAGATCGAGCATAGCGGTGACAATCAGCTTCCATGGTGGACCAATAGTAACCTGTCCTCAAAATCTTCTTAGCCATAGTGTGTCCACCGGAGTGGGTACCAAATTCGCCTTCGTGTAAATCTTCCATGATACGCATTCTTTGTTTCGGTCTACATAGAGTAAGCACAAGTCGTGGTTGCGCTTATATAAAATGTCGTTCTTTGAGAAAGAATTTGGGCGAATCTCCTCATGAACTTCTTATCATTAATGGATGCCCTGCGGATATTCCCGAGTCTCAAGATACCTCTTCACGTCATAGTACCAAGGTTTCTCTTCTCGTCAAGCTCACAACAATACGGTTCGTCGAACCTCTCAATGATGATCCGGGGAGCCTCGTTGTCCCATCGACCTTGAACATAGGCGACATAGTAGCTAATGCATCGCCAACCGATTCTCTTCTCGTGGAATGTGATCAAAAGTAATCTCTTGAGTAGGGGATCAAACTCGAACATGCTCTCGATCTGAGAATGAGATTCGGATGCTTCGTATCCCACTCGCCATCGATGATCACCAAAGTGAGTCTCCATACACTTGCAAGAACTTGATTCTTAGGTCAATAGCGCTTTAATACCCATGATGCACGCTTCATATTCGCCATGTTGTTCGTGCAATGAAACATAATCTGGCGGTGAAAGCGTATGTCCTGTAGGGGATGTAATGATGGCGCCAATGCCATTGCCAAGTGCGTTTGAGGCTCCATCAAGACCATGGTCCATCGGGATCCTTGTTCGTGTCCTTCGTGGCACAGTTCTTGTAATCTGCAACTAGTAAAACATCTTAAATGCGAAATTGAAATGCATAGATAGTCATCTACGGCTTGATGAGCCAAATGATCGGCTACCACACTTCCTTTGATCGCTCGAGAAGTGTCTGGATGTCATATTCGGTCAAGATCATTTGCCATCTTGCTATTCTTCCGGAGAGTGGTTTCTCAAAGATGTATTTTATCGGATCCATCTTGAAATCAATAAGGTAGTGTGAGTCAACATATCTTGTCTTAGCGGTGAGCAGCCCAAGTCAAAGCGTTGCAAGTTTTCTCATTGAGTATCTTGTTTCACAATCGGTAAACTTTTGCTAAGGTAGTATATTGCATGCTCTTTTCGACTGACTCGTCATGTTGCCCCAACACACACCCCATTGAGTTCTCTAACACCAAGTACATGATAAGAGGTCTTCCTTGGCGGTGGCATCGGGATGGGAGGATTCGTGGTACTCCTTGATTTTGTCAAAAGCGATCGGCAATCGCGTTCCATTCCACTACTTGATCTTTCTTTAGTAACTTGAAGATTGGCTCACAAGTAGCAGTTAAGTGTGCAATGAATCTGGCAATGTAATTCAATCGGCCCAAGAAACCTCTGACTTCCTTCTCGGTGCGGGGAGCTGGCATCTCTTGAATGGCTCGAACCTTGAGGTCAACCTCAATACCTCTTCCATCGACAACAAACCCTAGGAGTTTTCGGATCGACTCCAAGGTGCACTTGTTAGGATTAAGTCTCGATCTGTACTTCTTCAACTGTCAGTTTCTACAAATGATCAAGATGTTCTTCTTGATGCGTGGTCGAGCTATCATGTCGCCGACGAGACCTCTATCTCGATGAATCATGTCATGAAATAATGTCACCATAGCACGATAAGTGGCGCTGCGTTCTTCATCCGACGGCATAACCTTGTAGCGTTGCCCGTGTAACAAAAGTAGTCTTCTCCATGTCTTGAGAGCCATTTTGATCGATTGTAACGGAGAAACCATCCATGAAGGAGAAAACCTTATGGCGGTGTTGTCTACGAACATCAATATGAGGAAGTGGAAATCGTCTTTCGGACTCGCTTTGTTTAGATCTCTAATCCACACATTCGTACTTTACCATCCTTCTTGGGTACGGGTACCACATTTGCAACCAGGGATAGGAAGTAACGGCTAAGAAACCTGCATTGAATGCTTCATAACCCGGCTTTGATCTTTTCGACATCTCGGGACGCATCGACGAACTTTACATTTCTTGGGAGAAAACCCTCTTTGTCGGAATCGATGTACCACAATATCAATGTCCAAACCAGCATGTCTTCGTATGACCAAGCAAAACCTCAACATAGTCTCGTAGCATCGAACCAACCTTTCTTTAACACTTTCTCAAGACCCGCTCCTATCTTGATCTCTTTTCATCTTCATCAATTACCCAATTCACAACCTCGACTTGCTCTTCGTGTGGTATAACTCGCTCTTCTTCTTTGATCGGCAAGTTCTCCGGCACTTCACAATCTTCCTCACTTTCGTCTTGCTTGGTAGATCGGATTATCAAAGTCATATTTAGCACTAGCATAGTATTATTAATGAGATTCGGAGTGATTCGCGGTGTATCACGTGGGTGTGTGTAAGAAACACATAGCTTTTTGAAGGGTGATAAAGTAAAGAAAGAAAACAAACAATTGAATGCAAAAGTCCAACGAATTTGTTGAATGAAAATACAAACGACGGATAATAACCCTATAAGCGAGCCATGATGCCCGGGCAAGGCACCAGGCTTTCAAAGTTTATTGTTCAAAACATAAAGAAATACGAAAAGCAAAACAAAACAAGAGCAATTACTCGACTAAAGGAGATTGGTATAGCGTCTTGATCTTCCAATTCTTGAGCCCATGATCCGGAGTTGGGAAGATCCACTCGTGATGTCGAAGCCGTTGTCGCCGTCTTCTATAGCATGGATTCCACTGGGCGATGCGGAAAGGAAGTTGGCCGGCGTTCGCGCGTATCATCTTGACCTTTGATGGTGAAGCCTAAACCGGTCTTGTCGGTTTGAAAGGAAGATCGGGCTGTCCCCAAATAGAACTACCTTCTTCAACAGCTTGAGCATCTTTCAATGAGGCCATCCTAGGCGGAACTTTAGCATCTTCAGAGTGGGGAGAGTCAAGGCATGACTGGAATTGTTTCAAAAGCTTGACAGGAGTCTCGAAGAATTCACCTCCATCTCGAGATAGCGGAATGACGTAGATGGTGACCATATATTCTTCTTCACCACATCAGTAACAACCTTCCCTTTCGGGTACTTGACGATGTAAGGTAGAGGTAAGCCTGCCCCATGTATCCAAGGGCGTCCAAGTAGGCAAGAATAAGTGGACGGATGTCCATGACAAAGTGGAATCAAAAGTCCGAACCGACTTTGACAGGCAGTGAGCTCTCCAAGCATTCGCTTAGAACCATCAAAAGCTCTCACAATTATGTCACGGGTCTCGTAACCAACCCTTCGACATCAAGTCGATCAAAAGCGATCTTCGAAGGATATTCAAAGCGAACGGTATCAACCAAGACGTGAGGCAGGTAACTCCCTTGCATTCAAGAGATGTGCAAGGCTTTGTTGTGTTTCTTTCCGAAGTCAAATCCACATCGAGAAGCCTAGGCCGTTGTTGGCAGCCAGGCTAGCAATACAAACTTCGAACGATCGGTGGTAGTGTCTTGCGGCACATGAGCATTCTTGAAACTTCACCAAGGCATTAGCATGAGCCTCGAGCACAAGAGCAAAGCGAGCATGGAAATCTTGGACGGAGTCATCTAACTGCTCCACAACATTGTAATCACTCTTCTTGATGATCTTGAATTTCCTCCATTTCTTGTTTGGAGGTGTCTTGACAACTTCCTTTGGTACTAGAGCGGGATGAGTCACTGGTTCTTTCCTCTAGGGGATATTGGTGGAATAAATGGAATGGAGTCGCAGATGTCTTTTGGAGGAGAGATCTCGGAGAGAATACCCTTCCTTCTGGTCACCTTCTTGGATCCGTGATGTTGTCAATGGGAATAGAAACTTCAGATAAGATCTTCCACGGTCGAGGATCTTGTTTGACGCCATGATAGTAAACATCTCCATAATTCCAAGGGATAGCCTTGGAGGAATATGGAACTGGTCTTGGAGAAGTGATGATGAGAGGTGCCACCCTAGGCACGGGATCGCAGAGGAAATCCTTATTGTGTTAACATCAAGATAGTCTTCGGGAAATCGTCACCCCATCCGGTCGCCTTAACATCTTCAATAGGAATCTTGTAACTATCGGGGACGTGTACTTCACCATGTAATCATACTTTCCACTTGGCTGCCCAAGGTATCCCACACAGATGGTACAGTTCTCGCATTGTCGATCTTCAACTTAGACATTTCTTCACACACGCACGGTGGTTTCGAAATAGTATCTCACGGTTGTCCATCATACATCGAACACGTCTTCTCAACCAAGCACAACCATCGAGTGCGAATGGGCACCAACGACAATTCTCGGGCATCCCGGATTGACACCGCTTGCAACAAATTCTTCTTAATCATCGGAGGAATGGTCAAGTCATCTATGTTGAAAACATAAGTATCATCACCAACAGCGTTGGAACTCTTGTCATGGTTAGGCATAGGCGCGTTGATCACATTCGAGTCTCAACAGAGGGTCAAACTCAATGCTTAGATTCAATCATATCTTGAATTTTGTTCTTGAGCCCAACAATTGTCGACGTGGGCTATTGGAATGGTAAGCACACTTAGCATTAGGATTGTATTTGGAGAGGAAGTGTTGACATTACGAGGAGGATCCCTCAAGGTCACTCTGCTTTCAACATGTGTTGCAAGGCTTGCGACAAAGGCGTGTTGATCTTCGTCTGTCTTCGTGGCGCGTTCGACCGCGTTGTCTCGCCGAGTTGTCCGATGTAGGATTGGAATCTGGCCCCTGATTGAGCACATCGGTCTTGGCTCGGCTTTTACGACCATACACGCATTAGCTTCTTTCTTAGCACCAAAAGATCTCTTGCACATTTGAAGATGACTCTACATGGATCTTCCCACTCTTGATACCGGCTTCAATGTGCTCTTTGTCAATATCATTTCGGTGAATCGGATGAAGAATTTCCAATCGATGATTGAAGAATGGGCTGTCGGTGTTCCCATAAACATATCAACCAACTCCCTATTGGACAAGGGTGGTTGAACTCACTGCTAGATCTCTCCATTTCGAGCATACTCCTTGAACTTCTCGTCGACCCATAGACATGCTTTGTAATTGCATGCGGTGGGTGTCAATTCACATTGTACTCATCATCAGAAAGCATCACTAAGTCACTCCAAGTACGGATACGGTCATTCTCTGGCGATAGTACCATTCCAACTGGTTCGGACAAACTCTCTTGAAAATAGTGCATCCACAACTTTCATCATCGGTGTGGGATTGATTTTCGAACATAGGACTTCAAATGCAGCTTAGGGCAAGACATGCCATCATACTTGGCAAAAGTAGGAACTTTGAATTTGGGAGGAATCACAACACGGGAACAAGACTCGGATCATCAAAGTTCAGCCGGACATCTTGGTTTTCCACATTGAGACGGTCTTCAAGTTGTTTGTACTTGTCATCTTCATCAGTGTTGGCTATAGTCAGAGTGGTCCTCTCCTCCTTTCTTTGGCTCACGCTGGTCACCTTCATCACCCTTGGTACTCCCCTCGGTATGGACACTTCCTTCAGAGAGCTCAATCGGTGACCACCTTAGGACCCCTTTGAAGCGTCTACCCATGTTGAGGAGACCAACAACCTTCTTCTTCTTGTTGATGAGCTTCTTGGATCTTCTTGGCCTTGGACCAAGTGGTGAACATCTGTTGAAACCGAGCATTCGAGCCCGAGATCTTTGTGATCTGTTCAAGAGCCATTTCGGCTAAAATAAATAGCGAGCAAATGAGAAAACCAATCTCTAATGTACCTGTGATGCAATGTTATGATATGCTATGCGATGTTTATGCAAATGCAATGCAATGTTTTCAAGGACCTAAGAGATTTAAATTTGTTAAACAAGCAATGAACAAACATTTATTAGTACTTCTTTTTATTATTCCTTTTTTTCCTTTTTAAGTACAAGAGATAATTCGAAACAATAAAAGAAAACATAAACATCCTAAAGCTCTAAGTCTCCCATGGGCGCTTCCTCTTGGTGCCGATGTAGGCATTGATGCTTCACTCCTCATGAAGTAGCTTTGTCAACTCTAGAACTTTCTTCTCACTTGCATAGCATTGAGCTTCAAAGGTATCCCTCTCTTCTTTTAGTTGAATCCAGGATCTCTTCAAGTCTTCAAAATCGGTAGGCATGTCGGGATGGAGAACAGATATACGTCCACCTATAGCAACAGTTCCATAATTCTTGGTAAAGCAGTGTGAATGGCATCATGAGGTTTTGAGCTCGAGCTCGCACCCATTTGAGGTAAGGTTCCCAGGAATGGAGTTGGTGCCCCAAAGTCTTGGTATCGTCTTCTTTACCATGCCCCAAGCATGTATAAACCTTCGGTAATCGGAGATCGTGATTGTAGTCGAACACAACATCTTGGAGAAGCATATCATGTGGACCATCTCTTCGGCAAAACCAAACCGTAGAGCTAGAGAAGGGTTGTAAGTAATACCTCCCCCAGTAGTGGTACATTAGGAATTCTCCACAACGCTCAATAAATGTGAAATCCTTTTGAGAGAAAAGATTCCAACGGATATCTGAATGAGAGAGTGACATTAACCTTTGAGACCATCTCAACCTTTGTTCATTCCTCAAGACTGATGGAGGAAGGTGCGAAATAAACCACCTTGAAAGTAACGGTACACAACACATGAGAGTTCCTTGTCGCTTAGTAGTACGAGTGTGGAGAGAATGTAGGATGTCTCCAAGTAAAGTAGGCACTGGATTGCGGGTAAGGAACAACTTGATGGCATTGACATCTATGAATTGATCCGAATTAGGGAATAGAACCAAACCATAAGTTAGCAAGGCCACAATGTTTTCAAATGCATGGAAACTCATAACTTTGAGGAATTCTCGGGCTTTCTTGATTAAAAACTTGGAAAGTAAACCCTTAACTCCACTTCTAGTTTCCCAATTGGCTTCAATGTCTGAGCGCTTAAGATGTAAGGCGGATGCAATGTCTTCGAACTTAGGAACCTTTTCCAAACCGGTGAATGGTATTTGGTCGAGAATAGGTACCCCAAGTAGCTTAGAGAACTCTTCCAAGGTAGGAACCAACTGATAATCGGGAAATGTGAAGCAATGGTGTTTCGGATCAAAGAACTGGAATAGGACATGCATCATATCTTCTTCAAAACCGGAGATAACCAAATCAAGTAGATAACCATGTCTTTTGATGAACTGAGCATGGTCGGGAATTTCTGAAACCAATTCTTTGAGTTGAGAAGGATACCCATGAAGTTGATTCGGATAGTCTTTCTAGAAGCCATAATCCCTACAAAAGCAGCAAAGATAAATCCTAGGTCCTTGAAATAGTTAGAAATGATATGCAATGCGAATGATGTCATGATGTCATGTTTAGCACACAAAACAATTCACACAATGAGCCTAGGGTTAAGGCTTGCATGAGGTATAGGTGATTACCCTACCAAAGGTTTGAGTTGGTTCATCTCCTATAATAGTAACCGGTTCTAGGAATCTCATATCACGGATCTTTCTAGGCGCTTATTTCAATCTGACGCCAAGTGGTCGATCGAAAATGTCCCAAAAGTCGATCTCAATGAGCGTAGCATCGAATCAACCAACCTCGGTCTACACCAAAGCCGCCATCTCACTACCTTCTAATGGCCAAGATGGGTCAATTAAGGTTCTAAAAGTTTAGTTAGCTCTTGATGACACCACGAAGCCAAATACTATCTTCAACTTGGGAATGAAGAGTATCGGACAACCAAAGTGTCACGCTAACGTAGCCATCATGTTGACCGCGTGGTTATCGTCTAACGGTCGCGATGATCTAATGCCACTTACCTAAAAGGAAACCGGATCCGGTGTAGGATCCCCAACAATATAATACCCAAGCAACCCTCAAAGTTAAAGCATACAAGTCAAACAAAAAGCGATAAAAGTTATCTAGAAATCCCTAAGGCAATTCTCTCTTTGGGTCTTTCCCAGTAGTCATGATTACGTAACACGGTGAACGACTTTGTAGGATTTTGTATCCAAATGTGCGGATAGCAAGAGTCGCCACCGACTTTTATTTTTATCAATTAAGGGAAGGTAAAAGTAATGAAAAAGACCTTCGTTAGATTCGAGTTCGGAGAATGGTTATGAAAAGGAAGGTATTAGCACCTTTCCATCCATGATTTATTCTACGGGCTCTTAGTTGCTCTAGATCACTTTTTAAAATTGCTTTACGTGTGTTTGACAAAAATGTTTTGAAAAGGCATTTCGCTTTGACTTTGTAATGACTCATGTAGGAGTGTATACAAAGTGTTGGAAATGTTTTGTTTTGAAAGAAATTTGAACTTTGAAAAAAGTGTGGTGTGAAAAGCATTTGATAGAGCAAGCAACTAAAAGACTTATTTACCCACTCGAATTGGTCGTTTGTTCTACATTCCTTTAGAATAGCGCTAGCCATACCATTAGTTAGTAGGTAGCTCCATTCGTTGGACGTGCGGGACATTCGAAGGGACATCGGATGGTCATAGAAGGCAACTTGTAGGAAGTATCTTAGCACATTCGAAGGGACTATCATCATTTTTCGTAGGCGACAATCGAGGGTCAAGATCATGTATTCGGAGGCGATATCGTGGGTCTTATGATCTTTGTATCGAAGGGACTATGATGATTTGTTTGGAAGGCAACGGTGCTAGAATACCTCTACGTTCGAGGGACATGACCATTTGAAATCGAAAGGCATCGAGAGAGAATTACCCTAAGGGGTGCATGTGTGAAGAAATGTGTTGATTTCAGATATGTTATCTTGAAAGTTAGTGGGCTATGTTCAGTTTTATCTTGCCATACACGCCTAGTTACTAGCAATTTATAGAGGTGCGGAAAGTAAAATGCGGAATGTAAAGTGCGGAAAGATAAACCTACGCTATTACATGGCTTTGGGGCAGATACATAATTTAAACTTGCGGAAAATAGAGTTTTGTAAAAGTGAAAAAGTTATACGAACCAGAATCGAGCTGGGACATCCTTTCAAACCTTGAAAACCACATGCTTGACCAATGGCGTGTTGCCTTGTTTGAAACAGGTTAGTGGATTATCTGCTTCTCATTGTTTCCTCCTTGGCGAACGATCGTCTTCTCGATTCAAATATTTGAAAGTCGGCGGCTGCTTTTCCCCAAAATCAAAAAGCAAGCATACATAATATAAATTAATTCTAAAGCCATGGTTCGATTCTTTGGACTCATTCGAACACGATGGTATAGGTCTTGTTGGCCAATTTTTCTGTATAGAAACCTAAAGCGGCACATAAACCCTAAACATGGTGAAACACGATTAGGTCATAAAAATCAATTGGCTTGCCGAAAAGTTTGTAAACTTGATGCTAAACACAAACAAACAATCAAAACAGGTTAATAATGCATGAATGTGAGAAATCGAAATTTGAAAATTCAAGAACAAACCAAACACGGATTGCTTGATTCTTGATGTTTTTTGGCAAAGTGAGGGTCTGGATCGATTCAAGAGGTGTCAAGGAATATGTTTTGATGCTTGGAATCGACTGAAACAATCCAAAACCACGGCTGCAAGTTCTTGAAGACCACGGTTTTTTGAGCTTTGGAATAGGGTTTGTAGAGCAATTTTTTTTCTCCTTCTTGATAGGTATGCATCATATATTTATACTGGATGGATTTGGAATGGTTTTTGGAAAGAATTGATCAACATTCAATGGAAATCAAATTTTGATATTCTCATGAAATCAAATTTTCAAATTTTGTCCAATTTCAATCCAATCTTGCCAAATTTGATCTAATTTTGAAATTGCTGGCATTTATGGGTTGATTGGATCACAAGAAAGCAATAAAAATCAATCTTCCAATTAATTTTGATTTTATAATTTATTTTAAGATTTAATTTGCATTTAAATAAATAAATTACAAATTAAATAGAAAAATAAATCAAAAATTCGTGGCATTGGGCTTGGATATTCCTAATTGCATGAGGAACAAGTTAGGATGAAGAAAAAGTAGGCCCATTTGCAAAAGATTTGATTTTTTGAAGTATCTCTCTTTGTGCATTCTTCCAAAATTGCCCAACTTGTGAATAGTGTATCTTGCTCAATTTTCCACATTTTTTAGTGTTCTTGGACTTTTTTGGAAAGCTCTAAGAGTCCTCTAACCAACCTTTTTGGTCTCATATCAATTGGAGTTTCCATGCTCAATATATCTTCAAAACAAAAAGTTGACTTTTTGTTGACTTTGAAAATGACCTGTAATGTTTTGAGCTATACCTCTCAAATGAAGCATTTTTTGGACATTCTTGTGAGATATGAAGTTGTAGAGAATTGAATTTCCTTCAAAATGAGCTTTGGTGGGAAAATTTCTGAGAAAGTATGAGAAAGTTATGATCAGTCAAAGTTCAGTTGACTTTTCATCTAGAAACCCTAATTTAGAAAGTTTGACTTTTGAGCAAATCTTGAGTTTTCTTGATGAATCATGATCAACCCTTGATCAAATGATGAATGTAACTTCAAAATGAGGATGTTGACCAAAAATCAGAAGTTTTGACTGTATGTTGACCACAGTTGACTTTTTGTCCAATACACCCGATTTTCAACCATCTGAGCAATTGTCTGAGGAAACTTGACTTGTGAAGCTTGAAACTTGACATGGAGAATCTCTGAAGCATATGAGGAGGCATGAAGACCATTGGAGGTGTTGGAAACTCATCTTGACTTGAGAGATACCAAACCCTAGTTTGGGTTGATTGTCTAGGAGAGAGTTTGTCTGATCAACTCTTGAGGAATCCTTGAGCATAGATGTATGAAATCTCTTGAGTAGATGGAGGGCAAATTTTGGGGTATGACAACTACCAATTAAAATAAGTTGTATTAGACATCCTTAGGTTCATTGTGAAAGAAGAATGAGCTCAAGGAGACGGGGGATGACCAAATTATGATCCTTTGAAGTCACACAAGATGGATGAAGTATAAATCTAGAGAGTTTGCAATCGTTGACCTCCAAAATAATCCTCTTATCAATTAAACTCCTTGGATCAAAGAATATTCATATTAAAAGTACCTTTAAGAGTCAAATGGATTTGAGATCATCCACAAACTTTACACAAGCACCAAGATATGGTCCTCAGAATCCCAAAACCCTAATTTCAAAGTAGATGGCCATGGCATGGAGAATTCTTCATCTTTGATGATTCTCTTCGAACATGGAGCATACACTCAAGATGAGAGAATATAGTAGATGACAAGAGAAGTCTTCAATGAGAAACAATAATTTCAAAGTCTTGAGAGTTGAGGAGAAAAGGCATGGAAATAAACACATGAACCTATGGACTTCTTGAATAAGAAGCATTTGCACCACCCCCTACATCACACCATTTAGAAAGAAAATGATACACACACCATTATTAGCCAAGTATTAATCATCACACTCATTCAAGGGTGCTTGGTGATCTCCCAAGAGTAACCTAAAGATAGGAGAGAGAAAGAGAGGGATACCTACTTTTGATCTTTGTGCAATGCAATGGTATGAGGTATTGGGGTATCTTTGGGGGAAAATTGGGGTACAACAACTGCCCTTATTTAAGTGTGTTCTATATAGAGATAAGAAGGGAACCTTCGTCTCGACAGGATAAAAGATACATAAATATAACACAAGCCCTATTTTTGGCCCTAAGATGCTATGTAATGCTTATGATTGTGAATGTAAAAGACTATGCTCCACAGGCGAGACAAAACAACACTAGAGAAGCAAAAATAATAATGACACGCTAAGAGAAACAAATCATCCAAGGAAACGAATTGTCTGGGGAAGAAATTCAATCTCACGGGATGAAAACTAACTCCACTAGGGAATGGGAAACTCCACTTCTTCTTTAAACAAGATATTTCATCTTGAAAGGGTAACAAAAATGATCTTCCAACAACGAGATAAAATTTCGCCCATCAGAGTATTCAACAAATAAATGACAAACTATCTCCCATAATGACGAGAATACCATTCATCGGTAAAATAAATCACCGAAAAACTACCTTCTATATTGATGAGGCTAACATTCATTGGTAAAGCATATCTTGTCATAAACAACTATAGGAATCAGTCAGCAATGAGCTTCTAAATCACCCAGAGAGATGCTCAACAATGAGCTTGTAAATCGCCCAAAGAGATAAACGATTATTCAATAATGAGCTTGTAATCCATCAATTGGAACCGAAAGGAAACGTTCAATAGTGAATTTGTAAAACACCTAAAGGAACTTCCAAATGATGAGCTTGTAAATCACCCATCGGAGATAAATGGCTAATCAACAATGAGCTTGTAATCCACCCATTGGAATTACGAAAAGAAATGATCAACAATGAGCTTGTAAATCTCCCAAAGGAACTTCCCAATGATGAGCTTGTAAATCACCCATCGGAGATAAATGGATAATACGCAATGAGCTTGTAATTCACCCATTGGAATACAGAAAAGAAACGTTCAACAGTGAGCTTGTAAATCGCCCAAAGTAACTTCCTAATGATGAACTTGTAAATCACCCATCGGAGATAAATGGCTAATCACAATGATCTTGTAACCCATTGGAATACCTTAAAGAAACGACCAACAATGAGCTTGTAAATCTTCTAAAGGAATTTCCGAACGATGAGCTTGTAAATCACCCATCGGAGATAAACGGATAATCAACAATGAGCTTGTAATTCACCCATTGGAATACCAAAAAGAAACGTTCAACAGTGAGCTTGTAAATCGCCCAAAGGAACTTCCAAACGATGAGCTTGTATATCACCCATTGGAGATAAACGACTAATCAACAATGAGATTGTAATTCACCCATTGGAATACCGAAAAGAAACGTTCAACAATGACTTTGTCAATCAACCAAAGAGACGTTCATCAATGAGCTTGTAAATCACCCATTGGATCATTCCATAACGAGTCTTTAAACTGCGGGAGAGATGAAGGTTAATCCATATTGAGAGATTCCTCGTTGGATTACCTGAAATAGAATCAAATTGGAAATAATAGACTTGCTGGGGAAAATCGGCTTCCCAAATAAAGATACCACCATCTGCTATTAAGAAAGAGAAGTATGTAAAAATATCGCGGGAGGATGTGAACGGACTTCTTGGGGAACACCAAATTCACTTCTTCTTGAAGAGATGAAATCTTCCTGAAATAAATGCGCTCTCAATCTAGAACTCATATCTTAGGGAGTTCCAGATGATAATATTGCTTGGAGATCAGAGTTCAAACCACGAACCTACTTGAGGAAGGTAAATTTAAATGATCACAGAGACCAGATTAATCTTAGTGGAGCAGAGGAGGAGGTAAACACTTTCTGCTTAAAGTTGACATTCTAATGGAGAGAAGATACACCACAGACATCTATGAATGCAAATAATCAAAGTATTGTAATTATGATATGCATGGTTTATATATGATTGTATGTTTGAGTATGCATATGCATTTATACTGGCAAAATGGACACACTAAGGATAACCACTGAAGGTTGTCTGGGTAAAGACGACACTCGGCCATAGCGTCCCCAATATGAAAATCTTCACAACAAACCCACATCTAAAGGACATCGTCCTATCTCAAGGTTCAGTCAAAACTCCACAGCGTCAAATCTCAAGAATGGTAGGCCTGGTACAAACATTTCCAAACTCCACTGGGTATGAAAATATCACATGTGATTCCAATATGCCTTAATAGAGCAGTAGTCCTACACGCTTTTCTGGGAAGAAGCCAAAACACTTCACGGGAATGTCCTGCTTTGCATTAACATCCCATGCTCAAAAAGAAATTGCTGCAGGGGTTCTATTGGAACCATCTTCAAACATCATCAATCTTGTTTGGGATTAGGACCGTGCTATTTTATCTCTTTGCTTCACATTCAATGTAAATACACTTAAGTTGTAAAAAATTTAGAAGTATGTTCCATCAAATATGTTTATTTTGAAACATATTTTCAATAGTAAAAGAATATTTTTATAAGCTGAATAATATAGGATTGCAAAGAAGTGCGATAAAAGCTCAAGTTTTATTGATAGAATGGTAGCATGCCAATAGCATGACTCCATAGATGATTACACAGTTTTGAAAAATGGTAATTACAAGGAAAAGGTACATCGAAGAACAATGACCACTATCCTCCCCAACAACTTTGAACTCCTGTATTGTAGTCTTTAGTTGAGGTATGAAGATGGTCCATGCAGATTGTAGCTTCTATGATCAAGTCTTGTCTGATGTAGTTACTTTCCATAAAGTCCCTAACTTTTTCCTAGACTGCCCTTGCGGGTTTTCAGCCTACCAGGAAATCTATTATATTGATGTCTCTAACTTTTTCCTAGACCGCCCTTTCGGGTTTTCAATCTACCGAGACGCTCTTTTTTGCCTAAGCCGCCCTATCGGGTTTTCAACTTAGCGAGTTGTTCTTTTTTTTATTTAGGCGAAGTATTTCTTGACTACATAAGCATTCAAGGGACGTGGGAACTCCTCGCCATCCATAGTTTCAAGAATTAAAGCACCTCCAGAGAAGGCTTTCTTGACAACATATGGGTCTTCATAATTGGGAGACCACTTGCCCCTAGAATCATAGCTTAAAGACATGATCTTTCTGAGCACGAGGTCGCCTTCTCTGGATACATGAGTTTGACCTTCTTATCCAAAGCTTTCTTCATTCTTTTCTGGTATAACCGAACATGACACAAGGTGATCATGCTTTTCTCTTCTATCAAATTAAATTGGTCAAACCGATTTTGAACTCATTCAACATATGACAACTCAGCTTCCATAGTTACACGCAAAGAGGGAATCTCTACCTCAATGGGGAGCACTACTTACATGCCATACACAAGAGAGAAAGGGGTGGCCCCTGTTGAATTTCGAACCGATGTCCGGTACCCATGTAAAGCAAAAGGCTTCATCTCATGCCAATCCTTGTAGGTAACAACCATCTTCTAAAAAATCTTCTTGATGTTTTTTTTTGCAGCTTCAACTGCTCCATTCATCTTGGGTTTGTAGGGAGAAGAGTTATGATGGACAATCTTGAATTCTTCCCAGAGTTCCACCATCATATTATTATTCAAATTCGAACTGTTGTTAGTGACGATCCTGCTTGGCACACAATACCGACAAATAAGGTTATTCTTGATAAATTGAACCACCACTTTCTTGGTAACGTTGGCATAAAAAGCCTCTTCAACCCATTTCATAAAGTAATCAATTGCTACCAAGATGAAAAATTGTCCATTAGAAGCCTTAGGTTCAATCATCTCAATCATGTCAATTCCCCAGATAGAGAAAGGCCATGGGAAGAGATAACATTGATAAGTGTAGGAGGCACATGAATCTTGTCAGTATAAATCAGACATTTATCGCACTTCTTCGCAAATTTGTAACAATCAAATTCCATTGTCAACCAATAGTAACTTGCCCTTAGAATTTTCTTAGCCATAGAGTGTCCATTGGCATGGGTACCAAAAGAACCCTCATGAATCTCATGCATCAACATGTCCGCTTCGTGTCTATCCATGCATCTGAGCAATACCATGTCATGGTTTCTCTTGTACAACACACCCTCATTGAGGAAGAATCTATCGGCTAACCGCCTCAATGTCTTTCTATCCTTGTTTGTTGCATCAACCTGATACTCTTGAGTCATCAGGAAGTGTTTGATATCATGATACCAGGGCTTATCATCCTTTGCGACATCCACATCGAAAATGTAGGACGACCTTTCCAAGTGATCAATGGTGATCTGAGGTACATCATTCCACTGGTTCACTTTATAAATGGAAGGCAAAGTAGCTAAAGCATCTGCCATCTGATTTTTATCCCGAGGAATATGGTGAAGCTCCACTTTATTGAATAAAGTCAACAGTCTCCTTGCATAATCTTTGTAAGGGATTAAGCCAGGGTGACGAGTCTCCCAATCTCCCTTAATCTGATTTATCACTAAAGATGAATCACCATACACATCAAGAATTTTGATTCGGAGATACATGGCTTCTTCAAGACCCATGATACAAGCTTCATATTCTGCCATATTATTCGTACAAGCAAAAATCAACCTTGCTGTGAATGGAATGTGAGATCCTTGAGGAGTAATGATTACAACACCAATTCCTCTTCCATAAGCATTCATAGCTCCATCAAACATCATTCCTCATCGGGATTCTGGATCTGGGCCTTCCTCAGGTAAAGGTTCATCACAATCTTTAATTTTCAAATACATCACATCTTCATCAGGGAAATCAAATCCAACAGATCGATCATCTTCAACCGGCTGATGAGCCAGGTATTCCGCTAATACACTGCTTTTGATAGATTTTTGGGTGCAGTATTCAATATCATATTCAGATAACAACATCTGTCAATGGGAAATCCTTCCTGTAAGGGCAGGCTTTTCGAAGATGTACTTGATTGGATCCATTCGAGAGATCAACCAAGTAGTATGATTCAACATATATTGCCGTAGACGCTTCGTAGCCCATGCTAAAGCACAACCAGTCTTTTCCAACATAGAATACCGCGACTCACAGTCGGTGAACTTTTTACTTAGGTAATATATGGCATATTCTTTACTTCCTGTTTCATCTTGCTGTCCCAAAATACAACCCATGGAGCTTTCCAACACAATTAGATACAGAACCAAAGGTCTTCCTTCCACAGGTAGGAGCAGGATATGAGGTTCAAGCTAATACTCTTTAATACTTTCAAATGCCATTTGACAATCATCTGTGCATACGCAACCTTGATCTTTCTTCAACAGCTTGAAGATTGGTTCACATGTTCTAGTAATATGGGAATTGAACCTGTAAATGTAATTCAAATGTCCAAGGAAACCTCTGACTTGATTTTCAATTCTTGGTGCAGGAATCTCTTGAATTACTCTAACATTATCGGGAACAACTTCAATTCTTTTATGGCTAACAATGAAACCCAACAGCTTCCCAAATTGGACACTAAATGTACATTTATTAGGATTCACGCGGAGACGATACTTCCTCAAATGCTGAAACAATTTCAACAAGTCTTAAAAATGTTCTTCTTTAGTTTGGGACTTGGCAATCATATCATAAACATACACTTCAATTTCCTTATGAATCAGATCATGGAATAGGGTCGTCATGGCCCTCTAGTACGTTGCACCAACATTTTTTAACCCAAAAGGCACCACTCTGTAACACAATGTTCCCTAGGGTGTGATAAACGTTCTTTTTTCCATCTGATTGTATCCGGAAAATCCATCCATGAATGAGAACACTTTTCCCTTAGTTGTATTGTCCACCAACATATCAATGTGTGGCAAAGGAAACTCATCTTTTGGACTTGCTTTATTCAAATCTCAGTAATCAACACACACACGAACTTTTCCGTCTTTCTTTGGTACTGGAACAAATATTGGCAATCCATTGGGGATAGATTGATGTCACAAGGAAACCTGCGTTAATCTGCTTTAAAAATTCCTCTTTATTTTTTATCGCCATGTCGGGATGAGTTCTTCTCAACTTTTGCTTGATTGGTGGACATTTTAGCTTGAACGGCAAGTGATGCTCCACAATATCGGAATCCAATCTTGGCATATCCTTATACGGCTGAAACAACCGGCCGAAAATCATTCGATATCAGAAAAATATCAATGAAGTCGCCATCAAACGTTTTTTATCCCGCTAAAAGGGAAAGGTAAACATCGAGTAAACCTGAAAGGGAGAAATCACGATCTTGAAACCAAGAGATCGGGTAAGGAAGTCTGATACGTGAGGGGAAGGTATTAGCACCCCACACACCCGTAGTACTCTACGATATCCACTTCTATTTTCTATCTAAAGGGTTTAAAAGTCTAATTATATATGTATATGAGGGATGATGAATGAAAAAATAAATAAAAATAAAGAAACACGGGGAAAAGAAGGAAATTTTTAGAAAGTTAGCTCGATCAAGCCCCGCGACAGGATGCCTACGTATTCCCTCGTGCAATGGAAAAGTTAGAGCGTCGTAGTTCGGCTCACATATTTTGGTTGGTTTGTGTTTTTTAGTTAAGAAGAAAAAACAACAAACAGGATGGAAAAACATCGACAACAATGATAAAACATTGACAATGATGACAAAACATCGACAATGATGGTAAAACATCACAACAACGACAAAACATCAACAATGACGATAAAACATCACATACGACAGTATAATATCATGCAAGACGACAACACATTATGTGAGACTAAGAAACATCAGATACAATGAAGAAACATCATATGTACTGACAAAATAATATGCGAGACAACAAAACATCACTTAACATGGTAAGACATCAAATACGACGACAAAACATCATATAACATGGCAAATGATATGCAAGATGACAAAACATCAAATATAACGACAAAGTATCGAGTAACATGGCAAACAACATGTGAGATGGAGATACATCAGATATGACGACAAAACATCAAATAACATGGCGGACAACATGAGAGATGGTGATACATCAAATTAGATGATAAAACATCAAATATCATGGCAAACAACATGCAAGACGATGATACATCAGATCAGATTATAAAACATGGTAACAAATGGTAAAGCATCAAACAAATGACAAAACATAAACAAGATATCAAAGTGTCATGGCAAAATGACAAATACGATGACAAAACATCACATAAGATGATAAGATAACATGCGAGACGACAAAATATCACATATGATGACGAAACATCAGATGTCATGGTAAAACATGCGAGATGGAAAAACATCTCATATGATGACAAAACATCAGATAAGCATGGTAAAACATACGAGATGACAAAACATCAAATAAACATGGTAAAACATGCGAGATGACAAAATATCACATACGATGACAAAACATCGACAACATGGTAAAACATCAGGTACACGGAACATCAACATGTGAGATGAAAAAACATCAGATGCATGATAACATAACAGGTATGACGACAATACATCAGATAACATATGACCAAAGACCCATGTCATATGACAAGACATCAACGTATAATAGCGTATCAAATAAGATGAAAAAACATGGTAACATGTAGCAATGCATGGCAATAAATGGTGAAACATGTCACAAATGATGCGACATGGCAATAAATGATGCAACATGGAAATAGATCATGCAACATGGTCACAAATGATGCAACATGTCACAAATGATGCGACATGGCAATAAATGATGCAACGTGGCAATAAATGATGAAATATGGTAACACATGATGCAACATGGCGACAAATGATGCAACATGACAAGATAGCAAAATATATAAGATGACAAAACATAGACTCAGATGACCAAAACATCAATAGAATAACAAAGTATCATGGCAAAGAAGACGAGACATCAAAATAGCATGAATGGCAAAACATCGACGAAAAGTTAACGAAATATCATGGCAAAGACGACGAGACATCAACATGGCATGGATGACAAAACATTAGCATGGATGACGAGACATCACAGATGAAGAAACATCAGGCAGGAAATATGAAACATGCACAACAGACGAGGTCTGGAACAAAACCAGAAAGCGCACTAACAAATAAGATTGGTTTGTATCTTTTAATTTGGAAAAATAGTTTCATATTGTTAGAGTATCTTAATGCACTTGACAAAACAAGATTTTTGTTTTTAAGAAGCAAAAGGAAAAAGCTAAAAAGTATAAGGGAGACTAACCTATTTCTACTCTTAATGTAATCATACAAAGTGGCCCTAAGCCAAGGATAAAAAGGAAAATCTCTATATATGTTGACATGCAAAGGATGACAATCCTAATGTCTCTAAGTCCTATCTATCCTAATGGGTTGAAAAGGATCAAATGCCTTGATATGGAACCAAGTGGGGAGCATATGGAGTGCGGTATCACGCGTGTCAATGAGGAACCCATGACAAAGCGTGGAGGTTTAGGATAGGGAACCCTTGCCACTGTATAATATGACTCGATAAAGGAAGCTTCACGATTCTCCTGAGCTGGGCTGACACGGACTGAATTGGTCAGGGGTTGGTTGGTAACCCTTTTCCGCATGCATTTCATCATCATTAGGACTTTAATGGTGGTTCCATATCAGGTTGCCTAACCACCATGACTATATGCAAGCACAAAAGTAAACATTTACTGAAAATTACCTCCTTGCACGACAACATTTACTGAAAATTCTCTAAATGGGTCTTTGAATAAACTAGAGGAGTTCTTGACATGATCAAACAACGGATACCCCTTTATGCATCTCTATTCCTACTTCTCATTGCAAGGAAAGCGATAAAATCCCCTAGTTCTCATGATCTCTAGAAAGCAGTAAATACAAAAAAATAGAAAATCAGGTAAGAGAAATACCAAATGGATAAATATCCGTGATGAAGTAACTAAAGCAAACAAGAAACCCATAGATCCTTAAGTTGCTAATAGCACCAGATAAGATTAGTCATAAAGTGTGTCTCCAGAAGTAAATAGCAAAGCGAAAATGGGGCACTCGATAGTGCAAGTAATAGTAGTGTCCCAAAAATAAAGTGGAACACCAAGCAATCAAGTCAAGATTGAATGTCTACTCAAAATAACTTGCACACTTAGAAAAAAAATTAGTAATAATAAGGTAGAGTGATAAAATGGGAAGATGCAAATGACAATACATTGGAGCACAAATAGTTGATGGAAATACATCATGGAAGTAAATAATGATGACAATACATCAAGATGATGAGGAATGATGGCAATACATCATAAGGATAACATAAAAGCTAAACACAAATAACAAAATATCACAAAGCATAGAAGTTTCACAAACAAACTTAAACAAGCGATAACGAGATTAGACAATCAATTCAAAATGTTAGAGGGGCATGGCAAGAGATTGCAACATGAAATCAATATGATCCTGACTTATACATGTTATAAACATAACAAACATCCCACAACTAAGACAAGACTCAATGTCAATCAAGAAACATGGTATAAACACCAAAACATACAAACTAGTTAGCCGTGGAGATGGTGTAGTGAAGTGGAGTCGCGTGAGTGATCAAGCATGCATGGTTTAGTGGTGTCATGTGAAGTGAGGTAAGAAGCAACATCATATATATACAAGGCTCACAAAAACCTGTTAGAACATAGTTTGGTTCTACGTCTATTTGAGAAGTTTTGATGATAACAAATACTTTTGATGACAATTATATTCTGACTCTGATGGATAAATATCTTGTATAAAACATTGTTGTCTTCTAATTTTTTAATGAAGTATACAGATGAAATTCTGATTTTGGAAGAACAAGTTACGTTTCTGAATATAAAATAAGTTCTGATATTATGAAATAGGACTTAAAAAGATATGCATGTAAAATCAGTCTCAAAGACTCTCACGCACTTTAGAAGAAGTTCTGATCTGTTCAAAGCTAAAATTCTGAAAGCACCATGCTGCACTACAAACTCTAATCTCTATGTTCCGACTGCTAAGTTCTGATGCGTTACTAAGACTTAAATGGAAATATTTGAAGTAACGGATGATTTGCAACATGATATCGTTTATATGGAAAGTGTAATTGATTTCAAATATCATCCTTCCATATGTGGATTCTATGTCTCCAACGGTTTGAATTTCATCATTCCTATATAAAGAACACTTCTTGAAGAAATTCAAAAAAACTCTTATGTGTATACTGCCGAGAAAATTATCAACGAAATCACTCACATTTCTCTAGTTTCAATTGTGCTTAAAATATTGTGTAATACATCACATAAGTGATATAGCTTATTAGAAGCATCCTTAATACACAGTTTGTAATTGTTTATACAATTATATTTCCTTGAGAACCAAGTTGTGGTTTATCTCAAGAACATAGCGGCAGTTGTCTTTATGAATTATAATCAATTGTTGATTAGTGGATTAAGACCTCGTTGAGAGAGGCAAATCACCTTGACAGGTGGACTAGAGTAGTTTGACTTCAAATGAACCAGGATAAAAATAGTTGTGTCGAATTATTTTTAATTTACAAAAACCCAATTCAATTGGCATCAGATCGCCTGGTTCTGGGTGCTGGCACTTAACCATTTCAGATAAAAGATCTAGCTCGAAAAACACAATGGCAAAATCAATTCAGAACAACAATGGTCACTATGACAACAAAGACAGAATCAGCGGCAGACCCCCAATATTTGATGGAGAAAATTTCGATTACTGGAAGGACAAAATTGAAAGTTTCTTTCTGGCTCATGACACTGATCTTTGGGACATGGTAACTGATGGCTACAATCACCCTATTGACGCAAGTGGTCAGAATATTGAAAGGAAGAAAATGTCAGATCAACAAAAGAAAGAATTCAAAAATCATCACAAAGCCAAAACTATCCTCCTAAGTTCTATCTCGTACACTGAATGTGAGAAGATCACAAACAAAGACTCAACTAAGAACATCTTCGACTCCTTAAGGATGACTCATGAAGGAAACAGACAGGTCAAAGAAACAAAAGCCATTTCTCTCATTCAGAAGTACGAAGCGTTCAAAATTGAGGAAGATGAAACTGTTGAAGCAATGTTCTCAAGGTTTCAAATTCTGGTAGCTGGTCTAAAAGTACTGGACAAAGGATACTCTATTGCGGATCATGTAAAGAAAGTCATCAGAAGTCTACCCAAGAAATGGAGACCCATGGTGACAGCTCTTAAGCTTGCAAAAGATCTGAAAAAGATCTCTCTAGAATAACTCATCAGCTCTTTAAGAAGTCACAAGATAGAATTAGAAGAAGATGAGCACCAGAAGAAAGGTAAGTCTATTGCTCTTAAATCTAAAAAAATATGATTATAAAGCTTTTCAGGCTGAAGAAGAAAACTCTAGAGGATCATCATCTGAATAAGATAAGCTATCTCTGATCTCCAAAAGAGTTCAACAACTCTAGAAGAACCGACGAAGGAAGTTCAGAAATCCAAGAAGATCCAGAAATTTCTCTGATTCATCCTCTGGACACAAAAACCCAAGAAGCAAAGAAGTTGTCTGCTTCGAATGTAAGGAACCTGATCACTACAAAAGCAACTACTCTAAGCTTCAGAAAGAAAGGCCGAAGAAGAGGTTTGACAAAGAGAAGAAGAAAATTCTTATGGAAACATTGGACGATTCAAATTCCTCTGAAGATTTGTCAGAATCAGAAGATGATAGAGGCAACATAGCTTTAATGGCCAACATAGCTGATAACTCATATTCTTCTGAATCTGATTCTGATACTAAAGAGGTATTCCCTAATTTTGCTGTCAATTTCTCTAAATATGAATTAGCAGAAATTTTATCTAAAATACTCGAAAACTATCAGAAACATCAAATCAAATACAAGAATCTGAAACAGAATCTTGCATCTGATTCTGAAGGTAATAAGAAACTTGAAATAGAAAACTCTAAGCTTAAAGAAATCATTTCTAAACTAAAAATTGAAAACTCTGCTTTTAATGAAAATCTATAAAAAGCTCAAGAAAAATCTGTTTAAGAAGTTCTAAGTAATTTTGATAATATTATAAAGGAATATGACATTGGTTTTCAAGAGTTTCTAGCTAAAAGCCTAGACAGAAGCAAGATGGCTTCAATGATCTATAAAGTTAGCCGAAATAGTAGAAAATGTTTAGGAGATGTGCCTTCTAAAAAAGAAAAACCTTTTTCTAAAGTAGATGATATGGTCATTAAATACACTCCTCTAAAATCTCACTTCACTTATGGTCACCCACATGACATAAAATATACTAGTGAGTCATATTATGCAAAATCTTATGTTAAATTAAAGTTCAAACAAAACTTTAGAAACTCTAACCAAAAGGGAGCCCAAAAGATATGGGTACCTAAGGACAAAATAGTATATGTTGCAGATGTATTTGAAAACAAAGTTAAAACACCAGTCTTGGTACCTGGACTCTGGATGCTCTCGACACATGACGGGAAGAAAGCACATGTTCCAAAGTCTGGAACTTAAAGATGGAGGTTACGTAGGTTGCAGAGGCAACCAAAAGGGTAAAATCATTGGCTCTTGTACTATCGGTAACAATTCTTTACCCTCTATTACTAATGTTACTTTAGTAGATGGATTGATGCACAATATGTTATCCAAGTCAATTAAGTGATAACGGTTATGATATAATCTTTAATCAAAAGTCTTGTAAAGCTGTTAGTCAGAAAGATGGAACAATCCTCTTTAATGGTAAAAGGAAAAACAACATTTATAAAATCAAGCTTTCTGAACTCAAGAGTTAGAATGTTAAATTCCTTATGTCTATGGACAATGAGCAATGGGCCTGACACAGACGGTTGGGGCATGTTATTATGAGAAGAATATCTCAAATTAACAAACTCAATCTAGTCAGAGGACTTCCAAATTTGAAGTTCAACTCAGATGTTCTGTGTGAAGCATGTCAAAAAGGGAAATTTGCAAAACCTCCTTTTAAATCAAAAGATGTTGTTTCTACCTCTAAGCCATTAGAACTTATGCATATTGATATGTTTGGACTAGTGAAAATTGCATCCATCAGTGGCAAGAAGTATGGATTGATGATCGTAGATGACTATAGCAGATGGACATGGGTAAAGTTATTAAGACACAAGGATGAGACACATTATGTGTTTGCTAACTTCTATAATATAGTCCTGAATGAAAAAGAGTTTATAATTGTAAAAGTCAGAAGTGATCATGGTGGAGAATTTGAAAATAAAGATTGTGAAAAACTTTTTAATGAAAATGTTATTTCTCATGATTTTTCTTGTCTTAGAACTCCACAACAAAATGGAGTTGTAGAACGTAAAAACAGAACCTTACAAGAAATGGCTCGAACCATGATAAATGAGACTAACATTTCTAAATTTTTTTGGGCAGAAGCAGTGAAAGTGTGTTATATCCAGAATAGAATCTCTATAAGACCTATTATGGAGAATACTCCTTATGAATTATGGAAGAAACGAAAGCCCAACATTTCTTATTTCCATCCTTTTGGATGCACCTGTTTTATTCTGAATACCAAAAATTATCTGAACAAATTTGATTCTAAAGCACAAAAATGTTTAATGTTAGGATATTCTGAATGCTCAAAAGGCTACAGAGTATATAACACTGAAAAACACATTGTGGAAGAATCTATTAATGTCAAATTTGATGATAAGCTTGGCCCTCAAAAGTCAAAGAAAAAAGATTCTCTTGCAAATATAGAAGTTCAAATTTCAGGATCAAAAGATAGTCCTGATAAAAACTCAAGCTCAAAATAAGTCTTTAAGGAAACATCTAAAGAACCCATTCAAAAGAAACCATTTAGAAGCAGCATAGCTCATCCTGAAGAAATGATTTTGGGAAAGAAAGA
Source organism: Vicia sativa (assembly GCA_021764765.1). Lineage (NCBI taxonomy): Eukaryota > Viridiplantae > Streptophyta > Magnoliopsida > Fabales > Fabaceae > Vicia > Vicia sativa. The sequence goes on along the minus strand of CM038795.1, from coordinate 191,140,534 downwards.
TGATCCAATCAAAACCAGATCAAAATTCAGAACTTTTGAAGAATCTCTCATGGGTCTGGTGTCCGTGATTGATTCAACTTTTATATATTAGGTTGTCCAAGATAATGAGTGGATCATGGCAATGCAAGAAGAGCTAAACCAATTCACCAGAAATGACGTATGAGATCTTGTGCCCAAACCAAATGGTTTCAACATTATTGGAACTAAGTGGGTCTTCAAAAACAAGCTGAGCGAGCAAGGATAAGTAGTCAAAAACAAAGCTCGACTGGTAGCACAAGGTTATAGTCAGCAAGAAGGGATAGACTATACATAAACCGTTACTCCAGCCGCCAGGTTAGAATCTATCAAAATTTTAATTTCATATGTTGTTAATCACAATATTATACTTTATCAGATGGATGTAAAAAGTGCATTTTTAAATGGCTACATTGATGAAGAAGTATATGTGCACCAACCCCTGGTTTTGAAAACACAAAACATCCAGATTTTATTTATAAGCTTAAAAAACCTTTATATGGTCTAAAACAAGCTCCTAGAGCTTGGTATGAAAGACTAAGCAATTTTCTATTAGAAAAAGATTTTACCAGTGGAAAAGTGGACACAACTTTATTTTGTAAGACATTTAAAAATGATACTTTGATATGTCAAATTTATGTTGATGACATAATTTTTGGTTCTACTAAAGCCTCCCTTGGGAGAGAGTTTGCTAAGTCTATCCATGCAGAGTTTGAAATGAGTCTCACGGGAGAACTCAAATTCTTTATGGGAATTCAAATCAATCAAACTTCAGAAGTAACCTACACACATTAGATTAAGTATGTGAAAGAACTTCTGAAGAAATTTGAAATGTCAGATAGCACACCAACTAAAACCCATATGCATCCCATGTGTATCTTGGAAAAGGAAGAGGTAAGTAAGATAGTAAAACAGAAACTCTACGAGGTATGATTGGCTATCTTCCCTTCTTAACAGCTTCAAGACCATATATTCTATATAGTGTTTGCCTCTGTGCTAGATTCCAATCAGATCCTAGAGAAACTCACTTAACAGTTGTTAAGTGAATTTTCAAGTATTTGAAAGGTACTACTAATATGGTCTTATCTTATATAAAATCCAGAGAATACAAACTTGTAGGTTACTATGACGCCGATTTTCCCGGAGATAGAATAGAAAGAAAGAGCACTTCTAGAAGCTGTCAGTTTCTGGGTGATAATCTGATATCTTGGTCCAGCAAAACGCAATCCACCATTGCATTATCAAATGCTGAAGTAGAATATATAGCTGCAGCTGGATGCAGTACTCAGATGCTCTGGATGAAAAGTCAACTCGAGGACTTTCAGATATTCAAGAGTAACATTCCTATCCTCTGTGACAATACTTCTTCTATTTTCTTATCTAAAAATCCTATTTTGCATTCTAGAGATAAGCGTATAGAAATTAAACATCATTTCACTAGGGACTATATTCAGAAGGGAATCCTTTCTTAAAAATTCATTGACACAGACCATCAATGGGCTGATATATTTATAAAACCCCTTGCTGAAGATATGTTCAATTTCATTCTAAAGCATCTCAGTATGAAATTATGTCCATAATGAAAACTTTAATTCTATATGTTTAACTTTTAGAATATTTTTTATGAACATCTGATCAAGTGTCCTTCGGGTGTCAGAAGGGTAAATGAATCAGACTTTATCAATAAGATCTAAAATATTATTCAACTCGAGATAGATGCATGTAGTTCACTAAATCAACATTTTTCAATCTTAATCGCTTAGTCATTCTTAGAAAATAAACACGTGTTCAAAATATGATAGAGTGAAAAGTTTGAGTTGATGCATTGAGGCGCTGGTCACATCGGTAACTGTTCACTAAATCTTCACGCTATCTCCCTTGTCAGCAATTATTATGTTTCTTAATCATTTTTTTGCATTAAATTTAATTAATTGCATGTTGTCAAAATTTTCTTTCTATATATACTCAACCTTTAACACTTTTTGAAAACCATCGTTTCCAAATCATTTGCATTCTTCTCTCTCTTTTGAAACACCTTATTTGCAAGTTTTCTCCTTTATCTCTCATCATCCCAACAACAACAGCAACAACAACCTCAACCCATCTCCAATGAAGAAGTTTTCACCGACCCTCGAAGAACGCTACTCATTCCTTGCAGTAATCTTGAAGTTCTTTGTGAATTTCTTATGGATTTTGAAAGCATGAGGGAAAATGGGCATGATCTCCTTGAAGAAGTGGACTTTCAAGGTTGGTCACAGTATTTTGATCGCTTGATTGGTCCAGTTTTTCCAAAGTATGTGAAGGAATTATGGATTCATGCTTCAGCTTCTCAAAATCAGGTTACCTTATATTAGTTGGGAAACAATATAGTTATTACTGAAGATATCATAGGAAAACTAATTGGTCGTGATGGAAACAGTGTCAAGTGTACTGAAATGGTTGAAAAGACTGGGTATGACCTAACAAGTGTGTCTAAAGAAATCTTTACCTATGAGCAACCATCAAATAAAATCAAAGATCTGAAAGATCACTTCAGAATCTGGGCCGAGAAAATTCTGGGGTGTATTAATCATAGGGAACCTTGAAGTTCTACAGACTACATCAACATTGATCAAGAATTCCTCCTCTACTTCATTTCAACAGAAACAAAAATTCATCTTCCTCACAGTTTGTTCACCCACCTAAAAACAAGTGTCAAGGAAACAAGAGAAGAAGAAAGAACCAAACGAGACTGGGTTCCTCTATGAAGACTAATCTCAGATATTCTGAGAAAAATAAGCTAATCGATCATCTGAGTGAAGCCAAACTGGTGGATGATCTAAACCCAATCATTGGGAAGCCTTTCAACGTAAAGAATATTAAGAAGATGAAAATCATAACCACTCTCAAGAAAAAACCAACAGCTGTAATGAATGAAAATGTCTCAGTCAGAAGAATCCCCTTGGATAATTTTGCACTGTTCTCAAATATTGATGCCTCGAGACCAGATGTTGTTTGCTACTATCTGGATGCTTGCAAAGCGGATGGTACTGACCCTGTGTTTTACCCCAAAATTTACCCTATTCTTTTTTGTATTTATGTCTTATGATTCGATTTCATAAAACATACAGGTAGCCGCATGGATAAAAATGATCATGGGGTTACCGGGTTCAAAATATTCCAAGTACAAAAGAAACAGTGCGTTTCGCCTATCTCAGATCATTTGGAGCCAAGAATTGATGTCTCTCGGTTCGTACAACTATTTGCAAGATTTTCTGGTCAAGAAGCTATTTTGATTTGATTCCATAAGCTCTAATATCATATCAATATGTCCTCCAGTTTATCTATTCAGATCGGAGGTCGTGTCGTTAAGAAAAAGAATTTATTTGCTTATTTCTCAATAAAGCGGATTTTGGGTTCTCAGTGCGTTTTGGGCACTCCAGAAGGCGCATCTTTCATCTCGTCGGGAATTTTTTGATAATTTTCGATCGACAAGTACCTCTCATTATTATCTACAACTTTTGTTTGAAAGCCAGAGGCAAATTATGTGAAGGAAGTCCCCGAAAAAATTGATTTCTCAAGGGATTTAAACTGAATTTTTGTTGACTACACCAAAGCCCAACTTGTTTTATATTGAGAGTGGCATAAGACTTACTCCAACACCGAGATTAATAAGCTCTTTTTTGAACGACCTATCCCCTATTGTGCAGGGAATAGTAATTGTGCCTTTATCTTTCTTCTTTAATGGAAGTTTCAGACCCTGCAAAATATCACTCCATCTTTCAGTTAGCACAACCGGTTCAGTATCTATGGAGCTTCTTTGAGATAATATCTTTCATGAACTTGGCATATATTGGCATCTGGTCTAACGCCTCAGAAAACGGAATATTGATCTCTAGCTTCTTGAACAACTCCGAAAATTTCTCAAAGTTCTTCTCATTAAGATCCTTTTTCTTTGTCCTTGCATGGTACAGAAGAACAAACTTAGGCTTTATTTCCTTAGGCTTTTATTTTTCCACCATCGGTTGTATCACCTCTCCTCAGTCTTTTCTTGATCTTCTCTGATTTCTAGGTCTACTTCAAGTAAACTTTCATCGTCAATCACCTTTTTCTCAACATCTCCCATAGATTTTCCACTTCTTGTCACAACAGCCTTCACACCATGGTTATCTCTTGAATTTGGTATAGTTGCACTAGGAAGAGAGCCTGGCGCTTGAGCATTTTCCAATTGTTGTGCTATTTGACCCATCTGAACCTCTAAATTTTTTATAGAGGCAGACGTGTTCTTGGGATTATTCCTTTTTTCATCTTGGAATTGAATATTGTGAGCCTCTATCTTTTCAATAGCTAACTCCCCATCTGCTTTCTTTGGAGTTTGTTGTTGATACTGGTTTTGGTATTGACTCTAGACTTGCTGCTAAGTGTTCCCATTTCGATCCCTCCATCTAAAGTTTGGATGGTTCTTCCAACCTGGATTGTACGTATTGGAATAAGGATTATTTTGCTTAAGGAACTTGATTTCTTCAATCTCTTGAGTTGTTGCAAGATGATGCACTATTAAATGAGGTCCGCCACAAATATCACATGCATCATTTTGGCTTTGATAGATTTGAGCCACCTACAGAGTAGTAACATTAATTGCTTTCAGTTTCTTTTCTACTTCGCCAGCTATTTTCTCTACAATTTTCATCTGCTTTTTGGCCACTAACTTCAAGTTAATTACTCCCCCTGGCTTACTAGCAACCCTGTCATATAGCTCCAAATGCTCATTTACAGCTATGGCTTCAATAATTTTCTTGATACCACTGGTTGTTGAGAAGTTAGATGAGACACCAGCTGCTGTGTCAATGCGTTGCTTTGTTTTGATTCTAAGACCATTCACGAACATCTGCATCTGCTCAGTTTGATCCAACATATGAGTAGGGCACGCCACTAGGAGTCTCTTAAATCTCTTGTAAGAGTCCCCTAATAATTTACCCTCCTTTTGCTTGAAATTCAGTATCTCATCTTTTTCTCATAAACGCTGATGCTGGGAAGTATTCGTTGACGAAAGTTGTTTCCATCTCTTCCCAAGATGTGATGCTGCCTACTGGAAGAGAATAAAACCATTCTTCTGCTTCATCTGCTAGAGTGAACGGGAACATTCGCAACTTTTTATGTTCTTCAGTATGCCCATCTATTTTTAAAATGGTGCTCATCGTCAGAAAACATTGTAAATGCTTGTTAGCATCTTCATTAACCATTCCAGAAACAGATATTTTCTCCAACTGAGTGATGGTGCTCGGGTGGACCTTAAAGTTAGGAACATTTACCAGTTGGTTGACAATGGCCAATCTACCACCCGGTGCATTTTTTCCTCCGTAATCACCTAGCAATCTTTCTGGTGTGATCTCCATGGTCTCAGATTCTGATTGGGAACCCGAGTGCACTGACTCTTTATCTCCTTCTGCAGCCAGTCTTGCTTGCTTTGATTTGCTTTGCCGAGTGTGAAATGTTCTCTCTATCTCTGTGTCAAAATGAAGTTCAGCTGAGGCTTGACCTCGCATAAAAGATTAGATAGAATATTAGTTGAATAAAATTAACAGAAAAATAAAATAGAAATTTAATTGAAGAGCAATAAAATTTCAATTGATTAGTATCAACTTTGTATTTTTGCAATCCTCGACAACGGCGCCAAAAACTTGATCGAAAAAATAGCAAGTGTAGTATTTTTACCGATGTAGTAATAATGGGTTTTACCCCAAGGATATCGATCTCGAGGATTGCGTAGGAAATACGAAGTATGATGACTTACCAATTGAACAAAAACAATAGTTTGATGATGGTCGGATAAAATCCTTGCAGAAATATAAATTAGACAAAATGTAAAATAATTGACTTCTAGTTTGATTTAAACATTCTAGGATTAATGTATAATTTGCCATGTAAAAACATTGCTCTTTGTCTATTCAACTAGTTCATATGCCTCAACTACCGATTCTCAATAGTATCTTTTTCCAATTCCTTAGTGAAAAAACCTTTAACCTTCTTTCCTAATTTCAATGCCCATTTAAATTACCAAAGAGGTTAAGCATTTAGTTATCAAGAATTATTATGGTTATTGGAGGATTAGCCTAGTCCTAGGTGAAATCCTTAACAATATTGCTTTTTAGAAAACCTTAACACGTCAGTCCGACTCTACTGTGTTAAAATAGTGATACCCTATGTTCCCATATTCTGACACGGGCTGTGCTGTGAGACATGAGCCATGGTGCTTCCGTTTTCTTATATTTTTCTCCTTTGGATCTTGCACTCTTCGCTCCTCTCTGCACTATGCCTTGGATCCTTCACTGAACCTGAATCATGCATGCTACCAACCACGAAGACATCAAAAACATCTAAATAATTTAAAAACATAAACATGAAAAGAAATTAAATAAATACGAAAACTAAACACAAATACTCAAACATAAACTAAATTGTTACCGAATTGACCGACTTATATTGAATGCATGAGAGAAATCAAGTAGAAATGGTGACCGATCAGTCTACATCTGACCAAAGAAGAGATTCAAAAAAGGAAGTCATGTGCTATGAATGCAATGAACCCGAGAATTACAAAAATGACTCTCTTAAGCTCAAAAGAGAAAGAAAACCAAGGAAGGTTTTTAAAGCTAAGAAAGGTCTAATGGCAACATGGGATGATTTAGAATCAGAAGAAGACGATTTTGATGAAGAACTAGCCAAAGTGGCTCTTGTGATGGGAACTAGAACCAGCAGATCAATATCAAAAGATGAATTGCTTCTTAATGAAGAGTCAGATTCTGATGACAACGGTGAGGTACTTTCTTCCCTTTCTCATTCTGAATTAGAATTAGGATTAGCTGAACACATGAAAAGGTATCAACTTCTTCTGAGCAAGCACAATGATCTGGAAAAGAACTTCGTGATTGCCTCTGAAACTTCTTCTAAGAGAGAGCAAAATATTTTAACTTTAAATGAAAAATTATTTTCTTTAGAAAGAACAAATGTTGCTTTTAAAAGTAAGGTTTCTAAATTAGAAGAAGATATTACATCTAGCATATCCGCCTCTAACTAAACTGATATATATGATAGAGATTTTCAACTCTTCCCTGTTAAAAGCGTAGATAGAAACAAAATGGCTTCAATGATCCATGGAGTTACCAAAAATGGAAGTAAAGGCTTAAGATACTCTGGACCACCCAAGCCAATGGATGAACTTGAGAGTTTAAAACTAATACCTCTATTTGAGAAATTCGTGCTTGTTGGAACTAAAATATAATATTCAAAAGCAGGAGAATCAAATTTTGTTGCATCACAATCACTAACACAAAAAGATGGCTCTAAACCAAAATATAATGTACGAATTCCATATGATTATACTGTTGCACAAAACTCCAAAGCTGTAAAGACCTCTTGAAAGACAAACAAGAAAGTACCCAAAGTATGGATACCAAAAGATTAGATTGTCTATGTTGCATATGTTCTAGACAGTTCTTCTAAGACACTAGTTATTACATTTGGAGAATGGGTGCTTTCCACACTTGCTGGGAAGAAGATATATGTTCCAAGGTTTGGAACTTAAATCCAGAAGGCTCCATAAATTTTAAAAACAAATTGGTTCTGAAAGAAGCTATGAAAAGTCAAAAGGAAAAATCACTAGATTTAACAGCGTGACTTTTCTATTTTCTATTTTTGTTTTATTTGTTCTAAATCTCAAACATCAAAAGACTCTTCGGTAAGAAGTGTCTCTAGTCAGAGGGAAACCTTTTGATTTTTGAATTCTTGAGAATATCAAGCGTATCTCTTATTAATTTCAGTGGTTAACACGTGTAACTTTTTGGTTATCCTTAATCATAACACGCTACCTAAGCCAGATAATAAACATCATGCTGATTCTTGGCATTGATCTGTCATGATTACCTTCATTAATTGCTCCTCATGAATACGCGATTTATAAAATTATTTTGTAAGTCATTATATCTGAAATTTTATATTTTATTTTATTCTCAAGGGTATTTCTTTTGTGTTAAACTATTTATTTTCTCTCTCTCTCTCTCTCTCTCTCTCTCTCTCTATCTATCTATCTATCTATCTAGCTATCTATCTATCTATCTATCTATCTATCTATCTATCTATCTATCTATCTATCTATCTATCTATCTATCTATCTATCTATCTATCTATCTATCTATTTGTCTATCTATCTATCTATCTATCTATCTATCTATCTATCTATCTATCTATCATATATATATATATATATATATATATATATATATATATATATATATATATATATATATATAACTTATTTTCTCCACTCTTTTCACCTTCTCTCGTTTTCTAAAACCCTAAACCCTAAAATCACTTTCTTCCAACTATCAAGAAACCTCTCCTTCTTCATCCTTCATATTCTCTTTTCTCTCTTAAATCACCGTGATGAATATCGAATAACAAGATGTTGTAAAGTTCTCAAAAGAAATGGAACGAGCATCAAAATCTAATGCATCTACGAGGGCTCCATTGTCATCAACAATAACAACACCAACTCCATCATAAACAGTTGCTCCTCCATCAATTTCTATCAACATTGAATCGTCATATGTACCCTTCGTTTCAACTTCTATCCCTAAACCACCAAATATGTCATCAACCATCTCAAAACGTAGTTCCTATGTCCCTTCTCAATCACATCTATTGATATCTCTATCTAATATTGTAACCACCATCATAACTCTCACTTCGGCCACTAACCTAACTGGATCTGATATAGTTGCTTCATTCTCAATAACCCCATCTATTACGACCCCCATCTCATCAACACCCATTATCACCTTCACCCCCTCCATTGTGACTTTTGTACCTGAATTTGAAACTCCCCCATCTCGTGCTAGTCATTTTGATGACTATCTCACTCTCCCAAATGAACAATTATAAAACTCTGAGCAAAACACTTTTTGTATTGATCCCGTATCACCCATAAACTTTGTTGAAGTTTGAAATATTTCAACTGACGACCATGAACCAATTGAGATCTCCCTAACTGAATCATATCAAATATTTGAACTTCTGGGACTTACTAAGGTTGTTTATCCATTTGAACCTATGTCCTCTGACCTTTCACAAGTAATCTATCAGAAACCAAGCCCCAAAACTTTGGCTGAATGCCTAGATATGTTTAGGGAAAAGGCATAGAAGAAGATAGTTAAGCTCAATGAAGAGGCTAGGATGAGCTCTTCTCACAAGGATTTGGATGCCTCATGGGAAAATTTTGAGATTGGGATAAAATCTGAGGTTAAGAGAATCTTCAACTTCTTTGCCACTTCGAGAACAACTATTGTAAAGCTTGTTATGCAAAAGGAGGACAAACTGGAAAGAATTTGTGCCTTCTAGCTTATTGCTAAGAATAAAAAAGAAGCAGAAACAAAAGCTCTTCAAGATGCTGCTGAGGCAGAAAAGAGGAAAGAGGGGGAAAAGGTCAGGCTAAAGGCTGAAGAGGATACAAGAGTTCAAGCTGAAAAGCACAAACCGGGTGCTAGGGCAGAGAAGGAAAAGGAATCTTCTCAAGTTTCTCTTGTTGATTCCTTAACTCAACAATAAATGAACAATATAAATTCTACTCTTGATGAGTTGAAAGCAGAACAAAGAGACGTGAAGAAGATTCTGGTTGAGTAGAAGATTGTCAACAAGAATGTTCAGAATATGTTGGAGCTGATTCTAAGATAGATGTGTGGACCAGACCCTTCTGTAACAACCATTTATACCCGACAAATATTATTAAAATTAGATTTACGAAATCTCAACATACAAATAGGATGCTACACAAACTACTCAAAAACAATGGAATTTTTAATAGCATGTAAATCAGATACATAACAATTTAACACGGATGAACCGATGATAACATAATTAGTCTGTGAAGACAAAACAACTTTTATTAACTACTAGAGAAATCATAATTTTTCAACTCAAATGAGATAACATCTTTTATTCAACTGAAAACAAATTCAACACAAATAGTATTCAGCGACATCAACTTAAAATTTAACAACGGAAGTAATAAACATATAAAACAACAACCGTTCATCCCCCCGAGTGTTACGTATCAGAGCATCGACACCGACTCGAACTAATGAAGGTAGCCTTCACTCTGGATTACTTGCACATTACCAACATAGGGTAATATTCAAATAGAAGGGGTGAGATATCAAACCATATAATCAGATGTATGATAAATAATATATTAGAATTAAATCACACAAAATCACCACTTCCCAGCTTCATAACATCGTTTATTACAACTCAATCATCAACATAATATAACAACAAATTCATCATCACAACAACTCAAATATGCAACACGAAAATCAACTCGTTACAATGCACATGCATGTGGTACCATTGGAAAAATCCCAACTTAAAAACGGAGTAAAAATCCCAACTTAATAATTTGCCAATTAATAGAGGCATAAACAAGGCATGAGCCTTCAACTTCAACTTTTTCTCAATCCAGGTGAACTTACAGAGCATGAGCTTTCAACTTGTTATGCTATTTACTTGACAAAACCAACTACAACATCAATCCAACAACAACAGTAACTCAACAACGATTCAACACTGGCCATAAGCCTACAACTTAGTCTTGCAAATAAATATAGGCATTTCAACAACAACATATCTCCTGCAACTTCGCATCGTCAATAATATTGATGTTACGACAAAATAGTAAAATCCACAAATACAATTGAAACTCATTGTAATAACACTACATAATTATTCAGCTATACATCTACATCCAGTTATTAAATGTTGCACGTAGATTCCTCTAATCTTACCCTGCTGCAACTATTATACACACCAGTACTACTACCAATACTACTGAGTATTGTTAATTAATTCTTCATGGGTATTTTATAACTAACATCCTTCTATTACTATGTCCCATCTTAGTCTCTATCTTCAGCAACTTATATGATCGACTGTCTCCACCAAAATATATTATAAACGTTCCGGGTAATTGTTCGGACAATTCAACTATTTCCGGTTAATTAATCGTTTTCTAATTTATTTATCGACTCTGTAATTTTCTATTATCAATTCTGTAACCAACATTTAACTTTTCTATTCATATACTGCTATAGATTAACTCTACTAATCTCATTCTATTTTTTTGCTACTAAAAACCCTGCTAGATATACTAACTCTGTAGCTTATTATTAATCCGAATCATTTTTATTGAATTAACAAGTTACCTCTTCTAAATCATACTAATACTGCTATATGAATATTCCACTAAATTTGCGAAGTCCGTAATTATATTAGACTAACTAAATGATTTAACTATGATATCTAGTTATACTAAGTCTTTATTTGTTACTATGTAAATTAATTCTGTAATTTACCAATACTCTTCTATTAACTAAACACCTGATATATATTTACTCTATAATTTATTTAACCTGCATCTTGCTAAATAGGTACTATATAATTAGGCTTATGGACTAAGGATTAAATTATAATGTGACATAAAACAGACAACACAAAAGAATACACACACACACACACACACACACACACACACACATATATATATATATATATATATATATATATATATATATATATATATATATATATATATATATATATATATAGGATATTAGGTGTGGCCCCTACCACTTAGATTGTGGCCACCACCACTTAAAACTAGTGGCACTCGCCACTTTAGGAATTAGTGGCCCCCGCTGTAACATCCTGATTTTAATAGTTAATTGTTTATCATTATCATTTATTATATTATGTGATAATTAATTTAATTGAGTGATTTAAATGAGTATTTGAATTATTCAAATATGTGTGTTATTTGAATAATTGAGTTTTATGAGTAGAAATGAGATTATTTTGTATTGGGTCTAATTATAAGAATAGAAGTAATAAGGAGGTGTTAAGTGTTAAGCCCGATTTGATTTTACTAGTTAGTAAAAGGTTAGAGGAAAAACATAGTTAGTGTGGTCATTTGGTGAAAAAGAAAGAAATAAGAGAAGAGAAGAGGAAACCCTAGGAGGCTAAATCTTCAATAGATAAGGAGGAGAATCTTCATTATTATGCATTTGAATGTGGTTGAGTAGTGATTAGTAACATACTATAGGATTCGGTATCTCAATTTCTAGGTTTTGGTTTCTCAAACTGAAGTTGTAATTTGGGGTTTTTGATGATTAAAACTAGATTTGATGATATGAATAGGTTCCCTATAGTGTGTATATGTTAGATGATGTTTAATTGGTGTTATATTAGCATTAGAACATGTTTTGGTAGTGGAATTCGTGGCTGGACAGATGCAGGTCCGTAGTAGATTTTTCTGCATAATAGCCCGCGGGGATCCGCTGATTGCGGTCACCTATGTGCAGAAAATTGGATTCTTTGATTATGCATGATTGGCTTAGGGGATTGCTTGCTTATAAATTATCTTTAATTTACTTGATTTATAATAATTGTTTTGATGAGTTTTGGATTGTGTTTTGATGCGATTTTGATGAATACATGCTACTTGAATTAGTGTATGTATGTTATGTTTTGGATGAATTGTTGAGAATAACATGTGTTGGCTTGTTTGTTATGTGTTACTTGTGATGTATGATGATTGTAAATACTTGTGTATTGCTTGTTGTTGTTGAAACATGATGTTTTTGCAAATGGTGGATAATTCTAATGTGTTGGATTATTGTGATATGCTTGATAATTAAGGTTGGTGGATAATCTTAATTGCATATGTTGTTGGTTAAATTGCACATGCATTCATGTGGAGTTGGAACTCCGTTATTGATTGGCTTGATCCTTGAATGGAAACAGTAGCGGTGAAACTTTGGATTCACAATGTGGCTTGATCCTTAAATGGAAATAGTAGCGGTGTAACTTTGGGTTCACAATGATGGATTTGGTCTTTTCCAGATCGGAAGCGTGGCTTCGATTCTAATGAGGTGAACGGAATGTTCACGATGGTACTACATGCTTGAGTTACATTGCATTATTGTCTCATGTGTCATTAAAGAATGAGTGTTGTATGTTAGAATTTGTGGTAATTGATTATGTTAACATTGGATTGATTGTATTTATGAAATTTATGCTAATTGTGAAAAATGTGAATATGTTATACTTTGAATGTTTGTATAATCATATTATTTGGAATATCACATAAAGAGTGTAGGATTCTTTAATAAATTATGTTTCTATATTGCTTCTAATTTATTTACATTTGGATAATGATGTGAATTCTCACCCTTCTGTTGTGATGTTGCCTCTATGAGGGTAACGTGCAGGTTCCGAGGATAGTGGTGCTTCGCACGAGACTAGTTGAGTAGTTTATCTAGTTATTCCTTATACTAGGTAGTAATTCCTTGCTCTGGTCATGTAACATGGGGATTATTCAAATTTATGCTTATATGACATATCCATTATGTATTCACCTATATTTTGGATTTGTATGTTGAGATACTATGTTGATGAGGCCTTGGTGTCGATGTATGAATTTATATGACTTGATGACGTTATGGATTCACGGTTATTTCATCCAATGGTTATATTATGGGATGTAAGCATTAATAGTATCTGAGAAAATGAAATACTTTGTTGTGAAATGTATAGTTTTGTTTTAAAGCATGATATTTAAATATGTGTTATGATTATGATCAGGTGCATGTTATATTAATTTGTATGGTTTTCCATTGTGCGGAAAATAACATGTGACACCTTTTGTATGTGTGCATTTTATTTTAATATGATTTATGTCATGTTTATTTGGGGTTAGAAAATGGGTGTTACACCCGCCACAAGTAATGGTGGCCATCGCGACCTGACCCTCGCCATCTTAACTTAGTGGCCACTGCCACACTTTTCCTTCACAAGGTGTCGGTTGGCACCTCCACCCGTCTACAAGTGGCGTCCGCCACTTCCTTCATCATACAAGTTCCATTCGGAACTCTTTTCTCTGGCAGTCACCACCTAAATTGTGTTCCTCTATAATTTTTGCTACTCCTCCATACTCCCTTTGATTACCAGTTTTCAAATCCAACAACACAACATATATGATGCGTTATTTTGCAAGTGTACGAATCGCGTCAGAGTAATATAAGAGACTATCGAATCCACAGAGACCAAGTGTCAATCTATCGTAGTCTATTGTCACGATGTTTATCTAAGGCAGATCAAATTAATTTTTCTTGGGAGTGTGCAGTGAAAATAAAGATTACAGATAAATAGATTCGGGTAAAAAGACAGGCTCGAATGTAATTTACAATGGTCAGATTATTTCTTATTTCTTCTGGATAACATACTTATAGGGAAATATTTTCTTCTTTTGAAAATAATCAATTTAACAGGAATTGTCACTTTCGCGTATTCAGAACCAAGTTTATACTTTAATCAATGCCTTCTATTGTCACATATAGAAGGTGCTTAGAGCGTTAAAATAATAAACTTATTTTTAAGAAATGTGACTTCTTGACTCAGTTGAAAAGTGCTTTTAACGTAGAAAATTTAACTAAAAGAGGTTTGTGGCTTTAGATTAAGAACCAGATTTCAAACCCATAAGCGCGTCCGAAAATAGTTTTAAAATCAATTTTCTAAAGGATAAAAGTTCTCAATGAACCAAACAAAGCGCTCTTGATCTTCTTTGATCGGTTGAAAGTAACCAATTTTATCATCAGTGTTGGATGGCTTTCGATCTTACCCAACCAAAATTTAAGTTCAGAAAACTTTCGTTAAAGTTAAAACAGCCTTTATGGTGTTTATACAGATGTAACACAATTGTTATCCTAACGTTGTTCCTTACATTGTCGCCTTTAGAAATTATCCAAACATGGAAATTAAATTAAGCATATTAAGCTTAAACATGTTAAAACTTTTAAAGAAAATAAAGTTTTGCGGAAAGCAGACAAGCAGATAAAGGCAGGTAAATAAAAAAAGTAACACAAGTGCAATACAAGGAAATAAAGTAAAGTAAAGACAGGTGCAAAGAAATAAATAAAGTAAATGCAGAATTTGTAAATAGAAACCTGCTTCAAATTGGAGACTTTAAATCTGAAACAACTTAAAGTAAATGGCGGTAGGGTAGGTGAAAAGAACAAGAAAGAACATTGATAAATTTTGAGTTCGGTGGGTAGGTTATGTAAAGGGAAGGTGTTAGCACCCTTTTCATCCGTATTTATCTACGAGCTCTTAATTTCTTTATCCCACCTTTGAAAACTTGCTTTTGTGTGTATGATTTGTTTAAAAATATTTTGATTTAACTTTGTAAAATGATTCTTGTATCAGTCCTCAAGAATGCGTACGAAGTGTTTGAAAATATTTGTTTGAAAATGTGAGGTGTGAAAAGTATTTGTTTTGAGCAAGCAATTAAGAGTAATCTACCCACTCAAAGGTCATTCTTGTTATTTTGCTTCTCCTTTAGGATAGTGCTATCTGTACCATGAGTTGGTAGGTAGCCCTATCTATTGGATGTGAAGGTACATGCATAGGGTCATCGTATGGTCATTGAAAGCAACAATTTAAGGATATCTTAGCAATTTAGTAGGCATTATCATTATTTTAATCATAGGAAACATCGAGGGACAAGATCATATATTCGTAGGCAACATCGAGGGTCATCGAGGGACTATGATCTTTATACCGAAGGGACTATGATGATGTTATTTATAGGCAACTTTGCTAACACATCCCTACGTTCGAGAGATATCACCATTGTTTCTGAATGCAACAAAGAGAGGCAACCCTAGAGGTGCAAGTATGAAATTGATTCAATTGAGATATTTATCTTGAGATTAGGGTTATGCTAAGTTATTTTTTAGGTCTTACCATACAATCCTATTAGCATTCATCTAAACAGTTAATATTTGCAGAATAGTAAAGTGCGGATTTTAAAACCTAAGATATAACATGGCCTTGGGGAAGATACATAATAAGGTGCAGAAAGTAAAAAAGAGGAAATTAAACCTAGACTATTACATCCGGTAAGCAGTTACATAATTAGAAAAAATTCAAGGAAATTAAACTACGCTATTACAAAATACTCGTGCGACTTATACATCGATTTCTAGTATTTTAAAAGGAAAAAGCAAAGATAAATAAAGAGGAAATATTTTAATGAGTGTGAAAACATCCTAAAACAAGTATTATAAATAAAATGTTTTTTTTAAAATTTTTGAAATTGATTTCAACTAGGAAAACCAGTTAATTAATTAATTAAAAAATAATTACGAAAATAATTTTTAACCTAATTAAAAATAAGAGAAATTTATGTCAAAAATTAGTTAAACATTTTATTAACCTAAAACTAAAATTAAAATATTTTTTAGGGTTTTTAAAGTAATAAAAAAAATAATTTTTAAAAAGGAAATTGAAACAAATAAGCAAAAGGACAAGTACTAAAAAAAAATAGGAATAGCCCTTGGAAGTTTTGAACTCGTGACCCTAAGGTCACTGGCTCAAAACTAGACCATCAGCCACTTGTTGACTGGTGTAATACTAAAAAACTTAGAAATGTGAAAAAATAACAAAAAGGCAGGGATCAGACTCGTGCCCAGAGAGGGGAAAAGACTAGCGCGCGCAAGGTTAACCACTGGGGTGGTAATACATTCGTTCATATAACCATGTTCATAAATATATATAGGTGATATCTGAAGGATAATGGTTTTCAAGACGATATTTTGGAGGGGAAATGCATTCCAGAATAATCTCTGAAGGAGAGTGCTTTTCAAAATAATCTTCCGAGGGGGAAATGCGCTCCGGTGATATCTGAAGGATAATTCTTTTCAGGATGATCTTCTGAAGGGGAAATGCATTCCAGGATAATCTCTGAAGGAGACTGCTTTTGAGAATAAGCTTCCGGAGGGGAAATGTGTTTCGGGGATATCTGAAGGATAATGCTTTTGAGGATGATCTTCTATAGGGGAAATGCATTCCAGGATAATCTCTGAAGGAGACTGATTTTGAGAATAATCTTCCGGAGGGGAAATGTGTTCCAGGAATATCTGAAGGATAATGCTTTTGAGGATGATCTTCTAGAGGGGAAATGCATTCCAGAATAATCTTTGAAGGAGAGTGCTTTTCAGAATAATCTTCTAGAGGGGAAATGCATTCCGGTGAAATCTGAAGGATAATGATTTTAAGGACGATCTTCTGGAGGGGAAATGGATTCTAGGATCATATTTGAAGGAGAGTGTTCACATTCATATATTGATTTTTAACCAGATATGCAGCAACTTACGAATTATTTTCGTGTGCGGATGTATTTAACTTTAAAAGATAAGGTTAGCTTTATGCATGTTATGATGCATGTAATGCGTAATGATGCTCTCAAAATAAATGAGAATGTTATATGTATCTTATGTATATGTTATTCCAATTTATAAATGATGTATGAATGCCAATATTTATGTATTTCAAAACATATTCATCTTGAGAAGATATATCCCTAATGTCTTGCTGGAGATGAAGAGAATAATCCTTTAATTGCAGCTGGAAATAATTTTACTGCAGATTCTGGTTTTTTAGTCTAAGAATATTCCGTTGGGGATTTTCGACATCTGCTTGGTGATGGAGAGAAAAATGATTGCTAAAGATCCTGACTGCAGATAAAAGAGATGCAAATTCCCGTGATGCACTATCTGACCAAGTTTCCAAGCACGGGTACTGGCTCTTCTTGGGAACGACAAACTTCGGGTATATGTCAGCCCTTTCTGAGCATAACGGAAACACGGGTTTTGGATCCAAGAGGCCTTAGCACTACTGGGTTCATACTAAGGCAGGCCGATAATTGTTGACCAAAATTCACCCACCTACAAGAAATTCAGATGGCACAGCGCCATGTCCCCCCCAAGGGTAGACGCAGGCACTGACCTAGCTATATAACAGACATGGAGTACTCCTCGTTATAAAGTTGGAATGATAGTGTACCGAAGTACTCCATGGAAGACCTTGTCCACTATTTTTCCAATTTAAAATTAATAGTGCTTAGGAATTCTAAGGTAATGTGTTCATAGGTCGGTGCCTCATTAAACATAAAATACAGAATTCCTAAGTTATTATTTAATAGTGAAATATCATCTAAAATACCTAATGCATTCATAAAGGTCTGACATACATACCGTGTTGGTAAAAGCTTACACTTAAGGTGATCCTTATACCGCGCATTATGCTCTTCCTCTTCAAAGATGATCTTGTGTGCATTGGCTGCTCTCCTAGTCTGTTTTCTCGGTCTGGAAGTCTCAGCAGTCTCCTTTCCTTTCTCGACTCTCTTCGGGGGCATTTTGGGTACCTGAAAAAAATTCAAAAGTAAAAGTAGTGAAATTAGAGAAACCCGAGACCGTCACTATGTAGAGGACGAAAAACGGCCCAACTGTTGTGAAATGATTTTTGAAATTGGAAGGTAGGTGATGGAGAAATTGGAGGTTAAAGGATGAGGGTTAATGGAGTTTTAAGGTTTTTAGTGGGAGAAAGAGGTTAGAGAAGAAGAAGAATGAAAGAAAAGTGAAAAGTGAGTGAGAGTTAGAGTGGGGTGATTAGTGGGGTTAAACGTGTGGGACCCACTCAGAAATATATATTTTTTCTAAAATTTGCCTAGAAACACGGCTCATGCCAGCCTGCACAGCTGACCGAGTTGCTCTTTTGAACAATAAAAGCTACATGGGCTCCAACACGGCCTGTGCCAGCTTGCACGGCCGCCCATGTTGGCCCCATGGAAAATATATGGTCATCCACCTCACTCCTATCACAGTCTGTGCCATCTTAAACAGACGCCCATGTTATCCCCCTAGAAAATGTACTGGCATCACCCTCGCTTCCAACACGGGTCGTGTTCCCTTGCACGGGCCGTGTCAGGCTGAAATGTTTTTGAAAAAAAACCTGTTTCTCAAGGGTTTTCTCTCTATGATCTCTACTCCTTTATGCAATAGGCTGCTGATACCTTAACACACACACACACCATACAAATAAAAACATTCAAACAAAAACACACATTAGTCAAAATGCGTGGGTTGCCTCCCACGATGCGCTTGCATGGATCGATGATCGTCTGTCTCATTTTGTAAGAAGAACATGCTCAATGACTCCTTGTGCTTGCCGTGTATAATAGGGTTTCAATTGCTGACCATTAACTTTTAATATCTCTCTATTGGTGGGATTTTTCACTTCGATCGCTCCATGGGGAAACATCTTGTGGACCACAAATGGCCAAAACCACCTAGATTTCAGCTTCCCATGAAATAACTTGAACCTGGAGTTAAAGAGTAAGACTAGCTGACCGTCCCAAAATTCCTTCTTTTGTATTCTCTTATCATGCCACTTCTGTGTTTGCTCTTTGTAAACTTTGGCATTTTCATACGCTTGATTCCTAAATTCTTCTAACTTATGAAATTGAAGAATTCGGGATTCACCTTCTTTTTCAAGGTCATAGTTAAGGAACTTGGTTACCCAAAAATCCTTGTGCTCGAGTTTGAGAGGTAGGTGACAAGATTTTCCATAAACCAGTTGATAAGGTGATATACCAATGGGTGTTTTGAAGGAAGATCCATTAGCCCACAGTGCATCATCCAACTTGATTGAACAATCCTTTCTTGAGGCATTCACTGTCTTCTCTAAGATCTATTTTATCTGCCTATTTCATGCTTCGACCTGCGCACTTGTATGGGGGTGATATGGAGTGGCAATCTTATGATTCACATGGTACTTTTTCAACAAGTTCTCCATTAACTTGTTCAGGAAATATGTTCCTTCGTCACTGATTAATGCTCTTGGCACCCCAAACCTTGAAAAGATGTTGTGCTTGAGAAAACTAACCACTACCCTAGCATCATTAGTCGGAAGTGCTACTTCTTCCACCCATTTGGACACATAATCAACAACTACGAGGATGTAGTTTTTCCCAAAGGATGGTGGTAAGGGGCCCATGAAGTCAATGCCCCATACATCAAACAACTCTATTTCAAGCATGCCCTTTTGTAGCATCTGATTCCTTTTTGAGATGTTACCTGTCTTGTGGCACTTGTCACATTCCTTCACTATTCTCTGAGCATCTTTAAATAATGTAGGCCAATACAACCATGATTGGAGGACTTTGGCAGTTGTCCTATCACCACTGACATGTCATTTGTACTCTAAATCATGGCAAGCGGACATCTCCTTGCTCTTCCTCAGGGACACACCTTCGAACCAATCCATCTATGCCTCTTTTGTACAGGAATGGTTTGTCCCAGAGATAAAAGCTGCAATCATGTAAAAAAAAATTCTTTTTGTTATAATCAAAATCATTAGGTATGATACCGCCTACCAGATAGTTTGCATAGTCGGCAAACCACGGAACTCCCATCATAGGGAGGATTTGTTCGTCAACAAACTCATCCTTGATGGGGTGTGTTTCCTTAGTCTCTGCTATAGGTGACATCCGGGATAAGTGATAAGCTACGATGTTTTCACACCCCTTCTTATCCCGAATTTCCAAATCAAATTCTTGTAGCAGCAAAATCCATCTCAGCAACCTTGGCTTTGATTCCTGTTTAGAAAAAAGATACTTCAAAGAAGTGTGGTCAGTATAAACAATTACCTTTGTCCCCAACAAATAGAACCTAAATTTGTCGAAGGCGTACACCATTGCCAACAATTCTTTCTCTGTAGTGGAATAATTCATCAGTGCAGGATTCAACACATGACTCACATAGTAGATTACATGCAAGAGCTTTTCTCTTCTTTGGCCCAACACTTCTCCCACTTCTATGTCACTCGCATCACACATGATTCCAAACCAATCAAGAGAGATAACTATAGGAGAAGATACTAACCCGTTCTTCTTAATGTTTCGAAGGCTTTCCACACTTTTTATCAAACACAAAAGGAGTATCTTTCACAAGCAGACTCATCAAAGACTTTGCAATTTTTGAGAAGTCTCTTATAAACCTGCGGTAGAATCCTGCATGTCATAAGAAACTCCTGATACCCTTGTCATTCACAGGTGGAGGTAAATTTGCTATCGCCTCCACTTTCTCCTTGTCGAATTCAATGCCTCGATGATAAATCTTATGACCCAACACTATTCCTTCAGTTACCATGAAGTGACATTTTTCCCAGTTGAGGATCAGGTTGGTTTATTGACATCTTTCTTGCACCATATATAAATTGGCCAAGCACTTGTCAAACGAAGGACCGAACATAGAGAAATCATACATAAACACCTCTGTGTTCTTCTCAAGCATGTCGGAAAATATTCATGTCATGCACCTTTGAAATTTTGCTGGTGCATTACATAAACCAAATGGCATCCTTCTATAGGAAAAAATACCATATGGACATGTGAAAGTTGTCTTCTCTTGATCTTCCGGGGCTACATTGATTTGATTGTAACCAGAGTACCGATCTAAGAAACAATAGTAATCATGGCCAGTCAGCTTCTCTAACATCTAATCAATAAAAGGGAGGGGGAAATGATCTTTCTTGTAGAAGTATTCAATCTTATATAGTCTATGCACACTCTCCATCCTGTTACGGTCCTTGTGGGAATCAACTCATTTTTCTCATTTAGTATCACAATTGTTCCTCCCTTCTTTAGTACTACATGAACAGGACTTACCGATGGGATGTAGGATATTGGGTAAATAAGCCATGCGTCTAAAAACTTCACTACTTCCTTGAACACAACTTCCTTAATGGCTGGATTTAGTCTCCTCTGAGGTTGCACTACTGGCTTCTAATCATCTTCTATTAAAATCTTGTGCATACACACTGTCGGGTTGATATCTTTCAAGTCTTTAATTTCCCATCCAATAGAACCCTTATACTTCTTCAGTACCTGAATAAGTTTCTCTTCTTGAACAACTTTCAAGGCAGAATTGATGATAGCTGGATACTTCTCTTCCGAATCAAGAAATATGTACTTCAAATTTTCCAGCAATTGTTTCAACTTCGTTTCTTTCTTTGCCTCCTTATTTTCTTCAAGAGATTATGGTTGTCTTAAATCTTCCCATTGAAGTGTTTAGATATTGGTCACTGAGGCTGAGCTTCCATCATATATAAAACTTCTATATCCCTCTCATCAATATCTTCGTCCTTCTCAAAAATATACAAACTCAAAACTCTCTCGAGAGGCTACTCAGGCACATGACGATTCACCGATTTGATGAAAACCATGTCCAAAACTTCAATATTCTTACTTGTGCCTATCTATTCTTTGAACTTCATCGACTCTCTAACATTGATTTTTATCACTTCATCATAGACTTTGATGGTCATCGTACCTTCCTCCATGTCTATCATTACCCTACCAGTCTCAAGAAAAGGTCGTCCCAAAATTATTGGAATTTCCTCATCTTCTGGCATATGCAGAACTACAAAATCCACTGGAAATACAAACTTGTCAATATTCACGAGGACGTCTATTGTTATCCCATATGGCCTTTTCATTGACTTATCAGTAAACTGCAATGTCATCCTTGTATCTTTGACTGCACCAAAGCCCAACTTGTTATATATTAAGAGTAGCATAAGACTTACTCAAGCACCGAGATCAATAAGCGCTTTTTTGCACGACCTATCCCCTATTACGCGGGGAATAGTAATTGGGCCTTTATATTTCTTGTTTAATGGAACTTTCAGACCCTGCAAAATAGCACTACATCTTTCAGTTAGCACAATCGGTTCAGTATCTATGGAGCGCTTCTTTGAGATAATATGTTCCATGAACTTGGCATATATTGGCATCTCGTCTAACGCCTCAGAAAACGGAATATTGATCTCAAGCTTCTTGAACAACTTTAAAAATTTCTCAAAGTTCTTCTCATTAAAAACAATAAAGTCGCCACCTAATTTTATTTGTTCTAAAAAGAACGGGGAAATATAGATAAAACCCACAGAATTTGGATAAGGCTGTCTACGTGACCAAAAGACATGGAATCGGGAGTCGGTTATGTAAAGGGAAGGTATTAGCACCCTTTACATCCATCGTACTCGATGGGACCCATTTAGTTCTAAGTGTTTGTGTGTGTGTTAAATTGCTAAGTTCATGAGTTAAGATCGAGAAATAAAAGAAACGGGGTTTATTTATTATTATTTTGAGTTTGGCACGGTTTCGAAACCGTGTGCCTACGTATTCCCTTGTGCAGTGGGAAAGTCAAAACTCCGTAGTTCCTCTTAAAAAGGTATTTATTGATTGTGTTGATTTTATAAGAAAAATCGTGCTTTAGACATTTCAAATGCTTGAAGTTGGACTTGTTTAGTTTGTTTGAAAATCTTAAGTCCTTGCTCGTGTTTGAAATGGCTATTGCACACTCTTTGTAAGAAAAGAGTTTGATGATCGCGTATGAGCGAAAAAAGGATTTGAGTGAGTTGAATTGATTTTAAGTGGATGAAAAAGTACCTAATAATAGGACTAGCATCCCACGATTCAAATACTAGAAACAAGAGGAGCTCAATGCTCAACGAGTCTTCTATCATCCCAAAGTTTTTCTTATGAAATAGTGAAGTGAAACAAAGTTCACGTTATTAAGAATCTTTAAACAATTGGACTAGCATCCAACGATATAAAGATTCGAAGTTCATTTTTTACAAGTGTTTAAACAATTGGTCTAGCAACCAACAATTTAAATACTTGGGTTTTTTATTATGAAAAGAAATTTAAAAATGCACTCGACGTTCGATCGAGGTTTGTAAGTTAATTGTGAAAGTGTTTTAGATGGGGTTTTGAAAATGATATTGAAAAGTGAAGAATATTCATAAGATGTTTTGAAAAAGATTTAAGTTTGAAAGTTGGAAGAAAACATTTTTTTTGAAAAGTATTAAAGAATACTTAAAATGCCTTATTTTTAACTTAATAATAAAAAATATATATATAATCAAAAAGAAAATATTTTTCGATTTTTTTGACATAATCATAAAATAAGTATATTAAATGACAAGTGTGCAAAAAATCATCTCAAAATGAGAAGTTTTGATTGGTTTTTGAAAATGTTGACGTTTGCTAGAAACTTGAAAAATTAGTGATAAAAAAAAAAGTTTTTTGGTCCTAAGGAGATTTGAACCTTGGACTTCTGGCTTAGAAATGATGATTTTCCAATGAGCCATTTGCTTGACTTGTCATTTAATTACCTTGCTTAGAAGGAATTTTTTAAATAAAAAAAGAAGTTTTAAAAATGTCCAGAAGTTGCACTTCTGAAGGGTTAGAAGGCTTGGCTTCTGGAGCGTGTGAGAAGGCTTGCTTCTGGACATGTGTAGAAGCTTGGTTGCTTCTGGAGCATGTAGAAACATGCTACTTCTGGATTCTTAGAAGCTTGATGCTTCTAGGAATGCTTGAGAAGCTTGATGCTTCTGGAAGTAGTGTTTGGAGCTTGTAGAAACATGCTACTTCTGGATGCTTAGAAGCTTGATGCTTCTAGGAATGCTTGAGAAGCTTGATGCTTCTGGAAGTAGAAACACTAGAAGTGCTTCTAAAGAGAGTGGAAATGGAGAGGCTTCTAGGAATAGAAGCTTCAGAAGTGCTTCTGGAGGGTTGAACCTCAGAATTACCTCTGGAGAAGCAAGCTTCAGAAGTTTGCTTTGCCTTTTATTAAAAAAAGGTTCCAGGGGGATTCGAACCCTGAACATTGAGGCGAAGGAAAGTTTAAATGCGTGCTGACTTGCCACTGGGGTGGCTGCTACATCCGGTCATAATACAACAACTAATAAATTTAAAATAAACTTAGAATTTGAATTTTCCAGAAATCAAAGAACGCGCGTAACAACTTCATCTTCAACCTCTAGATTCCAATTCGTATCTCTCTGGTTTCTCCATGAAATTGCACGATCCAAACATCAATCTTGCTCGGATTTTCACTAGGAACATGATTATGACATTTAATTTCATTTATTTTAAGTGTAGGGTGATTAATTTTGTAAGAACATTAAGAACCCTAATTCTGAATTTTAATTGTGAAATTGTGTATATGCACCAATTCAAGCAATTGATTGAGGGTTTATGATCCTCATAAGTGCAGAAACAAAATGGCCAAGCCTTTTTTGGACTGAAAGTTAGAAATCATAGAGTTCAAAGTTCAAGTTTATACCTTTTTAAACTGAATTCGTGTTTCTTCCTGGAGGTGTTCCAGAGGTTTTTTTTATGATAGCTACAGCTTCAGTGATGTTTATGGAACGTGTTGGTATGCTTACCTTGGTTTGAAATGGTCTGGATTGTTCTGACCAAGTCCAGTTACAGTTACTTGAAGTGAGAATTGATTTTCATGATTCTGTGTTTACAGTGATAGAATGATGATTTTGATTGCTTCTATATGATGTATAGAAGGTGTTTGAAGTGAAAAATTAGAACAAGCACGAGTGAATTGAGAGTTTGGAAGTTTTGGCTCAAAATTGCATTTTATGGATTTTGGAAATGGTTTCTGAGCAGACTGACTCTTGGCTTGTTTTCTAATGGTTTGAAGTTTCAAACAACTTCTAAATGATGTTTAGAAGATGTTTGAATGACACCTTTGGCTAGAACTTGCAGAATTTGCAATTTGGAATTCTAACCTCTTTGAAACTTAGAAACTTGCAAAATAATAAAGAAGTGAGAAAGTAAGTTTTGATTATTTTTTAAGGTGTAGTTTTGAATGAAGTGAGAACCTCTATTTATAGGCAAGGAATTATGAAATGGCAAGGCAAGATAAGCTTAGAGCTTGCAACTTGGAATCTTAAGGCTTAAGAAAAGAATATTCCTTCATTAAATGCACATGGAATCTTTTTAATCATTACTTAAAAAACTCAAGTGTTTTTATCCTTTCCTAGCTATTTCCATCAGATTTTTTCCTCTAAAATTCTATCTCTTTTGGTGACAAGGCTTCTAGAAGGGAGAAAGTTGCAAAATAACTTGTAACTTTGATGCATGATTTTGGAAATCCATGGTTTTGGAGCTCCATGTTTCAAAATCAAAATCCTAGCTAGACAAAGTGTTTTTGCATGTTCTTGGACTTTTTAGAAATCTTGTAACAACACCTACAACTTTCATGTTTTGAGTTTTTCTTGAATCAAAATGGATCTAGGTGAAAAATGGCCATGAAAGTGAGGAAAAACCATGTTTCTTAACACTTAAAATTTTTTCTAAGTGTTAGAAAAAATTCAAATCTTGACTTTTTGTTGACTTTTTCACATTTCTTGATTTTTTATGATCATGATGGATTATTTGAAATGTTTTTATGATTGAAAAAGTTGACCAAAAGTCAAAGTTTGACTTTTTTGAGCAGATGAATTTTCATCAAATGGTTCAGAATTTGTCTGATGAAGAAACATAGATTTTGCAATGTTTTAAATCAAGAAATTAGGTTAAGATATTGCATTGAAGATGTTAAGATCAATCTTCAAGCAAATAGGTCATCCATTGAGCAGAAATTCAATGATTCACTATCTTCGATCAAAACCCTAATTAGTCGATTCAAAGTAGATCATGAGAAAAAGTTGGGAATTTGAAAATCAAATGCTGATGATTAATTAAGATAGATTAATTGAGGTGAGTGGAGAATCAAACCCTAATTGATTATATCTTGAACAGATGAAATTTTGATAAAATCCTAACTTTGACTTTAGGAGCCGCGCACAATCTATTCTATTCTGAAACTGTTAGTGATATAATGATCTTACGAGAAATACAAGGAATAAAGTCTTGATCTTGTGCACTTTCAAAAGAGTGTATTCCTTGAAGAAGGGATTCCTCATGATCACTCCTTATAAATACAAACTCAAAAGTCGTTTCTTGAAGTTGAAACCCTGAGCTTAGGAGGGTAAATTTTGGGGTGCGACACTAGCGCTCGAGCATTTGCTAACTGTTGTGCTATTTGACCCATCCGAACCTCTAAATTTTTGATAGAGGCGGACGTGTTCTTGTGATTATTCCTTTTTTCATCTTGGAATTGAATATTGTGAGCCTCCATCTTTATAATAGCTAACTCTCAATCTGCTTTCTTTGGAGATTGTTGATGCTGTTGTTGATACTGGTTTTGGTATTGACTTTGGCCTTGCTGCTGAGTGTTCCCTTTTTGATCCCTCCACCTAAAATTTGGATGGTTCTTACAACCTGTATTGCACATATTGGAATAAGGATTATTCTGCTTAAGGAACTTGATTTCTTCAATCTCTTGAGCTGTTGCAAGACAATGCACTGCCAAATGAGGTCCACCATAAATATCACATGCAACATTTTGGCCTTGATGGATTTGAGCCACCTACTGAGTAGTAATATTCATTGCTTTCAGTTTCTTTTCTACTTCGCTAGCTATTGTCTCTTCAATTTTCAGTTGCTTTTTGGCCTCCAACTTCAAGTTAATTACTCCCCCTGGCTTGCTAGCAACCCTGTCATATAGCTCCAAATGCTCATTTGCAGCTATGGCTTCAATAATTTTCTTGATACCAGTGGTTATTGAGAAATTATATGAGCCACTAGCTGTTGTGTCAATGAGTTGCGTTGTTTGGATTCTAAGACCATTCACGAACATCTACATCTTCTCAGTTTGATCTAAGATATGAGTAGGGCACGCCACTAGGAGTCTCTTAAATCTCTTGTAAGAGTCCCCTAATGATGTACCCTCCTTCTGCTTGAAATTTAGTATCTCATATCTTTTTCTCATGAACACTGATGTTGGGAAGTATTCGTTGAGGAAAGTTGTTTCCATCTCTTCCCAAGATGTGATGTTGCCTGCTAGAAGAGAATAGAACCATTCTTCTGCTTCATCTGCTAGTGTGAAAGGGAACATTCACAACTTTTTATGTTCTTCAGTATGCCCATCTATTTTTAAAGTGGTGCTCATCGTCAGAAAACGTTGCAAATTCCTGTTAGCATCTTCATTAACCATTCCAAAAACTGATATTTTGTTGAACTGAGTCATGGTGCTCGGGTGGAGCTGAAAGTTAGGAACATTCACCAGTTGGTTGAAAATGGTCAATCTATCACCCGGTGCAATTGTGCCTCCATAATCACCTAGCAATCTTTCTGGTGTTATCTCCATGGTCTCAGATTCTGATTGTGATCCCGAGTGCACTAAATCTTTGTCTCCTTTTGCTGCAAGTCTTGCTTGCTTTGATTTTCTTTGTCGAGCGTGAAATGTTCTGTCTATCTCTGCGTCAAAAAGATGTTCAGCTAAGGCTTAACCTCGCATAAAATATTAGACAGAATATTAGTCGAATAAAATTAACAGAAAAATAAAATAGCATTTTAATTGAAGAGCAATAAAATTTCAATTGATTAGTTTCAACTTTGTATTTTGGCAATCCTCGGCAACGGCGCCAAAAACTTGATCGGAAAAATAGCAAGTGTAGTATTTTTACCGATGTAGTAATAATGTGTTTTACCCCAAGGATATCAATCTCTAGGATTGCGTAGGAAATACGAAGTATGATGACTTACCAATTGAACAAAAACAATAGTTTGATGATGGTCGGATAAAATCCTTGCAGAAATATAAATTCGATAAAATGTAAAATAAATGACTTCTAGTTTGATTTAAAAATTCTAGGGTGAGTGTATAATTTGCCATGTAAAAACCTTGCTCTTTGGTCTATTCAACTAGTTCATATGCCTCAACTACCGATTCTCAATAATATCTTTTTTCAATTCCTTTGTGAAAAAACCTTTAACCTTCTTTCATAATTTCAATGTCCATTTAAATTAGCAAAGAGGTTAAGCATTTAGTTATCAAAAATTATTCTGGTTATTGTAGGATTAGCTTAGTCCTAGGTGAAATCCTTAAAAATATTGCTTTTTAGAATTCCTCAACACGTCCGTCCAACTCTACTGTGTTAAAATAGTGAAACCCTATGTTCCCATAGGGTCAAAACTACGAATTACTATAAATCACAAAATTGATGCTTAAAGAACTCTACTGTTGATTAAAACTAAGAAATCAGTATTCTTAACATAGAAAACTAGGGACACCCCCTAGCATTGGAGGGTTTAGCCTCTCATAATATTAGACCAAATTACAAATTGAATAAACTTAGACATTACAATAGATATGGATTGGTAGCTTATTCAATTTCTTTTGCGCATGAAAGAGTCTTCTTCTCCAATTCTTCTTGAATGCTCCAGCTCTCTTCTCGTGTAAGGCCTCCTGACACGGGTCGTGCTAGGCCATACGGGCGCCCGTGTCAGGCCTCTGGTTTTACTATGGGAGAAATCCATATTCTGACACGGGCCGTGCTATGAGACACGAGCCATGTTGTTTCCCTTTTCTTATATTTTTCTCCTTTGGATCTTGCACTCTTCGCTCCTCTCTGCACTATGCCTTGGATCATTCACTGAACCTGAATCATGCATGCTACCAACCACGAAGACATCAAAAACATCTAAATAATTTAAAAACATAAACATGAAAAGAAATTAAATAAATACGAAAACTTAAACACAAATACTCAAACATAAACTAAATTGTTACCGAATTGACCGACTTATATCGAATGCATGAGAGAAATCAAGTAGAAATGGTGACCGATCAGTCTACATCTGACCAAAGAAGAGATTTAAAAAAGGAATTCATGTGCTATGAATGGAATGAACCTGAGCATTACAAAAATGACTCTCCTAAGATCAAAAGAGAAAGAAAACCAAAGAAGGTTTTTAAAGCTAAGAAAGGTCTAATGGCAACATGGGATGATTCAGAATCAGAAGAAGACGATTCTGATGAAGAACTTGCCAAAGTGGCTCTTGTGATGGGAACTAGCACTAGAGGATCAATATCAGAAGATGAACTGCTTCTTGATGAAGAGTCGAATTCTGATGACAACGATGAGGTACTTTCTTTTCTTTCTCATTCTGAATTAGAATTAGGATTAGCTGAACACATGAAAAGGTATCAACTTCTTCTGAGCAAGCACAAAGATCTGAAAAAGAACTTCGTGATTGCCTCTGAAAATTCTACTAAGAGAAAGCAAAATAGTTTAACTTTAAATGAAAAATTATTTTCTTTAGAAAGAACAAATGTTGCTTTTAAAAGTAAGGTTTCTAAATTAGAAGAAGATATTACATCTAGCATATATTCCTCTAACTAAACTAATATATATGATAGAGCTTTTCAACACTTCCCTGTTAAAAGTGTAGATAAAAACAAAATGGCTTCAATGATCCATGGAGTTCGCAGAAATGGAAGTAGAGGCTTAGGATACTCTGGACCACCCAAGCCAATGAATGAACCTGGGAGTTTAAAACTAATACCTCTAGTTGAGAAATTCGTGCTTGTTGGAACTAAAATAGAATATTCAAAACCAGAAGAATCAAATTTTGTTGCATCACAATCACTAACACAGAAAGATGGCTCTAAACCAAAATATAAGTACGAATTCCATATGATTATACTGTTTCACAAAACTCCAAAGGTGTAAAGACCTCTTGAAATACAAACAAGAAAGTACCCAAAGTATGGGTACCAAAAGATTAGATTGTCTATGTTGCATATGTTCTAGACAGTTCTTCTGAGACACTAGTTATTACATTTGGAGAATAGGTGCTTTCCACACTTGTTGGGAAGAAGATCTATGTTCCAAGGTTTAGAACTTAAATCCAGAAGGCTCTATAAATTTTCAGAATAAACTGGTTCTGAAAGAAGCTATGAAAAGTCAGAAGGAAAAATCACTAGATTTAACAGCGTGATTTTTCTATTTTCTATTTTTGTTTTACTTGTTCTAAATCTCAAACATCAGAAGATGCTTCGGTAACGCATGTAACTTTTTGGTTATCCTTAATCATAACACGCTACCTAAGCCAGATAAAAAACGTCATGCTGATTCTTGAACTTGATCTGTCATGATTACCTTCATTAATTGCTCCTCATGATTAGACGATTTATAAAATTATTTTGAAAGTCATTATATCTGAAATTTTATATTTTATTTTATTCTCAAGGGTATTTCTTTTGTGTTAAACTATTTATTTTCTCTCTCTCTCTCTCTCTCTCTCTCTCTATCTATCTATATATATATATATATATATATATATATATATATATATATAAAACTTATTTTCTCCTATCTTTTCACCTTCTCTCGTTTTCTAAAACCCTAAACCCTAAAATCACTTTCTTCCAACTATCAAGAAACCTCTCCTTCTTCATCCTTCATCTTCTCTTTTCTCTCTTAAATCACCGTGATGAATATCGAACAACAAGATGTTGTAAAGTTCTCAGAAGAAATGGAACGAGCATCAAAATCTAATGTATCTACGAAGGCTCCATCGTCATCAACATCAACTCCATCATTAACAGTTGCTTCTCCATCAACTTCTATCAACACTGAGTCGTCATATGTACCATTCATTTCAACTCCTATCCCTAAACCACCAAATATATCATCAACCATCTCAAAACATAGTTCCTATGTCCCTTTTCAGTCACATCTATCGATATCTCTATCTAATATTGTAACCACCATCTTAACTATCACTTCGGCCACTAACCTAACCAGATCTGATATAGTTGCTTTATTGTCAATAACCCCATCTATTACGAGCCCCATCTCATCAACACCCATTATCACCTTCACCCCCTCCATTGTAACTATTGTACCTGAATTTGAAACTCCCTCATCTCGTGCTAGTCATTCTGATGACTATCTCACTCTCCCAAATGAACAATTATCAAACTCTGAGCAAAACACTTTCTGTATTAATCCCGTATCACCCATAAACTTTGTTGAAGTTGGAAATATGTCAACTGACGACCATGAACAAATTGAGATCTCCCTAACTGAATCCGATTAAATGTTTGAACTTTTTGGAATTACTAAGGTTGTTCATCCATTTGAACCTCTATCCTCTAACCTTTCGCAGGTAATCTATGAGAAACCTAGCCCCAAAACTTTGGTTGAATGCCTAGATATGTTTAAGGAGAAGGCGTAGAAGAAAATAGTTAAGCTCAATGAAGAGGCTAGGATGATCTCTTCTCACAAGGATTTGGATGCCTCATGGGAAAATTGTGAGATTGGGATGAAATATGAGGTTGAGAGAATCTTCGACTTCTTTGCCACTTCGAGAAAAACTATTGTAAACCTTGTTAAGCAAAAGGAGGGCGAACTGGAAAGAATTTGTGCCTTCTAGCTTATTGCTAAGAATCAGAAAGAAGTAGAAGCAAATGCTCTTCAAGATGCTGCTAAGGCAGAAAAGAGGAAAGACGGGGAAAAAGGTCAGGCTAAAGGCTAAAGAGGATACAAGAGTTCAAGCTGAAAAGCACAAACCGGATGCTAGGGCAGAGAAGGAAAAGGAATCTTCTCAAGTTTCTCTTGTTGATTCCTTAACTCAACAATAAAGCAACAATATAAATTCTACTCTTTATGAGTTGAAAGCACAACAAAGAGACGTGAAGCAGAGTCTGGTTGAGTAGAAGATTGTCAACAAGAATGTTCAGAATATGTTGGAGCTGATTCTAAGATAGATGTGTGGACCAGACCCTTCTGTAATAACCCATTTATACCCGACAAATATTATTAAAATTAGATTTACGAAATCTCAACATACAAATAGGATTCTACACATACTACTAAAAAACAATGGAAATTTTAATAGCATGTAAATCAGATACATAACAATTTAACACGGATGAACCGATGATAACATAATTAGTCTGTGAAGACAAAACAACTTTTATTAACTACGTAGAGAAATCATAATTTTTCAACTCAAATGATATAACATCCTTGATTCAACTGAAAACAACTTCAACACAAAAAGTATTCAACGACGTCATCTTAAAATTTAACAACGGAAGTAATAAAAATATAAAACAACAACCGTTCGTCCCCGCGAGTGTTACGTATCAGAGCGACGACACCAACTCGAACTAATAAAGGTAGCCTTCACTCTAGAGTAACTACACATTACCAGCATAGGTTAATATTCAAATAGAAGGGGTGAGATATCAAACCATATAATCAGATGTATGATAAATAATATATTAGAATTAAATCACACAAAATCCCCACTTCACAGCTTCATAACAACGTTTATTACAACTCAATCATCAACATAATATAACAACAAATTCATCACAACAACTCAAATATGCAACACGAAAATCAACTCGTTACAATGCACATGCATGTGGTACCATTGGAAAAATCCCAACTTAAAAACGGAGTAAAAATTCCAACTTAATAATTTGCCAATTAATAGAGGCAGCAACAAGGAATGAGCCTTCAACTTCAACTTTTTGCCAATCCATGCGAACTTACAGAGCACGAGCTTTCAACTTGTTATGCTATTTTCTTGAAAAAACCAACTACAACATCAACCCAACAACAACAGTAACTCAACAACGATTCAACACTGGCCATAAGCCTACAACTTAGTCTTGCAAAAAAATAGAGGCATTTCAACAATAACATATCTCCTGCAACTTCGCATCGTCACAACAGTACTACTACCAATACTACTAAATATTGTTAATTAATTCTCCATGGGTATTTTATAACTAACATCCTTCTATTACCATGTCCCATCTTAGTCTTTACCTTAAGCAACTTATACGATCGACCGTCTCCACCAAAATATATTATAAACGTTTCGGGTAATTGTTCGGACAATTTAACTATTTCCAGTTAATTAATTTTTTGCTAAATTATTTACCGACTCTGTAATTTTCTATTATCAATTCTGTAACCAACATTTAACTTTTCCATTCATATACTGCTATAGAGTAACTCTGCTAATCTCATTCTATTTTTTTACTACTGAAAACCCTGCTAGATATACTAACTCTGTAACTTATTATTAACCCAAATCATTTCTATTGAACTGACAACTTACCTCTGCTAAATCATACTAATAATGCTATATGAAAATTCCACTAAATTTGCTAAGTCCGTAATCATATTAGACTAACTAAATGATTTAACTATGATATGTAGTTATACTAAGTCTTTATTTGTTACTATGTAAATTAATTCTGTAATTTACGAATACTCTGCTATTAACTAAACACCTGATATATATTTACTTTATAATTTATTTAACCTGCAACTTGCTAAATAGATACTATATAATTAGCCTTATGGAGTAAGGATTAAATTATAACGTGACATAAAACAGTCAACACAAAAGAATATATATATATATATATATATATATATATATATATATATATATATATATTAGGGTGTGGCCCCTACCACTTAGATTGTGGCCACCACCACTTTAGGAATTAGTGGCCGCCGCTGTAACATCCTGATTTTAATAGTTAATTGTTAATTATTATTATTTATTATATTATGTGATAATTAATTTAATTGAGTGATTTAAATGAGTATTTGAATTATTTAAATATGTGTGTTATTTGAATGATTGAGTTTTATGAGTAGAAAGGAGATTATTTAGTATTGGGTCTAATCATAAGAATAGAAGTAATAAGGTGGTGTTAAGTGTTAAGCCCGATTTGAGTTTACTAGTTAGTAAAGGGTTAGAGGAAAAACATAGTTAGTGTTATCATTTGGTGAAAAAGAAAGAAATAAGAGAAGAGAAGTGGAGAAGAATAGAAGAGAAGAGGAAACCCTAGGAGGCTAAATCTTCATTATTATGCATTTGAATGTTGTTGGGTAGTGATTAGTAACATACTATAGGATTGGGTATCTCAATTTCTAAGTTTTGGTTTCTCAAATTGAAGTTGTAATTTGGGGTTTTTGATGATTAAAACTAGATTTGATGATATGAATAGGTTCCCTATAGTGTGTACGTTTTAGATGATGTTTAATTGGTGTTAAATTAGCATTAGAACATGTTTTGGTAGTGGAATTTGTGGCTGGACAGATGCAGGTCCGTAGTAGATTTTTCTGCATAATTTGAAGGGCGTTTAGCGTGCGGGGTTCCGCTGAGCGCGGTCACCTATGTGTAGAAAATTGGATTCTTTGATTATGCATGATTGGCTTAGGGGATTGCTTGCTTATAAATTATCTTTAATTTACCTGATTTCTAATAATTGTTTTGATGAGTTTTGGATTGTGTTTTGATACGATTTTGATGAATACATGCTACTTGAATTAGTGTATGTATGTTGTGTTTTGGATGAATTGTTGAGAATAACAGGTGTTGGCTTGTTTTCTATGTTTTACTTGTGATGTGTGATTATTGTAAATACTTGCGTATTGCTTGTTGTTGTTGGAACATGATGTCAGTGCAAATGGTGGATAATTCTAATGTGTTGGATTATTGTGATATGCTTGATAATTAAGGTTGGTGGATAATCTTAATTGCATATGTTGTTGGTTAAATTTCACATGCATTCATGTGGAGTTGAAACTCCGTTATTGATTGGCTTGACCCTTGAATGGAAACAGTAGCGGTGAAACTTTGGATTCACAATGTGGCTTGATCCTTGAATGGAAATAATGGAAGTGTAACTTTGGGTTTACAATGGTGGCTTTGGTCTTGTCCAGATCGGAAGCATGGCTTCGATTCTAAGTTGAATCGGAAACGAGGTGAACGAAATGTTCACGATGGTACCACATGCATGAGTCACATTGCATTGTTGTCTAATGTTTCATTAAATAATAAGTGTTGTATGTTGTAACTTGTGGTAATTGATTATGTTAATCATTGAATTAATTGTATTTATGAAATTTATGCTAATTGTGATAAATGTGAATATGTTATAATTGGAATGTTTGTATAATCATATTATTTGGAATATCATATAAAGTGTGTACGATTCATTAATAGATGATGTTTCTATATTGTTTCCAATTTATTTACATTTGAATAATGATGTGAATTTTCACCCTTCTGTTGTGATGTTGCCTCTATGTGGGCAACGTGGAGGTTCCAAGGATAGTGGTGCTTCGCACGAGACTAGTTGAGGAGTTTATCTAGTTATTCCTTATACTAGGTAGTGATTCATTTCTCTGGTCATGTAACACGGGGATTATATGACTTGATTACATTATGGGTTCATGGTTATTTCATGCAATGGTTATATTATGGGATGTAAGTGTAACACGGTGGGAGAGCTGACTTGTTTGTTTTGCATTTGATCGCAAATGTTGCGGATAGCAAGAGTCGCCACTGAATTTTCTTTTATCCAATTAAGGGAAGGCGAAAAGAACAGGAAAGACCTTCGTTAGAGTCTGAGTAAGGGAGATGGTTATAAAAAGGGAAGGTGTTAACACATTTTCCATCCTTAGTTATCTACGGGCTCTTAATTGCTTTAGCTCACTTTAATTGTTTGTGTGTTTGAAAAGATTTTTGAAAAGGCATTTCGCTTTGACTTCGTAATGATTCACGCTGGAATGTATACGAAGTGTTTGGAAATGTTTTGTTTTGGAAAAGGACTTTGCAATGATTCACGTTGGAATGTATACAAAGTGTTTTGAAAAGGAATTTGAGAAAGTGTGAGGTGTAAAAAGATTTTGAGCAAGCAAAAGAGACTTATTACCTACTCATAACGGTCGTTTCCGTGTTATTTTGCTTTCCTTTAGAATAAAGCTATCCATACCATTAGTTGGTAGGTAACTTTATTCGTTGGATGTAAAGGGAAATTCGAAGGGACATCGGATGGTCATAGAAGACAAGTTGTAGGGATATCCTAGCATATTCATAGGGACGATCATCATCTTTTCGTAGGCAACAATCGGGGGACTAGATCATGTATTCGTTAGGCAACATCGAGGGACTATGCTATTTTAAGTTGAATGGACTATGATGATATTTCGTAGGCAACCGTGCTAAGATACCCCTACGTTCGAGGGACCTGACCATTTATAAGGCAACAAGAGAGAATACCCTAGGGGTGCATGTGTGAGTAGAGTGTATTGCTTTCAGATATTTATCTTGTGATTAGTGATCTATGTTAATTTTTTTTCTTGCCTTACACGCCTAGTTACTAGCAGTTTAATAGGTGCAGAAAGTAAATTGCGGAAATGTAAAGGGTCTTACACTATTACATGGCTTTGGGGAAGATATATAATAGGAAGTGCGGAAAGTAAATGCAGAAAATAAAATCTACGCTATTACATGATAAAACTTACAACCTATACATCCTTTCTAGAATTTAAAATGCAAGAAAATAAATTGCAGGGAAAATGATCTAAGTAAAAAAAACTAAGTCCTTGTATTTTTGGTATTTTGAAAATTAGAGTTTATGTGAAAACAACCTAATTCTAATTGATTTTAATTAATAAAGAAAAAATTAGTGAATACTAGCCTAAATTGAATTAATTAAGTTAGTTAAAAGAAAGGCATTTGTGAAATTATCTAATTAACCTAATTACTAATTAAATTAATTAATTATTTTAAAAAAAGAAAAACAAAAGATAAATAAAAATATGAAAAAAAAAACAAAAAAAACGAGCTTCTGGCAGAAGCTGTCCCAGAAGCTGGAGTGGAAGCGCTGTGGGCATCCAGAAACTGGAGTTTCTGGTGAGTATCCTGCTGAGCGTGTCCAGAAGTGGTAGTTTCTGCATCTGAAGGGGTCTAGAAGCTAGAGCTTCTAGGGGTTCTGCTGTTGGAGGCGCTCAGAAGCTGGAGCTTCTGGGGGTTCTGGTGCTGAAGAGATCCAAAAGCTAGAGCTTCTAGAGACTCTGGATCTGGGACGTCCAAAAGCTGGAGCTTCTGGGAACTTTTCATCTGGGGCCATCCAAAAGCTGGAGCTTCTGGAGGATTCTGGCGCTGGTGGGACCCAGAAGCTAGAGCTTCTAGTGCTGGGGAAGACCCAGAAGTTAGAGCTTCTGGTGTTGGGGAGGACCCAGAAGCTGGAGCTTCTGGAGCCTTCCTTCTAGAGATCTGGAAACCTGTAAAGCAAATAGTGAAAATAAAAAGCAAAAGGTGGGGTTTGAACCCACGACCTGAGAGATAGAGAGTGACATAGTGCGCGCTAGGTGAACCGTTGGGGTGGTGATACATCCATTAATACTGCTAGACTCATAAACATGTAAGTGTTATTGGTCCCTGAGTCAGAAGCGCTGGAGCAAAGCTCCGGTCGTCTTCTCCGGCCATCTGGGATTTTAGATCCTGCAAAATAATCAAGATAAATGCAAATAAAAGACCCTACCCCCTAATTCGAACCCTAGGAATCCAATGGTTGTGTTTTTAGAGCCTGAAAGTCCATGTATCAGTGGGTTCGAAACTCACAGCTCTTATGCCCTAACAATGGCATCATGGGATTTAAGCCTAAAGCTCACATGTAACACGTACCTGTTCTAAAAAGCATCCTGAGATCATACAAACACACAAAAATAATTAGTAATGCCTGGATTGAGAGAAACGATTCTGAGACATTTACCAAATCGGAGCAGTGTGGGATGCTTGATCTAGAGCGTTCTGGGATCGTGTAATGATGTGAATCAACCCTTGGGAACTTCAGGAGCATGAATGAGTGGCTGGAATAGCTTGAATCTGCCTGGAAATCAAAACACAATTTTGCCAACTTTGAGAAAAATTTGAGAAATTTCTAGGGTTTGTAATAGGCTAGAAATCTGTGTAAGAGGCCGTAAAAATACGTCCTTGTCTTGTAAGAATGCTAAGTATATATAGGAGAGTGTATTAGGTCAAACATTGAGTGGAAAATATTGCCTTGAATGCAAAATATTAGATTGAAAATTTTATCAAATCTTTCCAGAAATGGCTCAATCTTGCCTTGATTCTCCTTGCACGAAATTGACAGCTTGTATTGAGCTATCTTGGACCCCAAGCCATGCAAATATCAACCCCAACTTGCCTTATCTTTTAGTTTTATATTTTATTTAATTAAATTTGAATTTTGGATATTTAATTCAAAAATAAATTAAATAAATAAGGAAGTGGCGTGGCAAGGAGTGTATAGGTCATGGATAATCTCAAGAATAAGTTTTGATCATGAAAACTTAGGCCCATTTAGAAAAACTTAAATTTGCCAAGTATTTTTCTTCATGTACCTCCTCAAAAATGCTCAACTTGCACAATTTATATTTTTCTCAATTTTCCATATTTTTGGGTGTTTTTGGACTTTTAGAAAGCTCAAGATGTCTTCTAAACATCCGTTTTAGTTTCATCTTCATTGAAGTTTCCATGCTCATGAACACTTCTTTGCAAAATGATGACTTTTGTTGACTTTTCTAGAAGGACCTGTAATATTTTGATCCATAACTTCCAAATGAAGCATTTCCTACCCAAGCTTGTGAGGCATGAAGTTGTATAGAATTGAATTCTCTTCAAAATGAGCTTTGGTGGAGAAATTTCTGATGAAGTATGTGCAAGTTATGCTTGGTCAAAGTTCTGTTGACTTTTGTCTAAAGAAGCCCTAATTTGGAAACTTTGACTTTTGATCAGATCTTGACTTTTCTTGATGAATCATGATCACCTCTTGATCAAATGATGAATATGACTTCAAAATATTGATGTTGACAAAAATTTATGAAGTTTGACTATATGTTGACCACAGTTGACTTTTTGTCCAATACAGCTGATTTTCAACCATCTA
The DNA here is from genome assembly GCA_021764765.1 of Vicia sativa. NCBI lineage: Eukaryota > Viridiplantae > Streptophyta > Magnoliopsida > Fabales > Fabaceae > Vicia > Vicia sativa. The sequence continues at coordinate 191,101,118 of CM038795.1, read as the reverse complement.
AGCAATTGGATGAGCAATTTTGACTTGTAAGGCTTGAAACTTGATATGGTGATCCCTTGAAGCAAATGATGAGGTATGATGATCACTTAAACCACTGGAAATCCATCTTAACTTGAGAATAGCAAAAACCTAGTTTGTATTGATTACTTAGGATATGGTTTGTCTGGTCAACCCTTGTGAAATCCTTGAGAATTGAGATGTGAATTGTATTGAGAAGTAGGAGGGAAAACTTTGGGGTATAACAGTAAGCATGATAGTATCTGAGAAAATGAAATACTATGTTGTGAAATGCATAGTTTTGTTTTAAAGCGTGAGATTTAAATATATCTTATAATTATGATCAGGTCATGTTATATTAATTTGTATGGTTTTCCATTGTGCGGAAAATAACATGTGACACCCTTTTTATGTGTTCATTTTATTTTACTCTGATTTATGTCATGTTTATTTGGGGTTAGAAAATGGGTGTTACACCCGCCACAGGTAATGGTGGCCATCGCCATCTGGCCCTCGCCACCTTAACTTAGTGGCTACCTCCACACTTTTTCTTCACAAGGTGTCGGTCGACACCTCCACCCGACTACAAGTGGCATCCGCCACTTCCTTCATCACACAAGTTTCGTTCGGAACTCTTTTCCCTGGCGGTCACCATCTAAATTGTGTTCCTCTGTAATTTTTGCTACTCCTCCATACTCCCTTTGATTACTAGTTTTCAAATCCAACAACACAACATATATGATACATTATTTTGCAAGTGTATGAATCGCGTCAGAGTATTATAAGAGATATCGAATCCACAGAGACAAATGTCAATCTATCATAGTCTATTGTCACGATGTTTATCTAAGGCAGATCAAATTAATTTTCTTGGGAGTGTGCAGAGAAAATAAATGATTACAGATAAATAGATTCGGGTAAATTGACAGGCTCGAATGTAATTTACAATGGTCAGATTATTTCTTATTGCTTCTGGATAACATACTTATAGGTAAATATTTTCTACTTTTGAAAATAATCAATTTAACAGGAATTGTCGCTTTCGCTTATTCAAAACCAAGTTTATTCTTTAATCAATGCCTTCTATTGTCACATATAGAAGGTGCTCAGAGCGTTAAAATAATAAACTTATTTTTAAGAAATGTGACTTCTTGACTCAGTTGAAAAGTGATTTTAACTTAGAAATTTAACTAAAAGAGGTTTGTGGCTTTAGATTAAGAACCAGATTTCAAACCCATAAGCGCGTCCAAAAATAGTTTTAAAATCAATTTTCTAAAGGATAAAAATTCTCAATGAACCAAACAAAGCGCTCTCGCTCTTCTTTGATAGGTTGAAAGTAACCAATTTTATCTTCAGTGTTGGATGGCTTTCGATCTTACCCCACAAAAATTTAAGTTCAGAAAACTTTCATTAAAGTCAAAACAACCTTTACAGTGTTTATACAGATGTAACACGGAATGTTATCCTAACATTGGTCCTTACATTCTCGCCTTTAGAAATTATCCAAACATGGAAATAAAATTAAGCATATTAAACTTAAACATGTTAAAACTTTTAAAGAAAATAAAGTTTGCGGAAAACAGACAAGCAGATAAAGGCAGGTAAATAAATAAAGTAACACAAGTGCAATACAAGGAAATAAAGTAAAGTAAAGACAGGTTCAAAGAAATAAATAAAGTAAATGCGGAATTTGTAAATAGAAACCTGCTTCAAATTGGAGACTTTAAATTTGAAACAACTGAAAGTAAATGGCGGTAGGGTAGGTGAAAAAAACAGGAAAGACCTTTGATAAATTTTGAGTTCGGGGGGTAGGTTATGTAAAGGGAAGGTGTTAGCACCCTTTTCATCCGTATTTATCTACGAGCTCTTAATTTCTTTATCCCACCTTTGAAAACTTGCTTTTGTGTGTATGATTTGTTTAAAAATATTTTGATTTAACTTTGTAAAATGATTCTTGTATCAGTCCTCAAGAATGCGTACGAAGTGTTTGAAAATATTTGTTTGAAAATGTGAGGTGTGAAAAGTATTTGTTTTGAGCAAGCAATTAAGAGTAATCTACCCACTCAAAGGTCGTTCTTGTTATTTTGCTTCTCCTTTAGGATAGTGCTATCTGTACCATGAGTTGGTAGGTAGCCCTATCCATTGGATGTGAAGGGACATGCGTAGGGTCATCATATGGTCATTGAAAGCAACATTTTAAGGATACCTTAGCGACTTCGTAGGCACTATCATCATTTTAATCGTAGGCAACATCGAGGGACAAGATCATATATTCGTAGGCAACATCGATGGTCATCGAGGGACTATGGTCTTTATACCGAGGGACTACGATGACGTTATTCGTAGGCAACTTTGCAAAGATATCCCTACATTCGAGAGACAAGACCATTGTTTCTGACAACAACAGAGAGAGGCTACCCTAGAGGTGCAAGTATGAAATTGATTCAATTTAGATATTTATCTTGAGATTAGGGTTATGCTTAGTTATTTTTTAGGTCTTACCATACAATCCTATTAGCATTCATCTAAACAGTTAATATTTGCAGAATAGTATAGTGCGAATTTTAAAACCTAAGATATAACATGGCCTTGGGGAAGATACATAATAAGGTGCGGAAAGTAAAAAGCAGAAAGTAAACCTAGACAATTACATCCGGTAAGCAGTTACATAATCAGAAAAAATTCAAGGAAATTAAACTACGTTATTACAAAATACTCGTGCGACTTATACATCGATTTCTAGTATTTTAAAAGGAAAAAGAAAATATAAATAAAGAGGAAATATTTTAATGAATGTGAAAACATCCTAAAACTCTAAGTATTATAAATAAAAATGTATTTTTATTTTTGAAATTGATTTCAACTAGGAAAACAAGTTAATTAATTAATTAAAAAATAATTACGAAAACAATTTTTAACCTAATTAAAAATAAGAGAAATTTATGTGAAAAATTAGTTAAACATTTTATTAACCTAAAACTAAAATTTAAATATTTTTTAGGGTTTTTAAAGTAATAAAAAAATAATTTTTAAAAGGAAATTAAAATAAAAGGAAATTGAAACAAATAAGCAAAAGGACAAGTACTAAAAAAAATAGGAATGACCCTTGGAAGTGTTGAACTCGTGACCCTAAGGTCACTGGCTCAAAACTAGACCATCAGCCACTTGTTGAGTTGTGTAATACTACAAAACTCAGAAATGTGAAAAAATAACAAAAAGGCAGGGATCAGACTCGTGCCCATAGAGGGGAAAGGAATAGCGCGCGCAAGGTTAACCACTGGGGTGGTAATACATTCGTTCATATAACCACGTTCATAAATATATATTGGTGATAAATTCAAAAAATTCAATTTAAAATCAAAACAAGCACGTGGGACCCCTGGAATTTAAATGAACGAATCACAAAATGCCATGCATGTGACGGTGAGTCCAACAAAGTCAGAGACGCCAAAGTCAAACTCCGGTCGTCTTCTCTGACCATTCTAAAAATCAAACCTGCAAAAATCGAGAGGGTTAGCATTCAAAAGGTCCCTTACACCTCTAAATTGACCCCTGCAAATTCGATGGTGGTGTTCGTTTGCCTGAAGCAGTTGTAGCTAGGATCTGAAGCTTCACATGTCCTGCCCCCGGGGTGTTTCTTATTCCTCCATCAAACCTCAAAACCATTGCATCAAATTGACTCTAGATGACATCATGAAAATATATGAATGTATAAAAACAATTTATATTACGTGAATAGAAAGTTTGAAGATGAAGAAAACTACCAAATTAGTGCAACTTAAGAGGAGGTTTCTGGACTGCTTCAGGCTTGTGTGAGTGTTTGGATCGTCTCCTGGGAACATTAGGAGAGTGACAGGATCCTTGAAACAACTTAAGAATGGCTGGAAACTAGGTTTCGAGTTTGCCCTAACTTTGAAGAATTTTTAAGAATTTGCTTAGGGTTTTTAAGACAACCAATTCGTGTCCCTTGGCATCTGGCTTTGTAGTATATATAGAGGAAGATAACTTGGTCAACAAATATGAAGAAATATATTGCATTGAATATAAGAATATTTGATTGGAAATTTTCATCAAAACTTTCTTTTTTGGCACAATCTTCTTCCAATCACCCCTTCATGCGTTTTGCCAGCTATTTTGGACTTGTTTGGTCCTCAAGTAACTTAAATCTTAAGCCCACACGCTTTATACATCCTTTTGCCTTTTATTTTAATCTATTTTGAATTTAAATGAATAAAATCAAAAATAAATGGTAATATGGCACATGGATGGGCTTAACGGCTCTTGACAATATTACAAATATGTTTCAAGCTTTAAAACATAGGCCCATTTAACAAAATTTCAAGATTGCTCAATATTTTCTTCATGCACTTCTTCAAAATTACCAAAGTCGCACCAATCATATCTTGCTCAATTCTCAACATTTGGAGATGATCTTGGACTTTTTAGAAATCTTAAGATGTCCTCTAAAACCTCTCTTTGGTTTCATTTCAATTGATGCTTCCATGTTCATGTACGAATCTTTGAGAAAATATGACTTTTGTTGACTTTTGAAAGGTCCTATAATGTCTTGGCCCATATCTCTCAAATGAAGTATTTTTTGGGAAAAAGCTATTAGAGGCAAAGTTGTAGAGAATTGAATTTCCTTCAAAATGATCTTTGTTTAAGGAATTTTGGATGAAGTATGTGAATGTTATGCTTGGTCAAAGTTCAAATCACTTCTCCTTAAGAAACCCTAATTTACTAACTTTTGACTTTTGATGAATATTGAGTTTCCTTGATGAATCATGCCCAAACCTTGATCAAATGATGAATATAACTTCAAAATCTTGATGTGGGCCAAGAATGATGAAGTTTGACTGTATGATGACAATAATTGACTTTTTATCCATTACAACTGATTTTCAACCATCTGAGCAATTGATTGAGCAAATTTATGATGTGAAGCTTGAACTTGGCATGGAGATATTTTGAGACATATGAAGAAGCATTAGGTCCACTTAAAGCCTTAGAAACCATATTTACTTTGAGGAAAGTGAAACCTTAATTGTAGATCAATTGCATAGGAGAGGGTTTGTCTTGTTCAATCTTTGAGTGACCTTGAGCATGAAGATGTTTCATGAATCACTTGACCTTAAAATAGGAGGGCAAATTTTGGGGTACAACATTTTCCCCTGTTAAATCTTCTTAAAGTTGAGAGGTTGGATTGGCGTGTAGCCATTCGTGATCTGAAGATCGAATATGATTGAACACTTAAGTATCCAGAAATTTGCACTTGCTGATGCACAGAGTAACGTTGTTGGTTGATAATATGCTTGAAATAAGCTTAAACATGCCATTCAGAGAGTTGATGATGCGAGTATCAAAATGAGTCGTATGCTAGACTTTATCTAGAGTCGGGATTTTCAGGATAATCTTATGGAGGAAATAGGCATTCCGTTGATATCTGAAGGATAATGCTTTTCAGGATGATCTTCTGGAGGGGAAATGTATTCCAGGATAATATCTGAGGAAGAGTTCTTTTCAAAATAATCTTCCAGAGGGGAAATGGGTTCGGGTGATATTTGAAGGATAATGCTTTTGAGGACGATCTTTTGGAAGGGAAATGCATTCCAGGAAAATCTCTATAGGAGAGTTCTTTTTAGAATAATCTTCCGGAGGGGAAATGCATTTCGGTGATATCTGAAGGATAATGCTTTTCAAGACTATCTTCTGGAGGGGAAATGCATTCCAGGATAATCTCTGAAGGAGAGTGCTTTCTAGAATTGTCTTCTGGAGGGGAAATGTGTTCTGGTGATATCTGGAGGATAATGCTTTTCAGGACGATCTACTAGAGAGGAAATGCATTTCAGGATAATCTCTTAAGGAAAGTGCTTTTCAAAATAGTCTTCCGGAGGGGAAATGCATTCTAGTGATGTCAGAACGATAATGCTTTTCATTATGATCTTCTGGAGGGGAAATGCATTCCAGGATAATCATTGAAGGAGAGTACTTTTCAGAATTCTCTTGTGGAGGGGAAATATGTTCCAGTGATATTTAAAGGATAATGCTTTTTAGGGAGATCTTCTATAGGGGAAATGGATTCCAGAAAAATCTCTGAAGGAAAGTGCTTTTCAAAATAGTCTTCCAGAAGGGAAACACGTTCTGGTGATATTTGAAGGATAATGGTTTTCAAGACCATCTTCTAGAGGGGAAATGCATTCCAGAATAATCTCTAAAGGAGAGTGCTTTTCAGAATAATCTTCTGGAGGGGAAATGCTCTCCGATGATATCTGAAGGGTAATGCTTTTCAGGATGATCTTCTGGAGGGGAAATGCATTCCATGATAATCTTTGAAGGAGACTGCTTTTGAGAATAAGCTTCTGGAGGGGAAATGTGTTTTGGGGGATATCTGAAGGATAATTCTATTGAGGACGATATTCTAGAGGGGAAATGCATTCCATGATAATCTCTGAAGGAGAGTGCTTTTCAGAATAATCTTCCTGAGGGGAATGCGTTATGGTGATATCTGAAGGATAATGGTTTTCAGGATGATCTTCTGGAGGCGAAATGCATTCCAGAATAATCTGTTAAGGAGAGTGCTTTTTAGAATAATCTTCTGGAGGGGAAATGCACTTCGGTGAGATCTGAAGGATAATGCTTTTCTGGATGATCTTTTAGAGGTGAAATGCATTCCAGGAAAATATCTGAAGGAGACTGCTTTTGAGAATAATCTTCCGGAGAGGAAATGCGTTCCAGGGATATCTGAAGGATAATGCTTTTGAGGATGATCTTCTAGAGGGGAAATGCATTCCAGCATAATATTTGAGGGAGAGTGCTTTTTCAGAATAATCTTCTAGAGGGGAAATGCATTTCAGTGATATCTGAAGGATAATGTTTTTAAGGAAGATCTTCTAGAGGGGAAATGGATTCTAGGATCATCTCTGAAGGAGAGTGCTCTCATTCATATATTGATTTTTGACCAGCTATGCAACAACTTACAGATTATTTTCGTCTGTGGATGAATTTAACTTGAAAAGATAAGGTTAGCTTTATACACGTTATGATGCATGTAATGCGTAATGATGCTCTCGAAATAAACGAGAATGTTATATGTATCTTATGTATATGTTATGCCAATTTATAAATGATGTATGAATGCCAATATTTATGTATTTCAAAACATATCCATCTTGAGAAGATAACTCCCTAATGTTTTGCTGGAGATGAAGAGAATAATCCTTTAATTTCTGCTGGAAATATTTTTACTGTTGGTTCTGGTTTTTTAGTCTGAGAATATTTCGTTGGGGATTTTCGACTTCTACTTGGTGATGGAAAGAAAAATGATTGCTGAAGATCCTGATTGGAGATAAAAGAGATGTAAACTCCCCTTGATGCACTATCTGACCAAGTTTCCAGGCACAGGTACCGACTCTACTAGGGAACGACAAACTTCGGGTAACACTCAGCTGGGATTGACAAATCTTGGATTAAACTCGGTTGGGGAAGAGTATATTGTCGGGGAATTCAGAGTAGTAAACTCCGTTGGAAATTAATTTCTGTAGATCGTGCTAAGGAAGTCTTGTATGGTGGGGAACTTGTCAAACCCCATTATTTGTCAAAGGACTTACTAGAAATGGTGAACATGTTGGGGATATGGCAATAATTACTGGATAATGCACCCAGTTTCGTTTGATGATGTTGGGGAGTTCTATCTTTGTCGAGTAAGCAATGCCTCTGTGGGGATTATCACATAGAAACTTACGTGAAACCCTCTTTGTGGGGATGTGTTAGTAACTTGGATCATTATCCCAACTCCTAGATCTTGTAGTAACTGTTATTTCTGTTTATTACGCCTATATTTTTAAACAGTAATAATTATCGAATGCATATGATCATTCAAAAGAAATCATTGGACTTATGTGCAAACAAAACAGAAAAATAAAAGTGTTTGAACTGAAAGAGAATTTTTATTGATTGAAGAAAATTTGGAATATAAATAGGCGATAGCATACAAAGAGACAAATATCCTAGTAAGAGGAAATCGTCAAAGAAACATTAAAAAACAAAGAAAAACTAGCTATTTGAAAACAATCCCATAAAATTTCAATTTTGTTATTGCTTATATGTCCTCGAGTGTCTCATCTCCTTGTTGTGGAAGAAGGTTACTGGACTAATTCGTACCATTTGAACTTGAAGCTGATAATAATATGGTCTCTAAGCTGATAGCAATTCAGTCCACCGGGATACCCTTTTTTAAGAAGTTTGACTTGTCGGGTGTATAATTTTTTATATTTATTTCTAATTTTTGCCCGAACCCTTTAGGTTCATTGGGATGCCCTTAGTATAATTGTATAAAAATTTGAATTGTTCTCCTGTAAGAATTCATATCTTTTGAATGTAGTTGAACTCTTGTAAAATTGAAATGTAAATTTGTGAAGTTTTAGATCAAATAACAGTCCTTCGAATGATGAAGTAATTCAAATATTTTAAATCATAACACTTGTAGTCTTTTGTTTGGAATAACTCTTATATGTCCATTAACTATGCCATATCCTGAAGAACCTTAAATGAATGCCGAATTGTCCTTTTTAATTCTGAATTTTGAAGAAAACCTGTAAATCGTACCAATTTGCAATTTTGCCTTAAGAATTCAAATGCAATTGCACATGGATTCTTTTTATTTGATCTTGTACCTTTGAACTCTTGAGTTCATGAATTGATACACAATATTGGACACCAACCCAAATTTTCTAAGACTTCAAACTCAAAAGGCCTTTGTTTGAAACATAAACTCACCTTCAAGTCTCCTTTCTTTCAAATTGATTTATTTTTGACAACATATAAGAAAAATGACTCCATGCACACCATATCACTTCAGCTCTTATTAATAACAAAGAAATTTTAACTTGTAAGCATAAGTGTCCGAATGAATCAAAACTTGAATTGTTGCTCCAAAACCAAATAAGCCTTCCAATCACATTGGCTCACAATGAAGAATTTGATGAAATTCTGGGCACTTGAATTAATAAATTCCAATTAACCCATAGTAGAGGTAACATCCTCACCCATTTGAGAGGCATATCGACTCGAAGCAAATAGCTTGAAATGGTGCAACTCCACGAGGCCCTAATTCCCACTTCTCGGTCGCAATAATAGATGGAAACACGAAACATCAATAAATTGAAATCAATATCCTTTTCTTGAAATATATTTGGAGAGGATAACCGTGTGCTTGATGAATTATCGATAAATAAATATACATTTGACGACGTGGATCCAACCCTCACTTCCAATCCGCATGAGAGGAACTCTCACATAAAGAACCTTGATTGAAAGAAATTCTTGATCCCGCATTATTTAATTAATGACATGAATGCTTTGAATGAAAAGAATGAATAATTGTTTTACGCCAATGACCTAATGGAATCATATTCAGGTGAATGTGAAGCCTAAGCCAAATAAAATCGAGATATGAGGGAAAATTTTGGGGTGCAACAGTTGCCCCTATTTAATCGGCTTAAACTTGAAGGTGAGATTGGCGCAGCCTTTTAAAATTTTAGGAAAGAAGAAGATTAAATACTAAAAGAACCTTAAAATTTGCGCTCCGAGAAACAAGATAGACAATATGAATTTTTTTGTATTATTTTGGAACAAAAATTCTGGTATGTCAGGTCAGGGTTAGACACACAAGAAATAGGAAGCATATATATGTGCCAGGTAAAGATTTTAGACACATAAAGATCGAATTATACATGTTCGGTAAGGATATTAAACACATATAAGGGTAGTATATGTCAGGTAAAGATATTAGACATATATGAGAAAGAGACCGACCGAAGACGACTCTAACAAAGGTTTCGAAAGATACATACCCGATAAGGATATTGGACACACAAAGATCAAATTATACATGTTTGGTAAGGATATTAAACACATATAAGATCAAATTATACATGTTCGGTAAACATATTGAACACAAATAAGGGGAGTATATGTCAGGTAAAGATATTAGACATATACGAGAAAGAGACTGACCAAAGACGAATCTAAGCAAGGTTTTGAAATATACATGCCCGATAAGGACATTGAACACATAAAGCTCGAATTATACATGCTCGCTAACGATATTGAACACATATAAGGGGAGTATATGTCAGGTAAAGATATTAGACATACATGAGAAAGAGATCGACCGAAGACGACTCTAACAAAGGTTTCAAAAGATACATGCCCGGTAAGAATATTGGACACATAAAGATTGAATGATACATGTTTGGTAAGGATATTTAACATATATAAGATTGAATTATACATGCTCGGTAAAGATATTGAACACATATGAGGGGAGTATATGTTAGGTAAAGATATTATACATATACGAGAAAGAGACCGACCGAAGACGACTCTAACTAAGGTTTCGAAAAATACATGCCCGATAAGGATATTGGACACATAAAGATCAAATTATACATGTTCGGTAACGATATTGAACACATATAAGGAGAGTATATGTCAGGCAAGGATATTAGACATATAAGTGAAGTAAACGTCAGGTAAAGATTTTAGACATATACGAGAAAGAGGCCGACTGAAGCAGACCCACTGGGGAGAAAATATATGGAATGGTAAAATCGTTGATCAGAGACGAATTCACGGGGAAAGAGGCCAACCAAAAGAGATCCTAGTAAGGATTGTCAGGCTACGTTGGGCTTTAAAAGGTTGAAAATGTGCAAGAAATACAGTATCCCTCATGTCAAAGACGGGATGTAATTCTTCAAGAGCGGCAATTATACGAATCACCACACCCCAAGTATCGATACTCAAATAACCAAGAAGCAAGAAAGGTTAGACACCGACTCTTACTCGCATTCTAACGACAGAGGCAATGCGGGTAAGATAAGAACTTGCAAAAAGAAAGACACTTAGTAAATGAATTGAGTTGAATAGTGTAATAGACTGACACGGGGTCAAAAGTGCAGATAGCAACAACAACAAGATATGTCTTGAGGAAAATTGATAGGGAATATCACTTGGGATTTTTTTTATGGATAAACTTATCTTCGGAGACGCAAAAGACACTCGAGAAAGACTTTTTAATTTGGCTTATGCTTAGATGCATGTTTGAATTTTATTATTTTTTAGTGTGATGCTCCATATCAATGGAAATGCTACGCATTTGGTAGATGCAATATAATGATGCATGCTTTAATGTTTCATTCGGGATTAATGGATATAGTAAGCTGCCGCGGAAACCAAGGCATTCGAGGAACCAAATATTAATCACCTAGTCTTCATTCAAGAATTGATAATTTGGGCTCTAACAGGAGGATTGTAAGTCTGAAATATTAGCTTTCGCTGATCTACACTACTGGCGAGGCAACTCCTAGGAAGAAACATTCATTGGGGAATGACAGTCATATTGCATAGAACTATCAACTTTATTAGCCCAGGATCATGAGCTCCTGCTAGAAATAGTATGACCGTCCTCTGATGCTGGGGACAAAAGGAGTCTTTAAAAATTATCTTGCCAGCGTAAACCGCACTCTAAAATCTTCCGCGCTGGGGAATGAGTGGCAACATCCAATGGAACACATCCATTAGGGATAATCCTTACTAGGGAGAAGGAACCTCTGTTGGTAATAAAATTTAGGCGTCTCGTGCTTTTCATTCGAACACCTTCAGTTGTGAATGAATAACAATACCTGCAAAAACGCACAATACTGCAACATTTTTATACGTAGAGTGGCAGTTTCAGTCGTTGGCGTGTATACCTGAAATTCTAAGTAATTTCAAATGATTATATCATGTGATGTAGAGCCTCAATATTTTTAGATGCAAAGTTTATTAAAAATGTTGGACGTTTTTTTTGCAAACAAAATAGCAAAAAGTAAAAATAAAGAGACACAATTTGGATAAAAAGAGGAAATTGCTACATAACATAATGAAAAGGAAAAAAGAGGTGGCAACATGGACATGGATTTTTATCGAATTCTGAATCTGTCGTACCCTTCACAAACTTCAACGCTCCTCAAAATATCGCCTTCCAAGATACGTCGATTAGACTGATTCTCTACCTTTCCATATCACCAAGCCGTAGTAAAAGGTGATAACACAATACCATGCAAATCATAAATTCGCTTTAAACCCCTAACTTTTGCTTGGACCACCCTTTTGGGTTTTCGATCCATCGGGATACCTTTTTTTCCCAAGCCGCCTTTCAGGTTTTTGAATTGCCGGGTGTACAATTTTTTTATATATTTATCCCTAATTTTTGCCTAAACCCTTTTGGTTCGTCGATATGCCCTTATTTTTCCTTGGCTAGTCAACCGAACGGGCCTCTTTTAGGCGAATTATTTTTTGACTACATCTGCATTGACAGGGTGAGGGAAATCCTCTCCATCCATAGTCGTGAGCATCATAGCTCCTCTAGAGAAAAATTTCTTCACGATATATGGACCTTCATAATTCGGAGGCCACTTGCCCCGAGCATCTATATTGTTTGGAGGAAATATCCTTTTCAGCACAAGGTTGCCAGTTTGGAAGTTCCGAGGACATACTTTTTTGTCGAAAGCCTTTTTCATCTGCTTCAGGTATAACTGCCCATGACAAATAGCCTCCAATCTCTTCTCGTCAATGAGATTCAATTGTTCAAGTCTATTCTGAACCCACTCAGCTTCATCAAGCTGTACATATGCCATGATCCTTAGAGAAGGAATTCCAACCTCTACGGGCAAGGCTGCTTCCATACCGTATACCAAAGAGAAAGGGGTTGCCCATGTCGAAGTGTGTACTAAGGTGCAATAACCGTGGAAAGAAAATGGAAACATCTCGTGCCAATCTTTATAAGTGACGACCATCTTCTGCATAATCTTCTTTATGTTGTTATTCTTTTCCTCCACGACGCCATTCATTTTTGGACAATATGGAGAAGAATTGTGATGTTTTATCTTGAAACTTTCACATAGCTCTTTCATCATTTTATTGTTGAGGTTCGAACCATTATCAGTAATGATCTTCTCAGGGACCCCATAACGACAAATGATATTCTACTTGATGAAACGTGTGACCACTTATCTAGTGACATTAACATAAGATGCCGCTTCAACCCACTTGGCGAAGTAATCAATGGAAACCAGGATAAAACGGTGTCCGTTGGAAGCAGTAGGTTCAATGCGCCCAATCATATCAATGCCCCACATTGTGAAGGCCAACGGAGAGGTCAAAACATTCAGCGGAGAAGGTGGCACATGCATTTTATCTGCATAAATTTGACATTTATAACAAATTCTGGCATGATTGTAGCAATCATTCTCCATGGTAAACCAATAATAACCCGCTCTCAGGATTTTCTTAGCCATGGTGTGTTCGCTAGAATGTGTCCCGAAGGAACCTTCACGAATTTCTTATATGATTTTGTTTGCTTCGTGTCTATCCACGTATATAAGCAAAACTGAGTCATAATTCCTATTTACAAAACACCCCTATTAAGAAAAAACTTGGCCGAGTATTTCCGCAGAGATTTCTTATCATTGATGGAAGCGTTTTCTGGGTATTCTTTCATCTCAAGATACCTTTTAATTTCATAGAACCAAGGTTTTTCATCCACCTCCTCTTCTACCTCATAAAAAATGCAGGCTCATCCAACCTCAGAATAGTGATAGAGGGGGCATAATTCGCCCATCTGACTTTAAACATGGATGACAGTGTAGCCAAAGCGTCTGCCAAATTATTCTCTTCCCTCGGGATATGATCTAAAGTAATCTCCAAAATATGGGATCAACTTCAAAACATGCTCTCGATATTGAAATAGGTTTGGGTGGCGAGTCTCCCAATCTCTATTGATTTGACTGATTACCAAAGAAGAATCACTGTATACCGCTATGATTTTGATTCTCAAATCAATTGTTGCTTCAATCCCAAAAATACAAGCTTCATAATCGACCATATTTTTGGTGCAATCAAAGAAAATTCTGGCAGTGAATGGAACATGAAAACCTTCTAGAGAAGTAATAACGGCACCAAGACCATTACCCAATGCATTAGAGGCACCATCGAACACCATCGTCCATCGTGATCCTGGTTCGGGTCCTTCTTCCGGACCAGGAATATTACAATCCCTAATATACATAATATCCTCATCGGGGAACTCAAATTTCATCGGCTAGTAATGATCTTGCAAAGGCTGCTGAGCGAGATAATCTGCCAATATACTACCCTTGATGGATTTTTGAGTAGTGTACTGGATATTGTATTCTATTAAGATCATTTTCCAACAGGATACTCTTCCCGTAAGAGCTGGTTTCTCGAAGATATATTTGATCGGGTCCATTTTGCATATCAAGAGAGTAGTATGAGTCAGCATGTACTATCTGAGTCGTTTTCCTGCCGGCGCGAGTACACAACAAGTGTTTTCCAGTAATGAGTATCTTAAGTCGCAATAAGTAAACTTCTTACTCAAGTAATATATGGCATGCTCTTTTCTGCCCATCTCATCATGTTGACCGAGTACACAACCCGTGGAGTTCTCTAACACAATCAAATACATAATCAGTGGTATTCCTTCCATTGGGGGTGAGAGAATTGGAGGCTCTTATAGATAATTTTTTATACTATTGAATACCGTTTGACAGTTGTCATTCCACTTGGTCGTTGGATCTTTCCTCAACAACTTGAAAATTGGCTCACAAGTGGCTGTAAGATGAGAAATGAATCTAGCAATGTAGTTCAATCTCCCCAAGAAACCACACACTTCCTTTTCCATTCCCGGCTCAGGCATCTCTTGTATCGCTTTTATTTCGCAGGATCGACCTCAATCCCCTTTTCACTTACAATGAAGCCTAATAATTCTCCTAATTTCACCCCAAAGGTGCACTTATTAGGTTTTAATCTCAGTCTAAATTTTCTTAGCCTTTCGAATAACTTTAGCAAATGAACAAGGTGCTCTTCTTCTGTCTAAGACTTGGCAATCATATCATCAACATAAACTTCAATATCTCTAAGCATCATGTCATGAAAGAGAGTAACCATAGAACACTGATATGTTGCCCATGCGTTCTTCAGGTTAAAAAGAATCACCTTGTAGCAGAATGTCCCCTAAGGTGTAATGAAGGTAGTCTTTTTCATGTCTCCTGGTGCCATCTTAATCTGGTTGTATCCAGAAAAACTGTCCATGAAGGAGAACACTTTAGCTTGATCAGTAATATCAACTAAAATGTCAATATGTGGGAGAGGGAAATCATCTTTAGGACTTGCTTGGTTCAAGTCCCTATAATCAACACATATTCTCACCTTGTCGT
Source organism: Vicia sativa (assembly GCA_021764765.1). Lineage (NCBI taxonomy): Eukaryota > Viridiplantae > Streptophyta > Magnoliopsida > Fabales > Fabaceae > Vicia > Vicia sativa. The sequence goes on along the minus strand of CM038795.1, from coordinate 191,085,846 downwards.
CTTTCTTCGGCACTGGCACAATGTTCGCAACCCAAAGGGGATAGGAAACAACCTTCAGGAAACCGGCCTCCATTTGCTTCTAAACCTCTTCCTTGATTTTCTTTGACATCTCCGGATGCGTTTTGTAACGCCCTAGACTTCCTTCAAGATCATCGGCTGACCCCATAGACCAACACGAGTCTTTTCAGCATGCTTTGGCCTCACTCGCACGCTTTCTGGGAAACTTTCCAGAAGGTCACCCATCCCAAGACTACTCCAAGCCAAGCACGCTTAACTGTGTAGTTCTTATGGTTAGGCTACCAAAAAGAAGATGCATCTTGTTGGTATAGGTAGTACCAATTAATCTTATAAGCCTCCTTCAACCATGCAGTCTCATACCTGCATAGTCTTAGATCCTCTCATTCCAATGTGAGACCACCCTGCCTCCTTTGGCCTCAGTGTTCCATGCGTAATCACCCGCATCTTTTTGGACTTGGGTGTTACATGCCCACCAGCTTCCGCATGGTTCGTCCTCGAACCACATCGTACTGGGAGAGGTCTGGCTCTGATACCATTTGTAACATCCCGGACTGGATTTAGGATTACCGACTAACCCCACAAACCAACACGAGTCTTTTTAGCATGCTTTGGCCTCACTCACACGCTTTCTGAGAAACATCCCAGAAGGTCACCCATCCCAGAATTGCTCCAAGTCAAGCACACTTAACTGTGGAGTTCTTATGAATGAGCTACCAAAAAGAAAATGCATCTTGGTGGTATAGGTGTACCAATTATCCTTATAAGCCTCCTTCAACCATGCAGTCTCATACCTGCATAGTCTTAGGATCCCTCTCATTCCAATGTGGCGACCACCCTTACCTCCTTTGGCCTCAGGTGTCCCATGCGGTGTAACCACCCCCGCCTTTTTTTGGACTTGCGTGTTACACGTTCTATGAAGCTTTTGTTTTACAGGTGGGAAATCTTCTTTGAGGGGCAATACGTGCATAATGATGTTCGTATCCAACCCAAGCATATCTTCATAAGACCAAGCAAATATGTCCACATACTCACGGAGCATTTTAACCAGTCTCTGCTTGACTCCATCTTCTAATGCTGCCCCAATCTTGATCTCCTTTCGAGCATCCTCGGTCCCCAAATTGATCACCTTTAGAGTCTCTTGGTGCGGCTGAATGACCTTTTCTTCCTGCCTCAACATCCTGGCTAATTCTTCAGGTAATTCACAATCTTCTTCGGTTTCTTCTTCAACTTGATAGATTGGATTATCAAAGTCATAATGAGCCATCGCATAATCGTTATCGACAAAATCCTAGATTAATGGGGGATTGTATCTGTGCGATTGGTAATTTTGTTTTTGTATTTTAGATTGGGATAAAAAATTTAAAAACAAAAATAGAAAGAAAAATAAAACAAAATTTCATATTGCCAGACTTTTTAAAAGATAAGTGAAGGAAAAAATAAAGAGCGAAATATTTGAATGCAAAAAGACATCCTTTATTAATGATAAATTTGAAAATAAAAGCATCGTGGCCCTACAGCATGATCACTATATCTTGGGCATGACGTAGGAATTATGGCATGATATAACAAAAAGAAAATTACTCTTCAAGACGGGTAACCACGGCAGCGTCTTCAGCAAACCAATTTGAGAGCACATGTCCTGGAGTAGTTGGGTATATCCAATTGTGCATATCACAGTCGCTATCAACTTCATCATCAATTGCATCAATGACTTCAATATGGACATCGCCTTTGACAAACTTGACAAGTGGAGAAACTCCTTGGCGCTTTGGGATAGTCACTGGAATTTTCTTTCCTAGCACATAGCCCAAACCCTTCTTATCCATTTGAGTAGGAAGTTCTAGCACACAACCCCAGCCTTTGGGATGTCCAGACTCAACAACAGGTTGATCCTGCTTATAGGACACCATGGAAACTTCTGGCATCTCACCCTTTTGTAGAGGAATTCTATCAATTGATACCGTTTCAAAGGCCTGCATGGAGTTTCCTAGATCTCTCCCTTAATCTCAATGTAGCGAAAGCTTCTTAGATGGCTGACAATGTAATCTTCTTCACCTACATGAATCCAAGGTAGACGTCACAGCACCGGCCCCATGAATCTAAGTGCGTCCAAGCAAACAACAATAAGAGGGATTGATATCCATGACAAAGAAAGTTGCATCAAAAACCCGTGGACCTATCTTGATAGGAAAATCCACCTCACTAAATACAGATCTCCTAGACCCGTTAAACGCCTTAACCACCAAATCACTAGGCCTCAGCACAATCCCTTTGTAGTCCAATTTTAGAAGAGCGGACTTTGGCAGAACATTAAGGAATGATCCAGTGCCAACCAGCACACGGGATAAAGTAGTCCTTGATATCTCCACGGAGATGTGTAATGCCTTGTTATGCTTTCTCCCCTCTGGGAGTAAATCAAAATCAGTAAAGCCGAGACCATTGCTCGCTGAAATGTTGTTTACGATGCCTCCAAACTGATTGACATAAATTTCTTGAGGAACAAAGGATGTACCCAACAAATGCATCAGAGAATTGCGGTGTAGTTCAGAGTCTCTTAGCAAGGCTAGAATGGAGATCTTGGAAGGCATCTGGCTAAGCTGGTCAATTATCTTATAATCACTTTTCTTTAGGTACTTCATCAATTCCTCAACATCTCTAGTCATCTCTGGGCTCAAAGTGGGTGCTCAAGTCTTTCGTATCAATTTATCTCCAATCATGACTCCTTTCCCTTTTGCTTTAGTCTTGGCTAAAGCTTCAGTGTTATTTTCAGTTGGACTGGGCGGGTAGAAGATTCGCCCACTTCGAGTTATTCGACTCTCCTCCACAATGTCATGAACTGCAGGCTTATCTACTTCAAACTTTCTTTCATCAGCCTTGTCAGACTTTTCCTTCTCAGACTTATCTTCTTCAGAAATCTCCATATCCAGTTTCTTCCCATTATAGTAGTATTCGGCTCCGTAATTCCATGGAATGGTTTTTCACTAGTGTAAGGTACTAGTCCAGGCAGAGTGACAGTAACAGGGGTCTCTTTGGTAGGCACATGGGTTGTAATAGGCATCCTTCAGGAGGTGATAGGGATAGTAATCACATCAACCTCATCTTCACCATTCTGAACCTTAACAACCTTTTGAATGAATTGTAAAGTCCCTTTAGTAATCAAACGCTGAACTTCGCTTTTCAAGATTTCATAACCTTTAGCTTGGACCAAACATTCTTCACAATCATCACTACAACCAGGGAAGTCTCCCTTCAACAACAACTATTCTTTTATCCACCATAACGGGGTAGTCAGTGCATCAACATCCGTCACCAGATTCAAACTTTCCTCCTCGCAAATTGCATTGACGACACCCCCACCACGAGGAGGAAAAGGATGTTGAATGACATTAGGAGTAGGAGGTGGTCCAAAGGTAATAACCTCAATATAAAGTAAGTCTTATACCTTGTACTTGAAATCAATACAATTTTCAATGGAATGCCCCTGTGCATTAGAATGGAAAGGACAACAGGCGTTTGCATAAAAATTCCTTAGTAAATTATCTAGGTCAATCCTCATAGTGTGCAGTTCAATCATCTTCAAGCTTTGCAAGTGAGCAAATACATTAGCATAAGACATAGGCAAAGGATCAAACTTTCTTAGGGGTCTCTATGGTCGCTGCCTAGGAGCAACATCTTGTTTTGGAGGAGCAACAGTAGGGATAGTCACAACAGTGACTTGGTGATTGAATTCTTGATACTTCCCTTCCCTTTCCTTTTTTGTTCATACAACGCGCTTGACTCGCCTTCCTTTTTCTTCTAGTAACCACAAAAATACTTCTTGGCACCACCATCATGATTTCTATCAGCACTAACATCCTGGATCTTGCCCAACTTGATCCCTATCTCAACTTTATCACCATACCAGCAAAAGTACTAGTCAGTCTGCAAGAGGAATAGTATGGCCCATCCAGCATACCAGTAAACATTGTTACCATCTCGCGCTCTACCATGGGGGGTTGAACCTTAGCATCTACTTTGCTCCACCTTTGTGCGTACACTTTGAAAGATTCACCCTTCTTCTGGGATAAGTTTTGCAGTTGAGTTCTTGTAGGTGCCATGTCAGTATTAAATCCATAATGTTGAACAAAGGCTTCAACCAACTCTCTCCAAGTTCAAACATGTGAACCATCAAGATCCATGTTCCAGTCTAGAGGCCCATCAGTCAAACTATACTGAAATAAATGCATTAGGAGTTTCTCGTCTTTCGTATAAGCAAACATCCTTCTGAAGTAATATCTCACATGGGTTTTAGGACAAGAATTGCCCTTGTACTAGATCGGGCACTTTGAATTTGAGAGGAATCCTCACTCCTTTCACCAACCCAGATTGGACATATCAATCCCCAAAGCTCCCTAATTCTCAAAGGCTTGCATGCGCTCCTCAAGCATGCGCAACTTACGATCAGCTTCAGTTGGTTCTTCAGCATTGGAAAATCAGTCTTCATAGTTATCTTCCTCCTTTTGAGGAATCGGGATCTGAACAGCTCTTCTGCCTGTGTAGAAGAAAACCAATAGCAGAAGGAAGAAGATCAATCTCAACACCCTATTATGCATGATATGTTATGGGGTATGCATGTATGCCCATGTTTTATTTATTTTAATTTTATTATCAAGGATTCTTTATAGACTTATTGATGGATAGTAAGCATTTGAGGAAAGAATAGTTGAACTGCAAATCACCGAAATTTTCATAAAAACCAAAATGTTTAGTACAACTAACATTACCGACCAAGCTCAAACAAAAAACCAACATTCGTACTGAAAATTAAAACATTACATTAATCATTGTAATTTCAAATAACCAACTAAAACAAATACTAGTCTACTAAAAATGTTGCCCACGACGAGGCCTCAAATCTCTGGTTTCTACGTTGAATAGGTTCACCACATCTTGACAAAGAAAAAGAAATCCACTCACAGCTGGAGGTATCTGATTGTCTTCAAGATCTTCTAGAGCTGACCTAAGTCTCAAAGGCACATCAACAATCAAATGGTTGCACATGTCCACCATACCACGATATTTCCCATAGAAATGTTTGTTCTTCCCTTCTTGAAAGGATACAATTTCATCCCTTTCATCTAACACTAGATTCAAATTATGGATCTCATCCATCCACCCCTGACATTTCTCTCTAAGGCCTCCATAGGAATCTTTGTTGTTATCCCTTTCTTTTCTTGTAATACTCAGCTCTTGGGTTTTCCTAGCCAATTTAGCCAAGTCCAACTCTCGTGCAATATAAACCTCCTCCTTTGAAGCTATGTCATTGTCTAGCATATCACTAATTTGCACTAAAGAAGCTTCTAACTCCAAAATTTTGGCCTCAAGACGAGCTTTTAAAGCTTTTTTTCTTCAACAACCCTTTCTTCATCTCGGTAGGCTTTCCCTCTCTATTGCTGAGCAGTTCTCAACTGTCGACGAAGATCCCTCGTCCCATTAGTGACACTCTTTAAGTCTTCAGAATATCTTATTATGCGTTCTTCATCTTCCTCATTTTTCCTTCTTCTTCCTGCCAACTCCTCATTTACCTCCTTGAGGACATCTTTCAGATTTTCCGCTTTGAGAGAAAGGCGAGAGTTAGAACTTTGTAGCTTCAACCTTTCCTCTTCCATCTTCTTTTCCTTTTCCCCTGAAGGCTTGGGTGAATAAATATGCTTTTGTGCTGAGGGTGATGGTGAGTCGACCTTCTTTTTGGGCGAATCGACATTCTTTTCCTCAGTAAAGACTTGAGGAATTCCTTTAGGAGGAGGAGGATTGTGTGAAGTTGTAGAAGTTTTGTTTGAAGTGGTGGAATTTTTATCTGCCTCTTAATCTTGTAGGGAATCTAAAAGACTATCGTCAGAGCTAGTCGAGCTATAACCCTTATGTTTGGCAGGACTAATGACTGAATCAGAGTCACTAAGAGTACCTGGAACAGTCAGGTCAATGAACTCACCAGCAGCTACGTCGAGATTGTCGTGATGATGAGGAGAAGAAACTTCCGACAATGGAGTATAATCGGCGACACTTTGTTGTGGGCCAGAAACTATGACCTAAAGAAAACAACACAGATATTAGCCATGTAAATTTGGCAAACAAAGAAGAAAAGAAGTGAAAAAGTTGGCAAATACCTGTGGCGTTGGACTGAGATTTACGAGCTCATCCTTTTCGACAGAAGCAACAACAGCTTCCCCCAATGGATTGTGAGCTTCATCAGTTTTGGGGGCACGAGTCGCAGTGACGATGGTTTTATTTATTATTATATCACCTAAATTTAGGTTATCTTCAAGATTTTTAGCCAAGATCACTTTACCTCTCCTTCTTATAACAAGAGGTTGACCGTCTACATCGCCTGCTTCTGTGGATGGATCAGCAGGATTTGAGCTAACCTTTGTTTCAAGGTCCTGGGCCATAGGTGCTTTCTTCTTCTTTTTCTTCACCATTTTGTCTTCAGTAGAGGAAGTTTTCTTCCTCTAGTGGCTTTTGGATTTATGGGAATGTTGAGGGGACTGAACCTCTGGTGAGGGCTGCGCACCAAGAAGAAAGATAAGTCGAAAGGGTAAGTTGAAGATGCAGAACTTAATTCGACAAAATAGATACCTCAGTCTTCTCAGGGATGTGTTGTTTATCCTTCTTGGACCTTTTGGATGTATCGGAGGGAGAAGTCAAATTCGCCAAGCGTTTTTTACTCTAGCATGTAGAAAAGATATTAGTATGTTTTAAGTCATAAAATGGAAATGATAACAAATATACAAATACACCTACATAGGAACCGGTTTTCTTGAGTGATGGAAAAATCAATTCGTCATCAGAAGGTGTGTGATCAGGTACAGTCTGGAAAAAGCATTGTTAAGTTAGAAGTGCCAAGTCATAAAATCAATAATTAGCAAAGAGCTAGAGTCGAACCTTTGTTGTCGAAGGGTCAGATTTGTTGATAGGAACCTTTGGTGGTGCTACCTGAAGAGGGATAGCTAAAAACAAAACAAAAAATAGTAGAGTCAAAGAAATGGAAAAGTCGAAATGACAAAGAAATCAGGCTTTCCAAAAGCTATTACCTTTTGGCACAACAACAAGTTCTCTTACATATTGGGGAGCAATATATAGAAAACCTGGGTAGTCGTGCAACCAGTGCTTTGTCGATACCACCATGTTGTCCTTTTTCTTATAAGCATTTTGTACTTCTGACCAAGAGCTATACCACCAATCTGGGATAGGTGGCCGAAAATCCAATTCCAAAGGGCTAGTCGGTAAAGGAGGAAATTTAATTTTTCCAAAATGAAGTGCATAAAGATACTTGTCTTTCGCATAACCAACAAAAGTAACATAATACGACTTCCACCAAGTCTCAAGTTACTTAGTGCAGTAGAATGATGGCTTAAAAGTTATGAAAGTAAGCATAGGCCTTTGTGCCCAAAGATTGTCAATGTCTTCTTTTACAGTTTCCCAAGGTTGGTCGGTGAGGATGTTGGCCAGCAACTCGTGAGAGTTGAATAGAGATTTGGGAACAAGTTGACAGAACCCAAACTATTGAGCCACCAAGTTGGGTTGGTAGACAACTAAACCTGGATTCATACCAATAATCACAGAAGATAAAAATTGAGGAGTCAGAAAATGTCTCCAACATATTAAGGATCTCTTTTTGTTTTCCTCTTCCACAGGTGGAAACAACTTAGTAAGCCACTCTAGGCCATTGTCCCGTCAGAAAAGGGAGCCATGGAGGGCTTAAATTCAACTTTTGTCAACATAATGTTGAACAACAGTTTGAAGATTTCGGAATTAGGAGAGGTTTTGTGGATGGGGGTCAGTGGGAGAAGACGCTACCAAACAACACGGAGTTGATTTTGGGGACATGTTATCTTCCTGCTTTTGAAAGGTTTAATATCTTTAGCAAATATGGAATTCAGCCATAACTGTAGAAGCCAAAAGGGATCATGCACCAAAACTTTCTTTCTCTTTGGATTAGTAGGGTCCAAATTCTTGATTTGGTTGGAAACCTTAGTCAAAGATGCATATAAAGAGGCCAAAATCACCTGGCCCAAAGCAATATTCTCACCAGTGTGCAATTGGGTGGCAAGATAAGAAAATTTCTTGGCCACCTGCATCGACCTAGAGCAAAAAATAAAATGTGAGAGCCAAAGGGTCAAAAATGCTACGTGTTCCTCATCAGTGATGGGGCCGAATTCTTGTTGGTGGTGGTCGATAAAATTGTTGTATGTTGGGCTTCTACTTTCACCAATATCGAATTTTATGGGCAAAGGGTCATCATCCATGTGGTTGAAAACTGCGCCATTTGGTTTCAACCCCGTAATGGAGGTACATCAAGCAATGTATGAGTGATCATATCACACTTAGTGTGGAATGTGTTTGTCGACCCTTCCCAAAAGTGTAAAGCAACCAACAACATGCGGCTAGAGTACGGATGGCCACAACAATAAAGTTCCAGCAATGTATAAATGCCATTTTCTTCCAGTGATCTCCTTTGTCAGCTTCTAAGCGTGCCATCCAGGCACTAAATTTAGGGAAATTTAGAGGAAGACCTGTTTTGAAATTCCTATCAACGTATTGAAGAGAAATAGGGGTTGGAGAAGATATGATAGGCTTAATTGTGGTGCTAGTGGGGGAAAAAGCCCCTTTGTGTTCTACGTATATTCAGAAGGTGTGTTCGCGGGGAGAGGACCTAGAAAAGCTAAGGGTTCTCCTTCAAGAGTGAAAGGAATGAGTACATGAGATTTCCATATCTTTGTTTTCTCCTCAGTAAATGAAGGTTCTGGTACGTAGGGTTTGCCATCCACAAGACGCATATGAATCTCCATGGATGGAGAAGTGGTGATGTTGTCATTATTCGCAATTGATGAAGGTTTGAAGAAATTTTGAAGAAGATGAACAGGGATGGTGAGTTCGGATTTCTGGGGTTTTTCTCTGAAAAAGGTTGAAGAAAGCAAAGAGAAAAGAAAGGAAATGAGAGAGTGAGCTATTTATAGCCTCATTGAAGAAAGAAGAAAATAATGAGAAAATATTTGTAATTTCCTAACTAAGAAATCGTGTCAAGTTGAAGGAGACGTGCTACGAGATTAAAGCGTGAGTGGTGGGCCATGTATGCCACTAAAGGCGCAATGATGGTGGAAAATTAATGATCACACGTCTAGAAACTAAAAGTGTGATACGTTTTCATGGTTACATGACGTCACAGAAAAAGCGGAATAGTAACGTCCACTTTTGGAGGTAGTGGGAACGATTTAGTCGAATGTTGAGACTGACACTTCAAAGATGCCATAATCTCATATATGCCGAAATTCGAAAATGGAATCTTTGGGGGGGCATTTTGTTACCTTGAAAAATCTCAAGGTATTTAGGCACGTGTATTAAATGCAGATGTCCTCACAAGTTAAGGGTGACTTTCTGAAATAAAGACCCTTTAGAAATTGAGAATAAAGTGTTTGAAAGTTAGGTATCAACATATTAAAAAAAACAATGATTAAAGAGGATATCAAGTTACAATGGAGTTGACCATGAGGAGAATGGGCTAAAATATAAGGAAATTGGTCGGATCGACCAAAGCGTGCAAATCAAGGGAAATGGTCGAATTTGGTCTTGTCGACCATGAAGGATTATGTACTTAGAAGAATTCTATTATTTTCTCTTGTCAAAGAGGGAGAGCGTCGAAGCATTCAGAAGCGATTGAGTTTATAGGAAGCGGTTGAGTTTATAGGAAGAAGGAAGATTCAAAATTCAAAATTCCTAAGCAGTTACCCAACAGTTTATAACACGTTTAAGCGCCAAATAGGTGGAGAAATCTGGTGAAGCGGTTACCTTAGGGTTCAAATGTCACTCGTCGATTGCTTTAGGGCAGCTACTTTGTAAATACTATAAATAAGTAATTTCAATGTAATTTTTGTGTGTTCACTTGTATAATCAAATCACTTGCAAAAACTCTGTTCATTCCGAACGTCGGGAAGCAAAGAGTTGAAGAGTGCTTGATGTACGTGAATCATAACTTTTATTTCAATGCAAAACCTTTATATTTCAGTCATTTGTTCTGAAACCTTTACCTGAATTTTATTTACTTTTCAGCAATCTCTTTGAATTATCATATATGTTGATTCTCTTTTTGGTACACGCTTTGAGTTAATAAAAGATTCAGTCGACACCTACTTTGTTTAGAACAAATCTAGGGTTCACAACGTTCTGTCAGTCACGAGTCACCATAGTTGGTAGAAATCATATTGTGAGCAATCAGATTGTTAGTCGTTTCGTTCAGGCTCCTTCTGTCGGTCACGAGTCACCAGTCAATTGAGTCTAATTGTAGTGTGGAAATCCCTTATACTTGTTCCCTTAGTATTATAAAACTGTTTCTTAGATAAGGATTTTGACAGAACTAGTATAAATTTAGAAATCTTAGCACATGTCTTAAGATCAACTGGTCGATCTTGCGAGTAACCCTTAGTTTTAGGAATTTGGGAGGACCAGTGGTTGTTTACCATTTTCCACAGTAAACGCACTGGAGGTTTCCCGTGCAAGTGTATTCAGTTTGGTTATGGTGGATTAAGTCCTCGGTGGAGTGAGGCAAATCACCTTGGAAGGGTGGACTAGAGTAGCTTGATGTTTCAAGTGAACTAGGATAAAAACATTGTGTTATTTATTTCTTCCTTATCACTCAATCTTCATCAAAGAAAAGTATATTCAAGGGGATTGTTTTTAAAGGAAAAAGTTTTCAAAGGATAGAACCCAATTCAAACTGTTTTTTTTCACGCCTTCAAGTGTTACTTATGTCAAGATGCTCAAGACTCCAGTTTCAAAAGACAAAGGGTACTGAAGACCTTGTGGTTGGAGACTATGAAGACGCGACTGTGAAGATTTGAAAGACTTGAAGTTCTTCTAAACTTATGTTGCAATACATGGTTACAAGACCAAGTGCTAAAAATTCTCAAGAATGTGGTTCTAAAGACTTTGAAGACTTGAAGTTCATTCAACCTTATGTTACGATGCAAGGTTCTTCAAAACCAAGTGCTGAAGACTCTGAAGAGGAAGATTTGAAGATTCTGAAGACTTGAAGTTTTGATTAACCAAATGTTATGTTCCCACTTATAAACTCATGCTCACAGAGGCCTCTAAAGTACAGAAGAAAGAATATATCGTTAACGTGGTACAATAGTACATGGTACAAACAAACGTTTCATTCCATTACCATGAAGGACGAACGCTGCGTACGATCTTGTCCCCCACGTTATTTCAAGCTGCCGCAAGTTTCATATTGCAAATGTACCCTCCAATGGTTACATCATGTATGGAACTATATAAGGGCTTGAAGACTTGAAGAAACAATTGCTAACACATGAGGAACTCTATGCATATAAGTTCTTTATTCTTTGTAAAAAGCTGTAAATTATTTTAAGTCATTTGTACTAAAAATATGTTTACATGTCATCTTGTGTAGAAGCATATTTATTTGTAAACAAACGTGTTATCAAAATATTGTTTGATTGTTCCTTGAGAGACCAGTTGTGTCAGCTTCCCAAGACGTCTAGCACAGATAATCTTAGAGATTGCTATTCACACACAGTTGGCGTGTGTAGGTGTTAGTCACTGGCGGTTGCCTATGCAAGTGTAATCAGTTTGATTATAGTGGATTAATTTCTCGTTAGAGAGAAGAAAATCACCTCAGAAGGGTGGACTAGAGTAGCTTAAGGTTTTCAAGTGAACTAGGATAAAAAATTGTGTTCTTTACTTCTTTCTTTATCTTTTAATCTTCATCACAGAAAAGCATATTCAAGGGGATTATTTTTTGAAGAAAATTTTTTCAAAGTATAAAACCCAATTCAAATCCCCATTTCTTGTGTTTTTCACGCCTTCATTTTGTAACATGTGCATAGATATACGTAACAACAGTTGCACGACTAAACACCAAAAATACATAAACGCAATATATGCTTAAGTGAGTTACTTAGAAACAAAATAATTAACACTGAGATGCTTCTAAAATAGTGTAATATTTTGTAAGGTTATATAGTTATGTATACTGCAGAAAACATACCAGATGAAATTATGAAGAATAGCAAGGAGATCTTTCTCATTACTCGCTCCATTCAGAAGATGAACACAAGGAGAATGCAAAGTAATGTTGTGTTAGAAACATAACATCCAGCTTGCAGAAACATATGAACCACAAGAGTTGTTGCTCGAATTGTGTTATTTATTAGAAATCTTCGTGTAATATGTTTAGACAATAATATTCTGCTCAATAGTTTGGAGTAGTCTACTTTATTAAGAAACACTTATGTAATTTCCAGAAAAATAATTCTTTTGCGAATCGAAGTTTCCTCAAGTTACTTTCTAGTCTGAATACTTGAGAGGGTTAGAGGTCTTTCTAGATTCTTAAAGGTTTATTGCAATCTTTTATAATTAGTAGATTATGTCCTTGTTGAAGGAAAAACCATCCGATGAGGGGAACAAGACATAGGCTTGTTGAGAAGGTGAACATGTATAAAATATATGTGTCCTTTAATAGCTTTCTTTACTTGCTTAAACAGCTTCCGCATCAAATCTCAAAGAGAAGGCAGAAGTAGAAAAATTCTCAAAAAACACAATTCAAACCCCCATTTCTTGTGTTTTTTCTCCACCTTCAAAATTGTATCATGCAATGGTGCAGAATAGTTTGATTACAACAAGGCATCTGACTCCTCCAAATCCTCTTCCACTTGGATTCAGATCTAACCTTCATTGTCAGTTTCATCAGGGAGCTTTCGAACATGATTTAGAGAAATGATATGCACTAAAGACAAGAGTGCAAGAATTGGTGAAGACGAATATTCTCACCTTCAAAGATGCAGGTCCTAATAACTACACAAGAGGCTCTCAATCCCTAAGACTTATGCTTCCCCTAATTTTATAATTGTTGAAAACTTAAATTACATTAGGTTAGAATTCCCTATTAAGTTTATTTCTACAGTCCGTAGGATTCGATATTTTGAATCCATAAGTTTCTTGATCTACAAGCTGAGTCATGCACCAATTATGCAGTCAATCTCCTTTGATCTTGGAACAAATGATACAAATTTTATAAATTGTCTCAAGGACCCATTTATTACCTTTTGTACATAAAGAGATATATTCCAAAACAAATCTTGTTGACCTGTAAAGATCCTGGAAATATATCCAAAGTAAATAAACTCAGAAACGAATCAAGTCTATCAAGATTTTAAGTTAGAAGTGCATGCCTACTGCATATATCAAACCACAAAACCATGGTACTAACACTTTGGATTCAATCAATTATGTTTCAATAAGGTATAATGATAATACTTACGTTCACTAATGTCTTAGATGCTCAATTAACCAAACCCTCATTTGATAACTTGTTAATGTGCATGGCATGATTTAAATGCCAATTCTTTCAAGTTTTAACTGATGCAAATCAATGTGCATGTGTACCATGCCTTAGTTTTCTTTGAAAATTTTCAACCTTTACACCGTACAAATCAATTTGCACACGATATAAATCGCTTGCACTTGTACGGATTTGAAAAAAAAGCAACTTTTTTAACACCTTTTTAAGAACCTCTTCATGAAACTTTTCAATTTAGCTTGGAGTTTGTTCATGATATTTTTCTATGACTTTATCTGATTCATAAAGGTGTTTTGCACTTATAAATACACGAGTTTTCAAATTACAATTCACCTCTTCCAATTGAAAACTTAAACTTTCAAAATTCACATTTCATGTATTTCAACGTTTATTCAAGAATTATTTTGCATACATTCACATCATCTAAACCATAAAATTCTTGAGCATTCTAGAACATTAGTGTTTGTGAATTATAAAAGTGATAATTACTCTACATTTTATTCATAATTTATTGTAAGAAACAAGATAATAGAAAAGAAACGATTGTTTTCTTCTTTTACTTGGTTGGTTTGTATCCATGCTCAAGATTGTGGGAAGCAAGAGAGTTCACTTTGAGAGGATTATTCTCATTTCAACTTGGATGGTTTAAGGTGTTGTTGCCTTGATTATTAGTTAGAGTCTGGGATAGAAAGGCTAGGTTATCTTATCTAGATATCTAACAATATTAAAATCTCTTATGTGATGAAAGGGGATTAGACATACCTTCATATTGCGAAGGGAACTGGGATACATCCTTGTGTTCTTTATTTTATTTATGAACTTTATTGCTTTCTAACTCTTGCACCAAACCATAAACATAAGAACAAATTGTGTATAAAAACCAAAATTTTAAAGTATCTAATTCATCCCCCTACTAGGCACACTCCGAATAGCTTCCTCAAATACAAGTCATGTTTTTAGGGATGGTGATAGCAATAACGGATAAAGTCCTATCTAGAATCTCAAGGAAAAGATGTTTTGAAAGGTATTGTAAGTGGTCCTTTCATTCCCGCTATGGTTGTTAATTTTGTTGGTACTCCTAAACCCAAAGATTCATTTGATAAAGATGGTGAAGAAAAATTCATTTTTGACAAGAAATCAATGAATATTTTTCAAGGTGCTCTTAGCATGGATGATTTTTTTTGTATTTCGGCATGCACAATAGTAAAGTAAATTCGAGATACTTTGGTGGAAACTCATGAAGGAATCATTGAAGTTAAAAGATTGATATTAAATACATTAAGTCAAGAATATGATCTATTCATAATGCAACTCCAAAAATCAATCCTCAACTTGCAGAATAGATTTATGCATTTGACAAATCACTTGGTAAGACTCTTACTACCAATGAAATTAATCTTAAAATTTTTACATTTTTAACAAGGGAATGACAACCAAAAGTGACGATAATATCCAAGAATAAAAATCGATCCAAAATGACTTTCGCAACATTGTTTGAAAAACTTCAAGAATATGCGATGGAATTTAGAAGAGTTAAAAATCATGAAACTCAAGTAAAATATTCAAAAGACATTGCCTTAAAGAAGATAATCAAACATCATGATAACAATCGAGCGGATGACTCCACTAGTGAAGAAGATGACGATCTTATCAAGAAGTTTGAAAATTTTATAAAAAATAAAGAAAAAGGAGATCATTATATAGCACCAACAAGGAAGGTTACATGATATGAATATAGAGAAAAAAGACATATTAAAAGTAAATTCCCTACACTTTAAAATAAGAATAAATACTTCAAGAGAAATAAGGATAAAAAGTCAAAGAAAACATATGTAGCATGGGAAAAAATAATGAAGTAAGTTCATGTTCTGATTCTGAAAGAAAAAATTTGTTAATCTTGAATTGATTGCTTCACACCACTCCAATAATGAAGAATAATAAATTAGTAATGAAATATATTCTTATGCTATTGATTATATAGGTGCTATTGAAGAACTACTCAATAAATGTAATATTTTATATGAAAGAGTGTTAAACCTAAAGAAAAAAAATTTATCGCCTGAAGAAAAGATTGACACCATGGAAAAGAATTTTGAAGTTGAAAAATAAAATTATCTTGAAAAAAAACAAAACCTTACATGCAAAGAGTGTGATTCACTTTATCTCCAAATTGTTCAATTGAAAATAGTTCCTGAAATGTATGAAAAAGGACAAGATGGATTGCAATATGTTCTTAGTAAACAAAGGTATTCAAATAATAAAAGTGCTCTTAGTTATTATAATATTGACATACCAAGTACTAGTAAAATTATCTTTGTTAAAGAAATTGACCAATCCAAAAAGGAAGAAGTGAATAAAGCATAAAAGGTTCATCATCATCATCCTAAGAAGAGATTTCTCAAAAAGAAATCATATGTTCCTAGATAAAGAAGTAATTTTGTTCCTACAAGTTAAGATTGAGGTATAAGTGGATACACCTAATGTTTTCCATGTAAAACATTTTAGTGTTGCAAGTGGGTGAAATGTTTCAG
This sequence comes from Vicia sativa, assembly GCA_021764765.1. Taxonomy (NCBI): domain Eukaryota; kingdom Viridiplantae; phylum Streptophyta; class Magnoliopsida; order Fabales; family Fabaceae; genus Vicia; species Vicia sativa. Next base: position 191,069,940 of record CM038795.1, on the reverse strand, counting down.
AAATTACAACGCATCAAAGAGGAATATTTTTTATCATCCCAAAGGGGGAGAATTTGAAGTCAAGCTTCTCTATGATGAATAAAATTTGATAAAGACAAATAGTAACAAGAAGGAAAAAAATGATCTTCAAAGATAAAACATCAAGTTTAAGACTTTGGATTCAAAAAATTATATTTCAAAAATATATAATGATAATACTTACCTTCACTATTATTTTAGATGCTTCATTAATCAAACCCTCATTGCATGCATTATTCACGTGCATGACATAATCAAAAAGGCAACTTTTCAAGTTTTAACAGATTCAACTCGATTTGCACTTTGGAGCAATAGATTTTAACTTGTATCATGCCAAAGTTTTCTTTTAATTTTTTCAAATTTTACACTGTGCAAATGAATTTGCACATGATGCAAATCGATTTGCACCTGTACGAATTTGAAAAAAACAACAACCTTTTTAACACCTTTTCATGCACTTCTTCATGAAACCTTTTCATTTTAGCTTAAGATTTGTTCATGATTTTTTTCCATGACTTCACCATGATTCATAAAGGTGTTATCCACTTATAAATACACAAAAATTCAAATCAAAATTCACCTCATCCAATCAAACACTTAAACTTTCAAAAATCACATTTCAAGTAATTCAACTTGTATTCAAGCATTTTTCTACATACATTCACATCATATAAACTAGAAAATTCTTAAGCATTCTAACACTTTAGTATTTGTAAATTATTATCATTGTAAGGGAAGATTAATTATATTCGTATATCACTTTGGATTATAAAAGTAATAATTATTCTACATCTTTATTCATCATTTATTGCAAGAAATTCCTAAGTATTAAATATTGTATTATATTATGTGTTTCCTTGTTGCATAGGATGGTTGGAAAAGAGAGAGTAGAAAAGAAATGATTGTTTTTTGTTCTACTTGGTTGGTTTATATCCTTTCTATCGGATTGTATGAAGATAAAGAGTTGATTTTGAGAGGATTGATCACATTTCAATTTTGTTGGTTTAAGGTGTTGTTGCATTGGTTATTGGTTAGAGTCTTGGAGACGTACCTTTGAAATGTGAAGGGAACTAGGAAACATCCTTGTGTTCTTTATTTTCTTTCTACACTTTATTGATTTCTAACTCTTGCACCAAACCATACAATTAAGAAGAACTTGTGTCTAAAAAATCAAAATTTTAAAGTACTATTCAAGGTTTAAATGTTAAAATATTTAGTCGACAAATAGTTTTTCAAGAACATTTGTATATATTGAATAACCTTAGTGAAGTTGATCCTTACTTGACCACACACAAAGCTCTTATAAAGGAAAAATGCCACAGGATGAATGAAAAATGATTGTTTACGAAGCATACCAAACTTTCATAGATTGGTTTAATGGAAGTATTTCTAAAGAGAGTGGTTCATCAGATAATTGCAAATGATTGCCACCTTGGCCTAAGTTTAATGTAATTACTTGGAGTACATACTATATCGGTTAAAAGTTGAGATTAAGCTATTAATTAACTTAATTAACAAAGTGAAAGTCACCATCGCATTTAATTGTTTTCAAATGAATGAGTAAAGAGCGAATAAAAATCAAAATAAAAGAGAGATCGACGTACTGGGGATGGTTATTTAAAGGGAAGGTATTAGCACCCTACACATCTATGGTACTCTGTTGGAACCTCTTTGAAAAATATGTGAATTTCACTAACAAGAGTTATTTGCATAAAGTTTTTGGATATGAGAAAAGTAATGGTTTTTACAATTTTGATTCGGAAAGACGTCGAGAGCCTCGTGCCTACATACTATCAATGCGCAATGATAAAATCAGAACCTCGTAGCTCTTCTAAAAAAGAACAGAGTTATTTGTTGGTTAATTTTAAGAGAAGATATATTTTTTCATCTTAGGGAGAATACTCGACCAAATATCTGTAAACATATGAATGGTGAAACTTTTCATCATAAGTGAAAGGAGGGCTCCAACGTGGATAACTCAACAAGTACGCCACTACCCCTTCAAGTGAAAAAAATTCAACACCATATCAATCAAGGTTATGAACAAGGGACAATTATACCTCAACCATGGAGATGACTCACATCTAATGTTCAAGAAAATATTTTAAAATCAAAAGCCAAATGACAAAATTTTAAAGTGAGATTTTTGTATTTTTAGTTTTTGAAGAAAAAAGTTTCACTTTGATTAAATGAATTATAGTTTGATTAAGAAAAAGAGTTTGAAAATGCATGGACCTAAGTCCAAATTTAATACAAAATAATTCATGTTTGAAAACAAGAAGAGTTTTAGAAAAGGAGGGAATAGATTTTGAAATTAAAGAAGATGGACAAGAGATGAAGGGACTATCCGAAAACATAAAGTTAAAGTTAAAGTAGGAAGGATCTAACCAAAAAAGAAGCAAACACTTAACATAATAAAGTCAACTTAGCATTTCCATCATTTGGATTAAAGCCACACCCAATGAAGTAATATGCATCAGAAGAATCCAATAAGGCACAAGTAACTTAACATGTACTAGATGAATTTTTATTGCACCCGATGAAATTTTAAAGTAACACATGCACACATAAAAGTTTCCAATACATAAAAAATAACAACAACATCCCAAAGTCTCAAAGGTCTCACAATAACAAGGTCTTATCCTAAGTCAAAAGGTCAAATACTCCGATATGTCAAGCCATAGTGACCATAGTTCACAAAGAGCCTTAAGTATTTTAATGTTCAAGTTGATTAGTAATGATTTAAGAACAAAAATAAAAGTCCAAGTGGACGAAGCAAAAAGTGAATATATATATATATATATATATATATATATATATATATATATATATATATATATATATAAACAGATGTTCGAGTAGACAAAGAAAAACTAGCATAAAATAAAAGTCCAAGCGGACAAAAAGAAAATAGCATAAAATAAAGAGCAAAAAGATAAATGACATGAATCGTAAAAATGATAAAATTAAATGACATAAAGTAAATTGCAAGATATTTAAACTGCATTTTAACTTAATCTCTCGGCGTTTTAATATCTAAGGTGATAAAGAGTAACCTTTTATGACGAACTTATTTACCTCATTTCCTTTACCGACATCTAACACATTTCGCATTCGATGTTAGATGTGTTTTTTATAGTAGTGGACCATAACCATACACTTTCTCCCAAGCATCATTGTAGCGGCAAAAAACTCGTGAGTCTAAGCCATTGAATTAACTCAACTTGAAAACAATAAACAATGAAGTTGCCACCACGCTTTTATTTTATCCAACGGACGAGGAAAAAGAGCGAACAAAATCCTAAAAAAAAGAGATCTAGGAACGAGGGTTAGTTATGCTAAGTGTAACACCCCAACTCTACCCCGGTAATTATTATGAAAATCAGAGTTATAAAATTCTTTTCAACAAACAATTGGAGTATTACAACTCAACTAAAACAACAACACGCTAACACAGATACATAACACCTAAACTCGGATGAAACGAAACAACATGAATCAACTTTATTAATATTAAGCAGCTGAACTACATTAATCAACTTGGATGTCATAGCATATTTTCAACTTAAAACAATTTAAAGTCAACAATTACTTTTCATATAGCAACAACAGCTTATAACAACAACAACAACTCACAACAATAACAACTTATAGCAACAACAACTTATAACAACATCACAATGACAATCAACAAATAACGAATAATACCAACAACTTTAACACGCGACTCAATATGTGACTCAACTATGCAAATGCATGTGGTACCATTTGGAGCAGAACTCCCAACTTAAAATCATGTTAGGTTATCGAGGCATTCAACAAGGCATAAGCCTTCAACGTGGTGCCATCAAGGCCAAGGCATAAGCCTTCAACTTTCAACGTGGTGCCAATCCAGGCCAACTTAATAATGCAATGTATGTCATGCGACCTCAACTTAAACAACAAATACACAACAATGCGACAACAACAACATCATACAATAACAACTTAAAATATGCATCAATGGAATCAACTTAGATCAACACTGGTCATTCGACCTACAACTCAAGCATGTCCATAAATTGGGACGATTCAACTTAATCAACATTGGCCATAGGCCTACAACTTCATCAACTGCAAAAACAACTTATCAACGTTGGTCATACGACCTACAACTTCATCAACGTATCAACAACAATAATAGTTTACCAATAAAATTAATACGAGCAAACAACAACCAATTTCATCACAATCTGCAATTTCGCAATTTATTAACAACATCAATATCAGCAAACAACGACAATTCAACGAAACAACACAACAGTTTATCACCTGCAAATTTACAATTTACGGCAACATATAACACATAAAAACAACCAAAATAAACTACAAACAAACCACGTACTTGTTCAGACTATTTTCGACCATTTCTGGTTAATTAATCTTCTGCTAACTTACTCAAATTTTCTACTTTTGAACTACTATTAAACCACCACAATCCCTACAACTCTAAAATAGCTCTACCGACAACTCTTGTATATAAAATAATATTTATGAAAATAATTGGATAATGGTCTGACTCAAGTAATAGCAAAACAACTCTAAAGGATCAAATACATTTATCTTTAATTCTACGGCTTATTAGATATAATTTTAAATAACTCAAAAACAACGTTGACAACTCTAAACATGTCCGAATTACCCAAAACAATTAAAATATGACTCTAAATAACTCAAAACAACTCCTAAAAATTGTATTGACAACTTTAACAACTCTATTAAAATTCAAAATAACTTATATTAATTAATTATCTCAAAATAATTATCTCTAATAAAAACTCTTAAAAATTATTATTATTACAATTATTATTATAAAATACTATATGTATTGGAGTATTAGTAAACTTGAACGGGATTTCAATTTAAAGCATCACTTCTTAAGTGCCAAAAATCAATTACTACAGTAACATGATGTCATTCCATTGTTATAGTTCATGCTACAGTAGACCGAAACCTCAAATTATTATCGAACAAATATCATCTCTTAACATACACATGGATGCTATATTATGTACCTTGGAAAGAATGTGACGTTAGAGTATCTTATTAAACCAAAGGATTATATAGAAATTGAAGTCATATATATTATGGGTTATATACCAAATTGCTATCAAATACCACTACAGTGTCACATATAAATTAAATTAGAATCTCAATCATCTCTCAATTTCCCTCATATATCAATTTCAAACACAATTAATCAACACATATTAAAGATTATTCATCAAAACTTAACAATGTCAAAACTATGAAAATTACGGATTTCAATCTAAACATGTTTCTCACCAAACAGAACAACCACAAATGCATAGTAAATTTCCTATTATCCTAATTTCCACATACTACTCATCATACAACCCATTAGAAAGTCAGAACCCCACCCTTACCTTGGATTGAAGGTCGCTGACCGAGTTAATTCGGTTTGGCTTTCGTTCTACAATTTTCTCGCGCGGCAGTTTTTCTCCCAAGCCTATTCCTCTTTTTCTTCCTCTTTTCACGTATACTATTCTTTTCCCCTTTTCTTCTCCCTATTTTCTAACAACCTCTCCAAAAACCTAATTTCTTATTATTTATAATAACTAATAATTATATTTCTTTTATTGGACCTATTTCTCTACACCTCTCTTTCTACTAATTTCAACCATGTAAGCCCAACAAATTATTCTAATTTTATTATTATTACTAATAGTCAACTATTATTATTATTATTATTATTATTATTATTATCGGCTAGTCAACAATTAATCCAATTAGCGCCTCTTATAATAATTCCGATAATTCCCAACTTCGACTAATTCCAATAAATAATTTCTTATATAATTTAATTAAATAATAAATTAAATTTTCGGGCGTTACACTAAGGGAAGGTGTTAGGCATCCAAAGCATCTACGGTACTACGTAGGAACCTTTTTGAAAATTTGTACATGTGTTCTAAAAAAGAGTATGTGTACAAAATGGGTGGTGGGGGTGAGAAAAGACGTATTTTTAAAAAAAAATTATTTGATGGATCTTCTAGTGAGTTACAGGCCTACATACCAACAACGTGCAATGTTGAAATTAAAACCCAATGTAGTTCGGGTAAAAAAGACTAAATTGTGTGTTTATTGATTTTAAGAAAATGGTTTTTTAGAAGAAAGCCACAAAGGGCTCAAAAAGTTTGAATGAGATTGTGTGTTTGTCTTATGAAAAATGGTCAAAGTATTATTAAATGGATTGAAAGTTTATTAATAAAAGAAGTTTGAAAATGCATGGACCTAAGTCCAAGTATTTCATGAAAGCAGTTCGAGTTTTGAAAACAAGAATCCTTTGAAAAAGATGATAGATTTTGAAAATTAAAGAATATGGGAGGAGATGAAGAGGCTAACCTATGTACATAAAGTAAAAGTTAAGGGCAAAGAAAGATCTAATCGGGTGAGAAAACCAGTACTTGACAACAAGAAGCCAATACCACATTCTCATCCTTTGGACCACACAAGCAACAAATAACCAAACAAAAAATCGAGCTTCATATAAATCAATGTCTCATATGAATTCATGTCTCAACAAAAACGAGCAGAGTAACGGCTATATTTGGAGTAAATCCACTCATGATCAAGTATAAACAGAATAACCTGCATACAAGATAATAAACCAAGCAGTATAGAATAATACCATGATCACAGAAATCTCCGAGCTGAGGTTGAGGTCCTAATCATAAGTCCAAAGGTCAAACTCCAAGCATAGGGATAGTAACCAAGTCCAATTAAAAGTTTTTTATGTTTAGGTTGAATTATTAGGTATCTTGAAAAAAAACAAAAAATAAAGCTCTAGTGAGCAAATTCAAAATGACAAGAAAATAAAAATGCTCAAGTGATTAAAGAAGAAAAATGATATCAAATGTAAAATGCTAAAAGTAAAGTGCATAAAATAAAGAGCGTAAAGTAAAGAGCGGAAAATAAAGGCATAAGATAAAAAATAAAGTAAATTCAATGGTTAGTAATTTGTTGTTAGCAAGGTGATCATCTTGAAGCTTACGCAGAAGACTTGCCAGAAGCTTGACAGAATCATAGCGACCGCACAACAAGTTTCAATTACTTTTTGTCAAGTATATTACCAAAAATTTAATTATTAGTAAGGTTAGCCAGATGACCATCTTGAAACTTGTCAAGTATATCATCGATTTGGAGCAATCACCACTTGATCAAATATGATTGAGAATTTCAATTGGACAAGGTTAGTGAAAATTTGCCAGAAGCATGATTAAAAAGTCATAGCGACCACACGACAAGTATCTCAGGTGTTGAACCAAAATCAAGACTCAAGAAATCTTTTGGGGCTTTTTTGGACATTAAAGTTCAAGCCACCAATTGATCATTTTCTGATTCAGGACAAAAGACAAAAATAAAAAGAATAGGGAAGCAGGAACAAGTCTCAAAGTCAACAATGCATCAGATGAATTTATCCAGCCTAACTTTGTCAAAATCAACCAACTATCTTGCTGGATTTGGTCATGAGACCTATCAACACCCAAGTTCCATTGATGTTGAGGAAATTTATAACTCCAAAGAAAACCAAAAATCAGCAATGAGTTTTTAATAATAAAACAAGTAAAGATTGTTTGAAAATGAATTATTTAATTTGACTTTAATTGATGAAATACATAATGGTATCCATGCACCAATATAAAATTCCTAGAAAATTATCCAAGGTCAATCAAAGCTCAACAAGTGGTGACAAAAATTTTCAGAACTTTTCAAAGTCAGAAACTATATTTTTTTGTTTTTTTAAAAAATAGAGAAATTAATAAAATAAACCAAAAATTGACAAAAATAGCATAATTAGAAATAAAAAATAAAATAAGATCACCAATACCTCTCAAATGACCATTGGATCCTTCCATAATTTCTTCTGAATTTTTAAATGTCAAAAAGTATTTTAAAAATTTAAAAATGTCACATAAAAGAGAAAAATCATAAAAAAATATCAAATCTGAAAATAAAATTATGAAAAAATAAAAATAATAAAGAGAATATTTCAAAATATTTATGTGAATTTTTTTAATAATTTTTTTGTCATAAATGAATTTTCTTTTCTTTTTTGAAGTTGTTAGCGTTTTAAGTTGGCATTAATTTTGGTAAAACTAGGCTTTAGCAATGTCATGATAAATGTCATGACATTCAGAGATTGAAGATAAATCCTACCTGCTAAGGATGTTAAAGGACAAGTAACCGAAGCTAAAGTCGGCCGGAAATTAAAAAATCGATGTCATAATGATGTTATGACATTCAGTGACATTCTGCTCGCAGAACTGCTTTTTTCCGAGACTTTTCGGAAGTTTGTTGAGTGCTATTTTATGTTTTTCTTATTAGAAAGCATGCTCACGTGGTTGCTAGGTTAATCTTAATTAAACCTAAATTGGTTGTTGAAAAGACCATGTTTTTAGGATTAAATTAAGTGAACCCTAGCTATCTTTATGGAAGCCCAAAACGAAGTTTCGGATCGCTTCTATAAAAGGAATTCAACCCTTACAACCGTGTTGCGCCTCCGAATTTATTGAAGACATAGCGGTTGTTATTTGTGTACCGTTAGGATTTGTAACTGGTATTGTGTAATTCTAGTTTCTTGTGAGCCAAGCAACTATCAATTGATAAGTGCCTCGACTAGGATTTCGTAAGGTAGTTTATCACTCAAAGCTTTAAAGCACGAGTGTTTGTCTCTTGATTGAAAGCTTTGAAGCGAGATCAAGATAGTTTATTGAAGTGTGTCTTCACAATTCAATTATTCAATAGGTTGATATCACCGTGATTGAGGGGAGTGAGTAGAACTCGCATCTAAGTAGGACTTAGGTTGAAGTTGCATTGGGTAGGTTTTAAGTGAAGGAGATAAACGGTTGGTTTATTCCAATTAATTCTACTAATAGTGAATTTCCTCCCGGCATGGTAGCCCCAGATGTAGGTGTAGTTAGACACCGAACCGGTAAACAACTTATTGTGTTCTTTATCATATTTATATTTATCACAAATTGTTAACAGAGTGTCGATAGTGTGTCATAACATTCTCTCGTGACATCACGATCCGCCAGAATTTCAATTGGCATCGAGCGGGCACCGTGCTTATTTCGGGTGAGATCTAGGATAATAGTTTCGCATTATGGATAAGGAAGGAGGATTTGGAGGTAGACCACCCATTCGGATGGGTCTAATTATGAGTACCGGAAGCCTCGTATGGTTGCCTTCTTAAGATCGGTGGACATTAAAGCTTGAGAGTCACAAAGGATGGAAACATCCCACCAAGCTTGAGAAAGATGGGAATACTGCCTTGAAACCCGAGGAGGAATGGAGCAAAGAGGAAGAAGAGCTAGCTCTAGGAATTCTAAAGCATTGAATGCTGCTCAATGGTATTGACAAAACATCTTTAGACCGGTCCATCAATGCGGTGGCCAAGGATGTTTGGGACACTCTCGAACTACTCGTGAGGGATATCCAAGGTGAAGATGTCAAGACTTGATGCTCACTACCAAATTTGAGAATTTGAAGATGAAGGAAGATGAGATCATTCATGAATTTCACATGAATATTTTGAAATTGCCAATGCCTCGTGAGCACTTGGTGAAAAATGTCGAAGAAAAGTCGGTGAGAAAGATTCTCGATCCTTGCCTAAAAGGTTTGCAATGAAAGTAACTACAATGAGGAGGCTCGTGACATCAAGACCTGAAGGTTGAAGAACTTATAGGATCTCTTATGACTTTTGTGATGGGAATCAGTGAAACTGTTGACAAAAAGAACAAGAGCATAGCACTTGTATCTAATACTGAAGAAGGATGCAATGTGGAAGATGAAGAGAAGATATATGAAGCTATAGCTATGCTTGGAAGACAGCTCAACAAACTCATCGAGGATTGATCCAAAGTCAAGGTCAAATGTCAAGGACATTGCATCCGACATCGCAGATCTTATGACTCAGAAGATCCAAGTCGAGGAAAAAGGAAGTCAAGGCAAGAAGATCCAATGTCATGAATGTGAAGGATTTGGACATATTAGAGTCGAATGTCCCACCTTTCTAAAGAAACAAAAGAAAGGAATGGTCATCACTGTCCGATGGTGATTCGTGAAGTGAATCGAGGAAGAAGGTGCCAAACTTGTCACCGCTCTCGAGTGTACAATTCGATATGGATTCTAGTGATGAGGAAGTGACATTTGAAGAGCTTGTCAAACCTACGAAGTTGTGTGTAAAAATGGTGAAGTTTGTCGCCAGAACGAGGAACAAAAAGTCGATTGAGAAGTTGAAGTCGAGAATGTGAAGCTCGGTGAGAAAAAGGAAAACACACCACTATAAATCACCTCAATAGTGATATTGTAATGTCAACTCCAAACTTGATCGATGTCTAAATCACAAAATGTTGACATCCGCATGTATAAGTTGGAAGAAATTCTTCACTTGGACAAAATACGAAATAAGCATGGTCAGGATATGTGGTCGAAAAGAATCCTGGTGACATTAAGAAGAAGAGACATGGGAAACCAATGTCAAAACAATTGGCACAACACAAAACAGAAATGTATCCGACTCGGCATGTGGCAAAGAGATCCGTTAATAACCGTGAAAGGAACAAACCGCAAGTCTATGGCAAATAAGATGTCATACCACAAAACAGGAATAGGTCGCCTCGGGATATGTGGAGACTAAGAAGTTTGTCAATAACAAAAGGAAGAATGCACCTAATAAACCAATGTCAAAACAGATGTCACAACATTGGGTGCAACATCAAAATCATAGAAACATGAATGTAAAGTTTCAAAGATGGAGGTGTCATTATTGTGGAAGGTTTGGCCACATAAAATCTTTTGCTACAAAGTTACATGGATATCCTAATCAAGGGTCTTATGTGAAGCCTAAAACCAACAGGTATCATACTCTCAACAAAGGAAGAAGAAGCTGTTCGTAGCTAACACTTCTTAGTGTGTCTACCAAGAAAGATTGGTACTTTGACTGGTTGTTCCAAGCACATGACCGGAGACAGAATCTTCTCAATGATGTTAAGCATCATTCTACCACTTTGTTACTTTTGGAGATGGAGCTAAAGGAGAAATCAAAGGTGTTGGAAACTCAAACCGCCCGGAGTTCCAAACCTAAATGAAGTGTCGCTAGTAAAAGGTCCGAATGCAAATCTCATTAGCATAAGTCACCTATGTGATATGGGATTCACAACAACTTCACTAAGGATGAATGTCTTGTAAACAACGATGAATGTGTAGTGATTATGAGAGGAGTCGATCAAAGGACAACCGCTACATGTGGAAATCGAGAAACCACTCTCCTCTATGAGTTCTACACACGTGAAGAGAAAGTAAAGTTGTGGCAGAAGTATCCGTCATCCACATCTCAAAGGAATGAGAAGGATAAGTTCCATAGAGGAGTCGAAGGATACCAAGATCTTTCATAGACAAAGGGAGAATGTGGAAAGTATGAGGTTGGACAGAAATCGTAATGTCACACTCAATGTCTAGACATCCGACCGCCCTAAAGTACTAAAACAAAGTACTAGGATCCGACATGAAAGGATAACCAAGTATCTTCCGCCAAAGGATACAGAGAGTCTTGAATGAAACCCTTTGTCGAGGAGAAAAGATCATGGTGACTTCCATCTATGTTAATAACATAGTATCCGGAGGAATGTCGACACATTGATGGAAGGCTCAACACTTCTTTCAGAGCAAGTATGCAAGGAATTGTGTCAAGAAGCTTAGACCGAGTAATGGCAGCCACACTAGACTCTTACCTCCACATTTGAAGTTGTCCAAGAAAACAAGTGGAGAAAGTGTTGATCAAAGCTTGTGTAAAAGCCTTGATGGATGTCTCTTCTCAAGAAGCAATCTTATCTCTTGGATCAAGAAGAAGAAAATCTGTAGCTTTATACTATGTTAAATACATAGCGAAAGGAGAAACCGCTTAAGATGATCCGATAAAGCAGATGAATCGACCACAATGTCATGTGATGTCATGACATTGTACAAAGACATTGTTACTAAAGCTCTTGAGAGTGATCAATTTAAGACTTTAAGGGACAAATTGGATATTTGTCAATTTGAGGAGTTGTAGCAATTAACTGTGCCTACAACAAGGGGTGAAAGGGATTGTTTACTTCAATTATTTATAAGTGGGTTACTTAGGTATTTTCATCCTTATTTTAAAAGATCCAAGAATAGGAAGAGACACCCACATATAAGAGTTTCCTCTTTTGAAAGTAGTATCACACTTTCTTCATTCAAAAGAAACCCTGAAACCCTTTGCCATTTTCTCTCTCTCTCTCTCAAAAACCATCATCGAAATATGTCTTCATCATCCTCTTCATCTCAAGAATCAGGATCTCCATCTCTCCCCATGGCTGAAGCTAGAGCAAACACCAAGCCATGCAAGTCGAATCTCGAGGGTGACACCATCAGCAATGGCCATCGACCCGTAAAAGGTCAAGAAGTTACGCACAAGAAATGCAAGAAGGGCTCAAGCATCTCCTTCTAGTAAGACTTCAGTACCATCATCCTCTGTTCCCTCAGAACTAGTAAACAGAGAAGGGTCTAGGTCAGTGCATGAGGCCATAGCTAGGATAGTGTCTGATATCCTAAATGAGAACAAATCTGCACTGGATTACACCCCCGAATCATAAGTCTTCTAGCCCTAGCTTAGCGGTTGATCCGATGTCAATGAGAATGTCAAGACATCCGTGATGATGTTGACTCACCCGTCAAGGATGATGTAAATCCTTCGCTTCAGCCTCAAGGATGAAATGATAATGTAATGGAATCCTACCGATAATGTGAATGAGATCTCGATGAGATTCTTGAAAATCCCCATATCATTGTACCGATAAATCTCTATCTCTCGCTAGTAACATCTCCGATAGCATTCTTGAAGAAACTCCAAAAACAAGTCGATGACAACTCGAAGAGTCTTCCGAGAAAACACTAATCGAATGTTGATTCTCACATCATCAATCTAGATGAAGAGTTTTCGATAATGACCTCATAGCAAAAGTTAATCCCAGCATTGCTAGGAGGGTAATGAATAGGAAAGGAAAGCAAAATGTCATTCCAAGTCCTGTTCAGGAGAAGGTTACTAAAGCTTCTCATAGGTCTCCTAAAGTTGTGAACCAGATCGCTGAAAACTGCAAAGAGAAGGCTAAAACTTCCAAAGGGAAGAGTAATATGAAGAATACAGGTGGTACCTCTAAGGCAAAGAGCACCTCAATTGTGAGGAAAAGGAAAGCATCTGAGCCCTCAGATCAGGATGATTCTGATTTTGATGTTACAGAATGTCTCGACATTCATTCAAGAAAGAGGTTGTCTCTTGGGAAAATGCCCATGGTCCCTGCCAATTGACAACATTTCCTTCCACCACCTCGAAAATGCTAACAAATATGTGAGTTTGAAGAGAATTGCACTTGAAAGGAACCAATAAAGATGCTCTTGATTGCAAGGATGTGATTGACCTGATCAAGGAAGCTGGGTTGATGAGAATTGTGGTGAAGTTCTCCAATTGTTATGAAGGTTTGGTGAAAGAGTTCATTGTGAACCTATCAGTGGATGTCTTGGAAGATCGCAAATTTTAAGACCGTGTTTGTCAGAGGAAGAAAAGTGAAGTTTTCCCCAAGTGTAATCAACAAGTATTTGGGGAGATCAGATGAGGCTCAACCTGAGCTTGAAGAAACTGACAATCAAGTGTGTCCGACCATTACTGCCAAACAAGTAAAACATTGGCCTCAAGGAAAGTCGCTAGCAATTAATTATGTCAATTTGCTATTCGCACAAGATAGGTGCACCAACCTGGTTCCCACAAATCACAAGTCAACCATCTCCATTGGTCTGCGAAGGTTCATCTTTGTTGTTGGAACAAAAGCAAAATTTGATTATGGAAGCTACATTTTTTATCAGATCCTAAAACATGCCGATGCTATGCTATTAAGGGGCCAATAGCCTTTCCCTCCCTACTGTGTGGAATTCTAGTAGATCAGTACCCTGACATACTTGGTGAAAGAGATTCAATATGAAAAAGAGCTCCTGCCCTTGGCTTCCACTACAAACTATTTCAAGGGAAGCATGTTCCTGACATTGTCATGACACCAGCTGAGACATCAAATGTCAAGGCCAATTCTCAGAAGGCAGATGTCATTGCTGTGCTAAGGGAGACCTGTAGGGAACTTGAAGCAAGGAAGCAGACCCTTGAAGCACTAATCTCTACTCTTGAAAAGGAAAAAGACACAGAGGTTGAGGAAGAAAGGCTTGATGGTGATACTTATGCTGCTCATATGGAGGAAGATGATGATGCTGACCAAGCAGTTGCTGGTAAAGAAGGCTCTGAAGATGTGTCCTTTCACAGTGCTTCTTCTGGAGAAGAAAGAACTTGAGTTGTTGCCCATGTTGCCTCTGATTTTTATTCTGTCAATTTGTTCTTGTTTTCTTGTACCATATTTTGTTTTGAACGATTGTAATCATTTGTGTTGACAGACTTGTAATCCTTAACTGAGGTATAACTTTATGTGCTGGTTCTTTATGATTGAAAGTTTGGGAAATTGTATTGTTTCCTTTGGCCCTTTATGGCTAAAAAGGGGGAGAAGAATCATTGTGTGGGAAACTATGATCAACTGTGTGTGACAGTGGTTGGGACTTTGGGAAATTGTATGGCCTGTTTAAAATTTTGTATGTGGGCAATTGTGGGAATTGTGGGATTTCTGTATGGGTAGAATTTATCTTATCTCTAGGTTCTAGTTTATTTAACCTTAGAACTAGTTTGTCTTCTCGCATATGTACTCGATAGGTTAAGTAGTTTTAGCCAAAATGTGCCAAAGGGGAGTTTGTTAGTGTTTTAAGTTGGCATTAATTTTGGTAAAACTAGGTTTTAGCAATGTCATGATAAATGTCATGACATTCGAGATTGAAGATAAATCCTACCGCTAAGGATGTTAAAGGACGCCTCGTAATCGAAGCTAAAGTTGTCCGAAATTTTGCAGAAATCCGATGTCATAATGTATGTTATGACATTCAAAGACATTCTGCTCAGAACTGCTTTTTTCCCGAGACTTTTCGTGAAGTTTGTTGAGCTGCTATTTTATGTTTTTCTTATTAGAAAGCATGCTCACGTGGCTGCTAGGTTAATCTTAATTAAACCTAAATTGGTTGTTGAAAAGACCATGTTTTTAGGATTAAATTAAGTGAACCCTAGCTATCTTTATGGAAGCCCAAAAAAGTTTCATGATCGCTTCTATAAAAGGAATTCAACCTTACAACCCGCCTCGAATTTATTGAAGACATAGCAGTTGTTATTTGTGTATCGTTAGTATTTGAAAGTTGGTATTGTGTAATTCTAGTTTTCTTGTGAGCCAAGCAACTATCAATTGATAAGTGCCTTGACTAGGATTTCTTGTAGGGTAGTTTATCACCAAAGCTTTAAAGCACGAGTGTTTGTCTCTTGATTGAAAGCTTTGAAGCGAGATCAAGATAGTTTATTGAAGTGTGTCTTCACAATTCAATTATTCAATAGGTTGATATCACCGCGTGATTGAGGGGAGTGAGTAGAACTCGATCTAAGTAGGACTTAGGTTGAAGTTGCATTGGGTAGGTTTTAATGAAGGAGATAAACCGTTGGTTTATTCCCGAATTAATTCTACTAATAGTGAATTTCCTCCGGCTTGGTAGCCCCTGATGTAGGTGTAGTTAGACACCGAACCGGTAAACAACTTATTGTGTTCTTTATCGTTATTTATATTTATCACAGAATTGTTAACAGAGTGTCAGAGAGTGTGTCATAACATTCTCTGTGACATCACGTATCTGCTGCCAGGAATTTCAGAAGTTTAATATATTTAAAATATAAAATCAAAAAAACGTAGGCCTTTGGATCACAGTCAAAACGCGTTAGTAAGCTAATCCAATGGATCAGACGCATTGTGCTTGATATGGACCTCCTTGGTTTTCACACCGGATTAAGAATTAAGATTAAAATAAAATGAAAATATGTGTTGCGTTGGATCAACTCTAATTCACTAAAGTAATCAGATCCAAGGGCTCCTATAACGCGCGCATGGTAAAACGTCATCACTGGATCAAATTTGAAAAAGTTACATGGTTGTTTGTCATTGGTTGAAGACGGACACATATGTCATATTCAACCTCTAGCCATCTCAAATTTGAGTTCCTCGACATGGGAAATAAATTCCTTAGACTGGTACCATTGGATTCGTCTCTTCAAGACGATTCTAATGGTACCACCGCAAAAAATTTATTTCACCTGTACAAAGAACAATTTAAAGAAAAGTAGAAAAACAGCGAGCAATTGTTTTTAGAAATTCAGACTCAATTCTCAATGATAATGAAAATGAAAACCAGAAGAAGCATGAGCTTCATAAATGAAAGGACGAAATCCTAAAAATTTATTTGAGGTGAAATAATTGAGAATTCTACCTAAAATAAGTTCATTTTCAGAGCTCTGAAACTTGACTTGGATAACACGACTCAGAGAACCTCAAGGCACGATTCTTGCTCTGTTAGCTTCAGTGAAGTTCAAGGAAGAAGAATGAACGGTTAATTTCAAACTAGAATGGCTTTAAGAGTGAAAACGAAATTGCAAAAATGTGAGGTTTGGATTGAGTTTGGCAGCGATTGGATCTCAATGCTTGAGGAAATGAGTGAGGAATGGTACTCTATTTATAGGGAAGTAAATTATGATGAAAGTGAGAGGAAATTGTGATGAAATTATGCAAACCAAGATAGCTGAAATCCTGTCAAACGTGTGACTTTAAAGGCATCAAAATAACCTCATTTCAAGTGGAATTTGCATCAAAACGCATCTGGACAATTAGTTAAACATGTTTAACATCTAAACTTTGAGTAATTTGCCTTGTAATCCAAGTTTACTTATGGTAAAATTTCTAATTCGAAGCAAAAATTGGATGTCATGGAGCCTTCTTCAAACATGTATAGCTCATTGCTCAGGGACCTTTATGATGCAATCTTGGACTCTTTGGAAAGTTGAGGTTACAAACTTTACAATGTGCTTGGAAAGGTGTAATTTGGCATCTTGAGCTAGAATTTGTGCCCTCTTGAAATCGTGAGAAATCATTTGATTTTCCACACTTAGAAAAAATTCTAAGTCTTTCACAATAAATGACTTAAATCTTTTCAATCCAAACATGGCGTTCCAATAAAAGTTTGCTCTTGGCCATCAAAGATGATCTGAAGTAGATCTATCAAAGAGAATTTTTCGAAAATAACCAACCAAAAACTCCAAATATTTATAGAGTCATGGTCTTGGGAAGTTGATGAAAAATCATGAAATGACCTATAATCTTTTGACTTCTTCAGGAAACTTCCAAACACTTTAAATCTTTGAAACATAAACAGAGATAAATTTCATCTCTTCAATATTTTTGTGCAACAATAATGAACTAAAGGTGATAAATCAAGATCAAGATATGATCTCTTGAAGTTGATTGATCAAAAATTGAGAAATCCATCGATGACTTGTAATCTTTTAACTTCTTAGGCAAATTTCCAAACATTTTCTCTTCCTGCCAATTGAACTAAGTTGTATAAGACATCCTTAGGTTCATTGTGAAAAAGTGTGAGCTCAAGAAGACAAGGTATGACTAAGTTATGATCCTTTGAATTCATACAAGATAGATGAATTATCAATCTAGAGAGTTTGCAATCGTAGACCTTCAAAACAATCTTGTCATCAATTATAATCCTTGGGCCAAAGAATATACATGTTGTAAGTCCTTTTAAAAGTCAATTGGCTTTGGAATCATCCACAAACTTCACACAAACACCAAGATATGGTCTTTAGAAGCCCAAAACCCTAATTTCAAGATAGATGGCCATGGCATGTAGAATTCTTCAACTTTGATGATATTCTTCACATATGAAGCACACACTCAAGACGATAGACCATAATAGATGAAAAGATAAGTCTTCAATATGAAACAATACTTCAAAATCTTGAGAGTTGGGGAGAGAAGGCATGGAAATAAACTCATGAACCTATAGACTTCTTGAATAAGAAACTCTTGCATCATCCACCTACATCACAACATCTAGAGAACAAATTATATACTCATCATGATTATCCAAGTATCAATCATCACACATAAAAAAAACAAACACATTAAAAGGTTCTTGGTGGTCTCCCAAGGGCAAATCCAAAAATAAGAGAGAGAGAGAGAGAGAGACCTAATTTATGATGTTTGGGCAATGCAATGGCATGAGATGTTAGATAATCTTAGGGGGGAAATTGGAGTATAAAAGCTTCCCTTATTTAAGTGTCTTCTATCCGTAGATAAGAAGGAAACCTTCGCCTCGACAGGATAGAAGATACTTAAATATAACACAAGCCCTATTTTTGGCCATAAGATGTCATGCAATGCTTAATGGTTATACAATGAAAAAAAATGAACTTCATAGGGGAGACAGGACATCATTGGGGAAGAAAAATTAATAAGGCCACGCTAAGAACAACAACTCATCCAAGAGAACAAACTACTAGGGGGAAGAAACTCGGTCTCATGGGAGGAAAAACAACTCCACTGGGGAATGAGAACTCAACTTTACTGGGGTAAATCCCAAAGAAGAGACATAATAACATCGACTCAATACATGAGGAGGAAGAAAAGAAAATAATAGCAACGATCCACAGATAAACGACAAACTATCTCTTCAAAGAGGAGTTAGCAAAGAACAAGAGAATTATGCTGAATTTCTAAAGTTAATAGACTATCAGTTCCAGAGAAAACAACGAAGAACTTCTGACCGAAAATGGTTGAGAAAATAACATTGGTGATGGATTAAGTCTCCCAAGAGATCTGGCATTTCACAAAGAACGGGTCTCAATCTCCTCTTTAACGAAGACATTTCATCTGAAAAGGGTAATAAATCAATCATTCAATCAATGAGCTAAAATTTCTCCCATTGGAGAATTCAAGAAAATATTCGACAAACTACCTCCCATAATGACAAGGCTACCATTTATCGGTAAAATCAATCTTTGACAAACTACCTCCCATAATGACGAGGCTACCATTCATCATTAAAAAATCTTCGACAAACTATCTCCCATAATGACGAGGCTACCATCTATTGGTAAATCATATCTTTGACAAACTACCTCCCATAATGACGAGGCTACCATTTTTTGGAGTCGTATCTTCGACAAACTACCTCCCATAATGATAAGGCTACCATATATCAGAGTCTTTCAGCAATAAGCTTGTAAATCGCCCATTAGCATACCGAAAATAAACGTTCAACAATGATCTTGTAATTCACCCAACGAGACGTCCATCAATGAGCTTATAAATCACACATCAGAGATAAACGGATAATCAATAATGAGCTTGTAATTCACCCATTGACATACCGAGAAGAAACGTTCAACAATGAGCTTGTAATTCACCCAAGAGACGTTCATCAATGAGCTTGTAAATCACCCATCATAGATAAACGGATAATCATCAATGAGCTTTTAATTCACCCATTGGAATACCGAGAAGAAATGTTCAATAATGAGCTTGTAATTCACCCAAGGAGACGTTCAACAATGAGCTTGTAAATTACCCATTGGAGATAAATGGCTAATCATCAATGAAGAGACCACCACATGCTGTTAGGAAATAGATGGTCGTAATAATACTGTTAGAGGATGAAAATAGACTTCCTGAGGAAAATCAAGTTCAATCCTGCTGAAGAGATAAAAACATAGCATGTGATGCCAGTATGCCTCAACAGAGCAGTAGTCATACATGCTTTTCTGGGTAGAATCCAAGTTACTTCATGGAGATATCCAGCTTTACATTAATGTCTCATGCTCGAAAGAAAATTGTCACAGGGATCCTATTGGGACCTTCCTCGAACATCACCATACTTGTTTGGTATTAGGACCATGCCGTTTTATCCCTTTGATTCACATCATCCCAAGTAAATACACTAAAATTGCAAAAAAGTTCACAAGTATGTTCTGTTTAATCTGTTCATTTTGAAATGTATTTTCAATAATAAAAGAATATTTTTATAAGATGAATAAGATAATATTGCAAAGAAATTGGATAAAGGCTCAAATTTTATTGATAGAATGGTAGCCTGCCAATAGCATGACTCCATAGATGATTACAAAGGTTTGAAAAATGGCAAATACATGGAAAAGGTACATCGGAAAACAATGACCGCTATCCTCCCTAACAACTTTGAACTCATGTATTATATGCTTCAATTAAGGTGTGAAGATGATCCATGTATATTATTTCTCCTACGATCAAGTCTTGTCTGATGTAGTTACTTGACATAAAAGTCCCTAACTTTTTCCTAGACTTCCCTTGCGGGTTTTCAGCCTACCGGGAAATTTAATCTGTTTATGTCTATAACTTTTTGCCTAAGTCGCCCTTTCAGGTTTTCGACTTAGTGAGCTATTATTTTATTTATTTAGGTGAAGTATTTCTTGACTACATCAGCATTCAAGGGATGTAGGAACTCCTCGCCATCCATAGTTTCAAGAATTAATGCACCACCAGAGAAGGATTTCTTGACAACATATGGGCCTTCAAAATTGGGAGTCCACTATCCCCTAGAATCAGAGCTTAAAGAGAAGATCTTTCTGAGCACGGGGTCGCCTTCTCTAAATACACGAGGTTTGACCTTCTTATCAAAAGATTTCTTCATTCTTTTCTGGTATAACTGACCATGACACAAAGTGGTCTTTCTCTTTTCTTCAATCAAATTCAACTGGTCAAACCAATTGTGAACCCATTCAGCATCTAATAACTCAGCTTCCATGATCACTCGCAAAGACAAAATATCAACTTCAATGGGGAGCACTGCTTATATGCCATAAATAAGAGAGAAATAGGTTTCCCCTGTTGAATTATGAACTGAAGTCTAATACCCGTACAAGACTTTTCGCCGTCGTGAGCAAGTCCTAGCCACTATTGTATTATAAACCTACTAAGACCTCTAAGTCTTTCTATTTTTGCGGAGAACATCCATACCTGTATTCTTTTACTAGTATAAATAAAAAGCACAAACAATAAACACGATATTTGTTTAAATATCATACTTGAATTATATCACAATAGCAAAAACACAATGCTCACTAAAGTTTTAACACCCACTAATTTGTTTAAATATATCTACTCTACAACTACAAAACAATTATATAATTCCAAAATAATTATGTGGATTTCTTAACCCATCCCATAAGGGTGAGGCGCACCCTGTGAAAACCCCAATATGCCCTTCATAAAATTGGAGATTTATTTCCGGTACGCACTATTTTCTGAAATATTTGAGTGGAACCGGAAATATACTTCTAGTATGCACCATATTTTGAATTTATTCTAAATTTGGTATCACTTGTTCTCACTTTCTTAAATATTTGAGTGGAACCGGAAATATACTTCTGGTATGCACCATATTTTAAATTTATTCCAAATTTGGTCTAACTTGTTCTCAATTTCTGAAATATTTGAGTGGAACCAGAAATATACCTCTGGTAAGCACCATATTTTGAATTTATTTTAAATTTGGTCTCACTTGTTCTCATAGTTTAAAATCAGAAATATACTTCCAGTTTACACCCAACATTTTTCAACGTGATTTCCATGATATAGGATGATAACCGAAAATTTATTTCCGATATCCCAAAAACAAAAATAGAATTTCACATAAATATATAAGAAGGACATGTAATGGGTTAAGAAATTCAGTATATAATACTATCATCTAATGATTATGAATCATTCTCAAACACTATTTATAAGGTATAAGAAGAACTCAACAACACTACAATTTTTGTCATCTCTTATAAATACAGATAAGATAAGATGCTTTATGATAAACTAAAAGTGATCATGATACTTAAAAATATAGAAAATTTAACTGTATATGATCATTGAAGCCAAGGTCAGCAACAAAAGTGGAGTGGCAAACGTGTATGATCCAACTAAGACTAATGAGATAAAATCATTGTTGAAAAGTTCTTGACAATTAAGTGCCAAGTGATTTTTGTGATTCTCATTCTGGTTTGCTTGTAGACAAGATAATGGTCTACCATTAGTAATAAAATAAGTGGGATATTAGCTTGACATTTGCATTTGTTTAGTTAATGACATGATTTATTAGTGAATGATACGATGGTGATGGAACTATACAGCTCATAAAAGTCTTCAGAATTGTTTTCATCGTGGCTGCCTATTCTTACCTTAGAACATGACATCTTATCATATCATAATTAACAACTCACTTTCATATAGCAAAAAATAAATAGAATTTTTAAAAATGAGTTCGTACCATCAACATATGAGATTATTTTTTAAATTAATTTGTCAGAAATTGATAAATGTGTTTGACTATCCAAACATGTCCATTTTGTCCATATTATTTTTTACCTTATGAATCAAAATTTTAAGCTCATATTTTTTAATGTGTTTCCATTTTATTTTTTTACGATCATTTATATTATTATATTAAAATTATTATAAACTTTTATATTTTTAAATTTAAAAAAAAAAATAGTGTTAATGTACTCACTGCATCTTTATTTATTTGCTAGACGTATCTGTCTTAACTATACATATTCCGTTCTGTTTTTGCAAGTATTTGTGCGATAGAGATAAAAATGGCAAATATGTCTATTTGTTACTTCTGATCATAATATAATTATTATGGAATAACAAATATAGATCTTATTTAATTATGATTTATATGTGAAAAATATTTTATGAAGATTTATTTATTTATGTTTCAATTGTGATAAATTTTAAATATTTTGTAGTAGTTTATCTTGCACAAAAGACGGTTCATTAAGTTGCTAAAATGTGTAGTTAATTTAGATTCCTCAAAAACTATAGTATATCCTTAATTTCAAACCTAACTGTAACTGCCTTATTTCAATTTGGTTCTGTAACACCTTATGATTAGTGGATTTGGGGTCATGTGGTGGGATATACTATGGCCCCATCAAAAAGAAAATAAAATATGATTGGTGCAGTTAATTACTGAAGAGCACATGTGTCTGTGTCTATAATCAACTATAATTAAGCAACAAAAGACACGGCAGAGGAAAAGGAGTGAGGTCAAATTAAAACTTTAGTTTAGTATTTTTCGCTCTGAACACCACACATGCAAAGCTTTTTCTGCAAACAAAAACACATTGGAAAAAGTAAGTGAAAATTTTTGAGCTTATTGACGGTTTGTGTACAAAGCTGCCAGCCATAGCACGCACCTCTTTGAGTCAATTATATAGTTTCTTCTTTTCATGTTTAAAGAGCCATTTGATGATGATCATAGGGTCCATATCTTTTGTTGTTGGAAATATTAGCATTTTTACTAATATATTCTTGTTTTAATTAGTAAATTAATAGATAATTACCAAACATGTTAAATTATTGTTAAAAATAACAAAACTTACCTAAAGTCCTAATAACATATGATTGATAAGTGTGCACACTTGGTAATAACAACAAGTTTTATATTTTGTGAGTTAAACCATTACGAAATGAGATCATTGACACATTTATCATCGTAATTGATATAGTAACTAAATATCACTCTAATATGTTTTGTTATTGTTTAACTAAGACTAACTTCAGACTCATATACACTAAAGTAGACAATTTTGAGATAGTTCTATAGATACATGATCTAAATGGTTTATTTATTTTTTTAAAACTTGTTATATACAACATTCAAGGAGAACTATCTCATGATCCATTAGCAAAAGACTCATTAAAAGTCGAAACAAAATATTACTGAGGACTAAAATTTTCAGCCACAAATCAACTTTAGGAGTTCATAGTCTAGCTAGTTAATGATTTAGTGCTCAATATAAAGCATAAAAGAATATCTATCTTTTAGTAGAGATCAATTCTTGAATATCGTTAAAGCTGATTTTTGAATAAGATGACCAAAATATTTATGACACATATTCTTAAATATCATCAAGACTGCCATTTGAGTATGATAATCAGAATATATGACACATATTCTTAAATATCGTTAAGACCGATTTTTGAAATGACGATCGAAATATATAACACATATTTTACCTATGATTTTGAATTTTCAAAATTATCATATAGTTAAATAGAAACTTTATAAAATATTTATCAAATTTAAATAGTAATTATATATCATTGCTATTTATTTTGTCTTTATTAAATTATGATTACCATACAAAATTGAGACCGCTATAACAAATATGGTTGAGAAGAACATAAGAAGAAAAAAAGAAATAAGACATATTAGTTTAAGTCAAAACAGAAAAATTGATTGGATGGTTGGAGAGTATATTAATGCAAAGACAGGGAGGACACACTTCAAGTGAGACTAGATTATCTCAGCTGTCACTTATATATGAAATGATATATAACAAAAAAACCATTACCATTACCTTCTCCTCTTTCTCTCTTTTAGCCAGCATATTAGAGTTTGGTTGCAGCTGTCACATTTCTTTTTCTCTCTCCTCCACTACCTTCTCTCTCTCATCTTTTCCATTAAAATAATTACAAAAAAAACTTTTTCATATTATTTTTTATTTCTTAATCAACTAACACCTCTGTTTCAAACCACCATACCACATCATCATATTCATAAACCATACCCACCTCTCTCTTTTCTCTCTTAAAATTCATCTATTCTCTTCTATTAGGAAAACAACCAAGAGGTGTTGTTGAAGGAGCAAATATCCCAAACAGAAATCAAAAGAAGAAGAAGTAAACTTTGATCAAGAAAGACTCGTCAAGAATGAGAATACCAAAAGTAGTTAGTTGATTTGATGCATGCATAAACTAGTAGAAGAATATCAACAAACAACCACAACAAACATTAGCCAACAGTAGCAAATTTTGTTGTTAATTTGATGCAATGGCTTATCCACATTATCGATCACAGTTCGGAGACACAACATTCACTAAGGTTTTTGTTGGAGGACTAGCTTGGGAAACTCCAACCGATGAAATGCGGACATATTTTGAACAATTTGGTGACATTCTTGAAGCTGTCATTATCACTGATAAGAACACAGGAAAATCTAAAGGATACGGATTTGTATGTCTCTTTATTTTTTCTCCTTATCTCACCTTTTTTCATTTGATGATACATGTCGTAATTATTATTAACACGTCATATGATAAATATTGAAATTGTAGGTAACATTTCGTGATCCGGAATCTGCAAGAAGAGCTTGTGCTGATCCAAATCCAGTAATTGATGGAAGAAGAGCTAATTGTAACATTGCTTCTCTAGGACGTCCTAGACCATCACCACCAAGAGGTTATTTTCATGCTTTTGTTCTTCTATTTTTACAACACTAATTAATATTAAATTTTTATTTTATTTTTCAACTTAATCATTGTTTATGATTGATATATACACTATTATTATCTTTATCTACTAGAATACATTTTTTAAACAAAATTAATGAAAAAGTAAAATTTGTCTTTCGTTTATGTGTCTAATTATTGATTTAGAGAGATTCTTTATGAAATTGACATGTAATGTTAATTGTTAACTAAAAAGAAGTAAAAGAAATATTATAAATTTGATCATATTATTTAAATACAAGTACAGTGATTAACAAGTAAAATATCGATTTTTATGAGTTGAACAAAGATTTCCGAACAATATCGTGTATTTTTAATATTTGAATCGGAGTATTATTCTGACTCTGGTAGTGGTAATGCAGGCAGAGGTAGTACATATCAAGGTGGGGGAGTAGGAGCAGGGACAGGCGGGGCAGCGACAGCAGTTGGGTACGGTGGTGTTCCGGCGGGAGGGGCAGCACAAATGGCAGGAGGAGCAGCAGCTACACCAGTAATGTATCAACCATATGGGTGAGTTAATAAATTACTGTGTTGTGATTTATTTATTACCCATGTTATGGTAAGTTATGACAGTCAAAGGAAAACTGGTCCATCGTATTAATTATATAACTGCATATAGACGCACACATTGCTGTCTACATATGTCTCTTGACTGCTCCCCCTCCAATTACAGTACCTCTCATTGTCAGTGTCAAAATCTTCACCTTTCATTTCTTATAAAAAATTATTTTACCAATATAATCGTCCAAACTTTGCTTACTTTCTCCGACAATCAAATAATTTAGTAAACATTTAGGGTTGGTACGTTAGCGAAGGTTTGAGACATGACGATTTTGCTCCTTTCAAAATCTCAGGTTTGAATTTCATTATGATGTAAATAATCTCACTTATATCTGTCTATACAAAATTTTACTCGATTGCATACCATACAATATAACAATGAAGGAAATGGTACTATAGCTATAAAATTTAATTACATATTGATTAAATTAAGGTCCCCACACGACAACAAAAAGCTAGTGATATGAATTAATGCTTGCAATTTATTCACCCAAAAAACCTTACAATATTAACTTCACTACTATATTACTACTCCACAACAATAGAAGCCTACCATTTTAAGTTATTGCTTCTCTAAGAAAAAAATACATTACTGCATTCAACGTTTTTCATTCCTTATATGTTTTTTAATTTAATTCGTTTCATCTCTTTTTTTCAGCTACCCCACCTATACTCCTGAATATGGGTACCATCAAGTAAGTTTCTCCCTCCCATAATCATTTATTATGATACAAAACTATAAAATTTTCATTAATTTTCACATTAGTACTTAATAGTACTATATTTTAAAAATAGTTCCGAGAACTGATTGGTTTGATAGTAAGAGATATCTTCCAATTTAAGCTGAAGTCCTGGGTTGCGTAGAGATGATACCTTGATTGTTGGTTCATTCCGCAAGATACTTACTTATTAACTTGTTATCGGTCTCGTTAGTTTGATCTCTGATTTGATTTTTGAAACATTAAATAGAAACTATATTATGGATGATGATAATATTGGGCTGATAAATGATTTGTAATTATGAGTATAGGCCACAATGTATAACCCTCAAATTCAGCAAGCACAATACTATCAACAAGTGTATGGACCATCATCTTCAACTGTGGCCTCACCATATTATTATGGCTATTCTATGCAACCAGCTGCACCAAGGGGTACATTTTCTACCCCTCAACCACATCGCATACCAGCTGGACCATCCTATCTATACTACCCTACTACACCAATGGAAGGCGCTTCCTTCTCTCCTGCATATCGTCCATTTAATCAGCAACCAGTAATAAGGCACCCGTCTCCTTCCCCTTCTCCGACAGGTAATTTTCTCTTCTCATTTTATTAAATTATTATCGGTGTCAATGTCTCAGATTCGTGTGTCTGACGACGGTATCTTTTGAGTTGAATATTCATATGAATTGTTATGGTCACTTACTTAGTGACATACAATATATGTTATGATTTTGCTATAACATGTGGACATAGGGGTCCACATGGGTAACACAAGACCCATGTGAATGAGCTGTCTTGGTGTGCTATTAACCGTATTATGTATGTATGGGTCAATGAATGAGAGAGAGAGGGTCATCATATAAAGTAACAGTGAATGCATGTGGTTTCTGTAGGAATTGTGCATGGTGGTTAATTCTTTAAAGATCCAGTCAAAATGGTCTTTGCTTTTCATGCATTGGCCCACTTTGCATTCTCTGGTTTTTTTAGATACTGCCCATCTCAGAAATTCATGGATTTTCATTAGCTGTATTCACAAAAAAAATGCACCATGTTGGGTCCATATCAATGGTGCATATTCTCATGATCGTCTTTGAAAATGTCTAACACAAATTACTACACAGCATCTAAAATTTGTAATGGTTAAGTCATAATTAAATAGAACATCATAAAATATTTACCATAGTTAAACAATAAAAACGGCTAAACAACGACTATTTTGATCAGAACTTTTACAAATTTGAAACTTGTGCGACTTTTTCTATTAGTATTATCTTGTTAATTAGGTGAGTTTAAATCTCTTAATATTTGAATTATTTGTGATTATTAATTATTTATTATGGTTGGTATGATGATCAGATTCACAGACTCAGCAACGTACCTCATCGGAGACAGCATCCGGAGTAGTTATAACTTCGGAAAGTTCAAATACTCAAGGGAAGAACAACTAATAAAATACTATATACCCTTTAGTTTCAACTGTATAATAATCTTCAAGTTCAATTTCTATCACATTAATATTCTTCATCTTTTTCCATATTATTATTATTATTATTATTATTATTATATTTTCAAATTTTTTTCCGGTCGACATGTCTTTTAAACGACAGTGGATCGAGTAATCAACTTCATGGAGATTATTATCTTCATTATCTTTTCCTGTCTTTAAGCATTTTTGGTTTAAATGATTGTATTTTTTTAGTACTAATTATTTCTTTCTTTGGTTTTAGTTAGCACATGAGCATGTTACATCTTTGAATATGTGAAAAATACTAAATAAGAAATTTTTTCTCTTAATAAGAATCCAGTTTGAAAATAACATAGTATAGAAAATAATGAATGTAATGTGTTGATGAAGTGAAAGGTTTGTTGAAGAACGGTCTAAGTTCTTCTTTCTTTAGGCTATTATGGGAAGAATAAATTGTGGCCATCATTTGTGGATTTGTTTTAAATACTCTAAAGAGAGTCAAGTATACACCCTCCCTACACATTTATAAGCAATTTTTTTTTTATTAAATTTTTTTAGATAGTAGACTATTATTATTATAGAAGATTAATAAAATAAATAAACACTTTGATCTATCTGATAAAAAATAAATAAAAGATTTCTTAAATTTTTTTAGAAAGTAAATTATTATTACTATATATTTTTTTAGATTTTTTTAAATTTATTTTTATAAATCTATTATATTTATGTCTTTTTTTATATATGATTATTTAATACATTTAAGTTTCAATAATTATTATTTATTTCAAACTAAATTATATTATATTTGTTGTGCCTAAATTTATATAATTATTATATGTGTCTTTTTTTATATGATGAAACTAATAAGTTATATTTTGACTATACAAATTATTCATAGTTTCTTTTATTTATATTATTCATATAATTTAATTATACTCGAAAAAATTCACTCGTGCATGAGTACGTCTGACTAGTTTAGCTCTAAAATGAATTATTTGATTAATTGTGCATATTGAAAAATTAGTGAATTTCTTAACTCACTCCATGACCTTGTCCATTCCAGTGAAATTCTCAAATTGTCCCTGAAAATCAGAAATATACTTCCGATTAGTATCCCATATCATAAAAATCACGTTGAAAAGGGTTGAGTGTGAACCAGAAGTATATTTTCGATTTCAACCTATGTGTAACTTTTAAGACCGCAGTTGTTCATCAAATATTGAGAAATTATTTTCAATTCAGTTTCATATACACGCTTTATCCTATTGATTTTATTGTTAAAATAAAACAATTTAAATTTACAAAATAAAATAAAGCATTAATATTTAATTTAGAGAGATAAAAAATTTATCGTATGTTTTGGTCTAAAAATCAAGCAAAATCATGATCAATAATTATAGTCTTAAATAATTTCCCGATTTTTTTAACACTATAATTATTGATGCCCGATTCTTAGACCAAAACATACAATAAATTTTTTATCTTTCTAAATTAAATAAGCTTGATTTTATTTTGTTAAATCAAATTATTTTATTTTATCGATAAAATAAAGCGTGAATGTGAAATTAAATTGAAAATAAATTCTTAATTCTTAATATGACATTATTTAGTATAGAATCGAAAATATATTTATGATTTCACTCAAAATTTACAGTAAGTGGTGCCAACCAAAAATATTTTAATTTTGTAAAGGATATTTCAATATTTTTATAGGATGTGCTCTACCCTTATAGGGTGGGTTAAGAAATCCACAAAAGTTATAAGCTTAGTATTTTCAGGCAAACATTAGCATGGGGACCAAAACAATGTGGTTTTCGATTTCACATGTTCTTCATTTCTTCTTACCGCGTACGCATCTCGCTTGCGCTGAAGGTAGTTCTTTGATCATGACTTCCGTCATTTAGGGACACTTAATAGATAGACTGTGAGTGAATTTTATAATTGTTAAGTCTATCTAAGTTTTAATTGATTATAACATTTCAATGACTTTTTTATACTATGGTAGAATTGAGAAATATATGATTAGTTTGTGTTTGGTTGTATTTGCATTGGTCTAACCTTCAATCGACATATGAAGTATCACATGATACTAAATCGATGTCTCCTGATCTCGACTAACATGTTATTTATTTTCAGACGTAAACAAATATCTCTTTCTGACTTTATCATTAGCTGTAGAGTGTGAGATGAAGCAATGTAAATAATAACTATCACATATGATATTTATCACCATTGCATTGTAAAACAAAAAAAAATACGTTGTTAGATACTTTGACTTAGCTTGTGGATTTGCGGTTTGTTAGATACTTTGACTTAGCTTGTGGATTGGCGGTTTATTAACTAATTTCAATTTGATTACCCCAACGATAATCTTAATCTTTTAAATTGTTTGCGTAATGGCTCTACATGGCCATTAGACTATTGTTTCTACGGATTTATCAGAGGGTGGCTTGAATTCACAAGATTCTTCTTTGTCGGTTTGCCTTGATGGCACTTCTTCTCCGGTAACTTCTATTTTTGTGACTCAGGTACCATTTTTAGCTAAGGTTTATGATTGACCTAGATAGTGGCTTCTAGAAGTTATATGTTGGCCAAATAATTAGGGTACTTTTCTAGAAAGTTGAGTAAGAAATTAAGAAATTAGGGGATTTAGAGAAAAAGGATAGGATTTAAAATTCGGGTACATCAAACTCAGATGTCTTATAAGGATGTCATAACATCTGATCTGACATAAATATACAGGCAAGGTAAATCACTACAGAAAATATAAATAACACATCATAATTATTCATCCAGTTCGGTGCAACACACCTACATCTGGAGGCTACCAAGTCAGGGATGAAGTTACTATCAGCAATATCAGTTCAGAGCTAAACTCCCTCGTTTACAACTCTTCACTTAATCACTACCTAATAACCCTTCTACCTAGAAATTCTTAGATATGAGACCCCTATCACTCCCCCTCAATCACATTGTTGTATCCCAATTTTTCCCCTAAGATCCTTCTTCATCCCATCATCACAATGCATCAAGATCGCAAACAAGAGTTGGTTCTCCTGGTTGTCCTATTCTTAAGTTTGCTCTCAAGGGATTACCAACCACCCTGACTATGTTCGGCGTATGTGTTGATTTGCATTTATTTCATCTGCTAACCTGTGATTAAAATACCAACAAAATATTTGTTTTACCTTGTGTATTTTGTATTTTGTTGGTGTCAAGTCAAAGCATCTGACAAGTGTAAGTTTTCTCGGTGTTTTTCCCCCGCACTTGTTTTGAACCAATTTTTTAAAGTTTTTTGCAGTGCAATCGATTTGCACTAGGGAGCAATCGATTGCTCACTGTTATTTTCAGCCAAATTTTCAAGTGAAGTCGATTTGCACTAAGGAGCAATCAATTGCTCACTGCTATTTTTAGCCAAAATTTCAAAAAAGACTCGGTCTGATCGATTTGCACTGAAAAAATGTGCAATTTTCAAGTGTGTGGGTTTTGACTCCAATTTCTTTTTATCTTCTTTTTAATTTTGAATTTGTGCTTTGATCACCCAAAATTTCACTATTGCATCATCATTAAACACTATCATACACCCTCATTTGATGACATAATCACCAATTGATTCAATTTTGGATCCAAATCTAATTTTCAATCCTAATTCTAATTTCCCAAACCAAACACCAAACCACCACTAATCCTAAGCCTAAACCTTGTAAATAGTGGTCTTATCTCATTCAAATTTCAAGCTTTTGATAGCCAAATTCACCTTGCATAAAAATCTCTCTACTCTCTTCATTTCCCTAATTCACCCATTTCACTCAAAGCTCTTCTTCTTGATAAAGTTTAGTGAATTCTTCATTGGAATTTGATAAATCTTTAAGCTAAACCTCCAGCCACACTCTTTTTCTTCATCAATTTTCTAGATCAAGACTTGTGATTTTGATTTTTGGAGCTAGATTTAAGCAATTAGAAGTGTTACTCTTGCCAATTTTACTCAAGATCTTGAAGTGGTGTGTGTTGATCTTCATCTTTCATAATGTGATATCTTGATAATTCTTGTGATTTGATTCATTGAGCAAACTTGTTTTTAGTTCCATTGGTGTTGATTTCTCAAAAATTAAGTGGAATTTTCGTGCTTAATTAAATCAAGGATCACAAGGTGTTTGGTGAAAAGTTTGATCATGAATTTGGCCTTTTGAAATGTGATTTTTCTGCTTTGCACAATGAGCAATCGATTGCACTTGTTAGTGCAATCGATTGCAGTTGTTGTTTTTTGCAAATTTTTTTGAAAACTGTTGTTGTGCAATCGATTAGCACTTGAGTGCAATCTATTTTCACAGAGCATAATGTGTTTTTTGACTTGTTTTGGATGATTACTCTTCTTCTACTCCATTCTTTTGATGTTTACCTTGGATTGTAGTCTTGAGTGTAACACCCCAATTCTACCCGACAATTATTATAAAAATCAGAGTAATAAAATTCCTTCGAAACAATTGGAATGCTACAATTCAACTTAAAACAACAACTTTTACTACAGGTAAAACAGAGACATAACACTTAGAACATCAGATGAATAGATAGCCATATTATTTAGTCTTTGGAAACAAAACAATTTCTATTAACTACGCAGCGGAATCATTGTATTTAATGACATAACATCTTTTGTTCAAGTAAAACAACTTCGAAGCAACGTAAAAGTCAATAACTTGAGTAATAATAACAATAAAAAACAATCGTTCATCCCCCCCTGAGTGTTACACATCAGAGCAACGATACCGACTCGAACTAACAAAGGTAACAACCTTCATCCTGGATTACCTGCACGTTATCCACGTAGAGGCAACATCATAACAGAAGGGGTGCGATATCTAACAAGATAATAGGACGTATGATAAACAATATATTAGAATAATTCCATGTAAAATCATCGCTTCTCAACTACAATAACAACATCTATCACGACATAATCACCAACTAGTATAACGTCAATAATTTATCAACACCACAACATTTATCACAACATATTCATCAACATAATACAACAACAAATTCACCGTCATACAACTCAAATATGAAACATGAGATGCAACAATTTATTCAAATGAACATGCATGTGGTACCAATGGAGTAGAACTCCCAACGTAAAAATCTGCCAATATCCGAGGCATCAACAAGGCATAAGCCTTCATCATCAACATGTTGCCAATCTAGGCCATCGTAAATAGAGCCAAGCTCCCAACAAAATATTTTTGCCAATCCAAGCCAATGTAATTATGCAATGTATTCGACAACATAATGCAACTCAACAACAACAACAGAATCATTAATTCATCATCAATTTCATCATAACTTCAATACTGGCTAAAAGCCTTCATCGTAATAATAATTCAACAAAATTCATTCAACATTGGCACGAGGCCTACAACATGGTTTAACACATCAACACAACGTAACACAACCAATTTCATCACAACCTGCAACTTCACAATTTATTAACAACATCAATATCAATAAACAAAAACAACAATTGCTACACAAATTAATCTCAGCAATTCTACACCAAAAACAAATCAAGTATCACTACTACTAAATAATTATCCTGCATTACCTACTAAATCAATCAGTTAATTCAATTACTAATTAATTTTCCATTAAAATATTGTTGTAATTAAAACACCTGCTACTATACACATTCTTCAATTTTCTGTCGATAATTAATTTTCCATTATTCTGCTGGTATTATACTAACTTCTAGCAACATTCATATTACTATTAAATTCTCATGTTAATTTAACTTTCTAATATTTTATGTCATGAGATAATTTCCTGTGTCATGCTATAAGTATAATACTTAGTGCTACTAACATGTGTTATATATACTGCTGCTACAATTTTATTCTGATCACACGTTAATTTTATTCACTTAAAACTACTACCAGCGCTTAAATAAATAAGCATATTCTAGTTACTATGAACTTACAGGCTTACAGCAACCACAACACAAACAGACAAAATAGAGAAACAAACCAACAAAATAATAAAAGAAAGCAAAAAGTGATCATGTGTCGTAAGGGTGCCGCTCGACACCCACTTTAAGTCAAGCCCTGTAGAATGGCAGGCTCCCTCTCCCTACATGCACATGCCAATCGACATGTTCCCCCAGAATATGTGTGAGGTTCGGCACACTCTGTAACACCCTTCTAAATACCCCACGATTATTATAATATATTCAGAGTTAACATGTATTAAAGGGCATCACAATTATTTAAAATAAAATTAGATGTCATGCTTTACTGAAAAACATAATTTAATTTAATCAATAAGTGTACATGTTCTACACAGCGGAATAACCTCAAAACTTGGATAAGTTCAAAAGCAACAAAACATCAAAGGTTTATGCCTTGAGAAAAAAAAACAAATATCCAAATAAACCTCAAAACAAAATAAAGTTTAATAATGACTCTAAATAAGCGTTCCCCAGTGATACAAAACCAAAGCATGACACCGACACGCGATAAAATAAAAGCATAGCTCTACGAGCCATCCTCACCAACTCCTAAGCTGCTAAACTTAAATCTGAAATCATCAAAGTAAGGGTGAGACTTCATCATAATTAAAATGCATTATAAGTTTCTCAAAACAATAAAATATCACAAGTATATTCATCTTTCAGCCACCTCTGAGCACCTTCAGGATCGTGCGTGGGGTGGAATAATAGCTTATGAGATTATGTTGTTTTATGAATTTATAATGCATTTTAATTATGATGAAGTCTCACCCTTACTTTGATGATTT
Organism: Vicia sativa; assembly: GCA_021764765.1. NCBI lineage: Eukaryota > Viridiplantae > Streptophyta > Magnoliopsida > Fabales > Fabaceae > Vicia > Vicia sativa. The sequence goes on along the minus strand of CM038795.1, from coordinate 191,035,008 downwards.
CAGATTAAAGTTAGCGGCTCAGGAGTTGGTGAGGATGGCCTATAGAGCTGTGCTATTTAGTTTATTCGCGTGTCAGTGTCATGCTCTGGTAGTTGTAACACTGGGGAACGTCTGGTTTAGAGTTATAATTAAACTCTATTTTTCTTTTGGTTTATTTTTGGAATAATGGTTGATTGAACTTATTCCAGTTTTAATGATAATTTCTGTTGTGTAGAACATGCTTCTTGGATTATTATATGAATGATGTTCTTCAGTAAAGCATGACATATGTTTGAAATTATTTTTAGTAATTGTGACGCCCTTTATTTACATGTTAGCTCTGAATTAATTATTTATCGCGGGGTATTTTAGGAGGGTGTTACATAGCTCACTTTATAAATTGCTTTCTGTGTTGTGTGTTTGAAAAGATGTTTTTTGAAAAGACATTTCTCTTTGACTTCGTAATGATTCTCGTTGGAATGTATACGAAGTGTTTGGAAATGTTTTGTTCTAGAAAAGTGGTGAACTTTGTAATGATTCACGCTATAATGTATACAAAGTGTTTGAAAAGATTTTTTTGAAAGTAAGTGTGAGTGTGAAAAGTATTTTGATAGAGCAAACAATTAAGAGTCTATTACCTACTCAGAATGGTCATTTCCGTGTTATTTTTCTTTCCTTCAGGGTAGCGCTATCCATACCATTAGTTGGTTAGTAACTCTATCCGTTGGATGTAAAGGGACGTTAGAAGGGTCATCGTATGGTCATAGAAGGCAACATGTAACGATATCTTAGCGTATTTATAGGGACGATCTTTACTTTTCGTAGGAAACAATCGAGGGACGAGATCATCTATTTGTAGGCAACATCGAGGGTCATCGAGGGACTATGATCTTTGATTCGAAGGGACTATGATGATGTTTGTAAGCGTCTTAGCTAAGATATCCCTACGTTCGAGGGACATGACCGTGTATTCGAAAGGCAATAAGAGAGGATATCCTAAGGTGAATGCATGTGTGAAGAGTGTGTTGCATTCAGATATTTATCTTTTATTTAAAAGTGATCTATGTTGTTTGATTTAATCTTGCCATACACGCCTAATTACTAGCAGTTAAATATGTACAGAAATTAAAGTGCGGAAAGTAAAGTGCGAAAAGTAAATCCTACGCTATTACATGGCTTTGGGGAAAATACATAATAGGAGTGCAGAAAGTAAAGTGCAAAAATGTAAAGGTGCGGAAAGTAAAGTGCGGAAAGTAAATCCTACGCTATTACATGATAAAGAATTTGCGACCTATACAACTTTTCTAGAATTGTAAATGCGAAATAAGAAATAGATAATCAGAGTAATAAGAAAATGTTAGTAAAATGTTTGGGAAATTTATTTTTTGGAGTTTTTGTGATTGATTTTAATGAAAAAACCTAACTCTAATTAATTAGTATTAAATTAGAAAAATTATTTTAATATGAAAAGAAAATGTTTTTGTGTCAAAAATTAAATAAAGGTTTTTGGAACCTAAATCTAAAATTAAACATTTTTAGATTTTTAGAAAATAGTTTAATAGATAATTGAAAAGAAAATAAATTAGTTAAGAAAATTAAAAGGAAAATAAATGATTTTTTTGTGTGTTTTTGTCAGAACTTCTGACTCTGTTCGTCCCAGAACTTCTGGCTCACTCTTTCCAGAACTTCTTCTAGAAATCAGGTCATTGTTCCTTGCCATAACTTTTGGGAACTGTTCCTTCCAAAACTTCTAGTAACCTGTATGGAAGTTCCTTCCAGAACTTCTGGAAGCTATTCCTTCCAGAACCTCTGGAAACTGCTTCTTCCAGAACTTTTGAGCGGGGCAAGTGTCTAAAATTCCATCTCAAAGTCCTCTACGAATTTCATTCACAAGCCGAGAGCTGATTCTTTACCAATCAATACCAGAATTTTATTCTTTAGAGTTGATTTTGAGACGAACCGAGCATTTTTCATCTGACGCAGAACATTCAAAAAACCATATCTCGCTCGATTTCTATCGAAACAAGGCGGTTCCATTGCCAAAAGTTCACAAATTCAGTTGGCTTCGATGTTCGTTCACATCCCGAGTTTAGATTTTGGTCAGAAGATCCTCATTCGAAGCAATCTTCCCGAGTGGCGCAATAAATTTTTTGCACGTATCAGATGTTTGAAAAACGTGCTGAAACTTCAAAAATTCATATCTCATCAACCGTTCATCTTATTGAGTCGAAATTTTTGACTCATGCAAGCAGTTTTGCATTTCAGACATTTTATGTTTAGAGTCCGGCTTCAAATTTCACACATTTCTCGATGTTTTAGGCTGTATACGAAAATTATTCGGATAATCGTGATTTGGGTCTAATTATGGATCCAAGGCACTCAAAATCCCAAAATTAGCACCTATAAATAAAATTTGTCTCTCACAAATTGGAGAGAAGAATAATTTTTCAAATTTTCACCAAAAACTCTCTTTTTCTCTTTTTTTTCTATCAATAAAAATCATAAAGGAATTTGAAGCTTTTCTCTCAAGAAAGCCATCCTCCTCCTCCAACCACCTTAGCTCGCTGGTCACCACCTCCATTGACCTACCAGACTTCCATGTCGGACCTCATTCTGTCCAACCGGTCTTCTTCCGGCCACGTGTTCCCTCCGTCCGCTCACTCTCGCCTGACGCCCTTCCTTCGTGCGATCTCCCTTATCCAACTACGATCGGAACCGCCAATCATCTCTCATCCTCGCTCGCTCCCTCCTCGTCGCCGGTCACCCTTGCACGGCAAGATCTTCTTCTTCCTTCCTCAAGACCGAATCGGTCTTTCTCTCTTGCTTTAGGAGCTCGGTTCAACCTCTTCCTCAATTAGGAAGGCCTTCCTCTTCATTCTTCCTCCAATTCAAGGCTTCCTCTTCATCAATTCTTGATAATTCTACAATTTCTCCTTCGGATCATCGATTTCAAGTAAGTAGGTTATTTCCATAAGCTATTATTTTAAGTGGTTTTGTCTAAATTGACTTTTCTTGAGATTGAATTGTGGAATTGATCGTAATTGCTTTGTTGATTTCGATTCTTGATTAATTGCATGAAATTGTGTTGATTAAGGCTTGATTTGAGAATGTTATTGTGTCGAGATGTAGACTTTTTGTGCATTTGTTTACTTGATGCAATTTATTCGTACATAATGCATTTGTATTGATCATTTACATTGTAATTCACATGTTCATGCATTAGAATACAATTGCATTGACTAATTCAGTTGAATTCATATGTCGAAGCTTGATTTTAGTGACTCAAAATGTGTCGGAGTCTAACTTTTATGCACTTTTCATGTGTTGATGATTCATTCTTGATTATTTGGACTTATTGCATTATAGCATGTGAATTCTTGATTCTTGAGTGATCTTAATTCACATTGCATCATGATTAAATGTTGCATAGGTTGATTGATCATTCAATTGCATATTGTATGCCATTCATTTGCATTTGATGTATGTTCATGCATCTCATTCATAAAAATATATTAAATACATGATTAAATATGCGTTTTCATGCATTCTTTTTAATCCGAACTTTTGATTCTTTTTGCATTTCACATGTGACTCCGATTGTTTTGAATTGATTTCCTCAGGTGTGAATTAATCTCCAATTCTTTCTCATTTAAAAACCAAAACAAATGAGAATTGAAAATTAAATCGATAGATGAATTTAATTTTCCATAAGCCTTTTTGGGCATTTTAGTTCATTGAAACTCATTTTTTTGTGAAGGAGCAAGGTAACGAACGATACTTGTTCCTGTAACACCCCTTCTAATTACCCGCGTTTTATAGATATAATAATCAGAGTTTTATCCACAATTAAGAGGCGTCACAATTTAAATAATTCAAATTGACCAAACAGTTGTCATGCTTTCACTGAAGGATAAATCATTAAATAAATCATACTTAAAGTTATGTTTAACAGCGGAAATGAAACATAACAAAATCCCGAATACGTCATTCATAGTTATTCCAGGATAATAAATCAAGACAAATTCAAAACCATTAAAGATATCCATTAAAGGATTTTCAAAACAACATTTCCCCAGTGTTACATCTACCAGAGCACGACACTGACACGCAGATTAACTAACTCGACTCTAGAGCTATCCTCACCAACTCCAAGCAGCTAATCACTTCGGATCTGAAATCGTTAAAGTAAGGGTGAGATTTCAATTCAATATAACATGCATTATACGTTTTTAAATACAACAGAATAATCAGATATATTGATTCATTAACCAAACACAAAAATCATAATCAATTCACAAGGCAGTTCACACAATGAACATGTATATAACAAACAATGGAAATTGTAACACTGGAAACCATCCTAGCATGTTACAATCCCATATGCAATGCAGACTCTATGCATGTGGTACCAAAACGTGAACCGAGTTCAACCACTGCTCCGTTTACATGTGGAAAGACAGTGTAAATCCATGATTCGCCCACAACCATTGGGTCAAGAATCTAGCCTCACTACCTCCAAATCCAGGTAAGTCTATTGGCTCTGCCAGTTCACTTCCGCACAATGGGAATGAACCAATTTAACAAATGCTCATGCATGCATCGTAAAAGCATGCAACAACAACACAACGGATTATGATCACCACATAATTCCATATAATGCCAACATCAACGTATATCGCATGATAACAACATAATCATGAAATAATTATCACAAAGCATAAACATGCTAAATGCTTACTCTTCAATCAGTAAGACTATCACCAGTATATACGATAACAACAACACATGATATCAATACAATCATGAATAAACAACATCGACAATAACACGTGATATCAATACAATCATGAATAGACAACAAGGAAACCAACACATAAGTGTCAGTCTTTGTTCACCCTGTCAGAACAATCTAAACCAATTCCCAGATTATGATCTCAACATAATTCACTTAATGTCAATCACCAATGTATCATATTCAATCACAATGAATACCAAAACACAACATTGTACGCATTAGTTCTCATCCGGTAACTCAGACCATTTGTATTAATTTCCCATTATCCTTAATTATCCATACTTTTCGAAATCGGGAGTTCGACTCTTTTAAAAATAATTTCGGCGAAAATAATATTTTTCCTTTCTAAAAGATAGTATTTTAAATTTAAGAAATAATGCCGAAAACGGCACTCGAATCGGAGTTACGGTTTGGAAAATATGAATTTTTGAAGTTTTAGAAGTTTTGGAAAAATACACAGTGGTAACCGGTTCCTCACTGGGAGAACCCGGTTCCCACAATTTCAAAATACACGCTTCCTGGAAATTTGTATGGGGAACCCGGTTCCTCCCCCACAGGGAACCGGTTCCCACCTTTTGAAAATGAGCCTCCCTGGAATTTTGTATGGGGAACCCGGTTCCTCCCCACTGGGAACCGGTTCCCACGTACAAAAATGCCAGATTTTGTAATTCCAACACTAGGAACCCGGTTCCTCCCCACAGGGAACCGGTTCCCACGACCTGTAACAGCAAAATCTGCTACTTTTGACAGCTTTATACATTCCTTATCATTTCCAAACTTTCTAACACGAATTGTGACATTAGGAACACCAATTTATAACCATTTTACATCATTATAACATCAAACAACATAGCTTCCTCATTCCTATTAGTTATTCGAACACTAATGATCCTAATTCCATACACCGACACAAAATAGGGTTTTATTCTACAAACCTATAATCAATTTCCTAACATACCCAATTACCCGGTTGATTCCCAAAACCCATAAGGCATATTAACCGAATGAAATCACCCCTTACCTCGCGATGATCTTCGATTTCCTCGGCGTCGGCTTTTCCTCTCTTCTCATCACTTCTCCAATTCTACGTGAAATAGTTTTTCTCCAAAAAGACTTCTTTTTCCTTCTTTTCCTTTTTATATTCCTTTTAATATTCCTTTATTATTCCAAATAAAATTATTAATTAATAATTAGTAAAAGTAGAGTGATCTACTCCTCACACCCACTAATTACTCTGCACACCTCCAACCCTTCTTTCTTCAATTGTTCCAATTAAATCCAAAAATATAAATACTTAAGACTTTAATTAAATAAATAATTAAATTCCCATAGTTTTAATATTCGAATTAAATCGGGGTGTCACAGTTCCCAATATTTTGGCATATTTTAAAACTATTTTTGATGGTTTCGAAAGCAAATTTCAAGTGTAACATGCCAAAAACTCCCTCACTACTTAATTAATTAAAACCGATCATATTTTTGAATTCGTTGACGTGTTTGCAAGCAACCATGCGATTTTTAATCAATTCCGAGAAGTTGAGTTTTTCACTCCGATTTCAAATAAGCGCTTTCTCAATCCGTTTTTTGAGTTTTTATTTCACTTCTTATATGCTTATACTAGTGTATTATCATGTGAATAATCGATTTTGCGTTTGGTGCTTTCGTTAAAGCACTTGATTTGTTATTTCTAACACTTTTTTCCATGTGCGAGAAACATCGAGCATTATTCTTGAGATTTGGATGTGTAGAATTCATATCTTGTTCTTGCACACATGGGAATGCATTCTTTTGACTGTTTTTATGGTTTTCACCTTTCTTGCAGGCTATCGAATCAATTTGGATGTTTAGGATCCATATCTCGATCTTGTACACATTGTTCGCGTTAAAAGGTGACGCGCCTGAGGATGCGAACGTGAGTTCGGATCTTCTGGTACGCAACGATTTAAATATTTTGATTTGTTTATAAAGATGCCATGAGCATCAAGCTTTATTATTTTCAACACAAGAAAGATGATTTAATGATTATGAAAAGGGGAAAGTGAAATACCCTCAATTGATATTGGTATGCGTAACGACTAGCAAACTAGACATAACGCATTGGGGAGATTCGAGTAAGGGGATTGGTATATAAAGGGAATCGATGGAGCACCCTAAATATATGTAGTTATCTGACTTTATATATGAATATGTTTGATATGTTGTGTGTTTTTAATTGCTATTTCTATGATTGGGAAAGTTTCTCCTTTGGGATTTTAAGACGATGAGATTATGTGGGATTCTAGGTTTTGTTATTATTGTGCTCGCAAAGATCTGGATCTTACGCATACATATCCCTAGTGGGAATCGAGCATTTGTAGCTCGGATCTCTGTGGTTCTATGGTTTGTTTGGTCTGCGGGAGATAGAAATTTGCTCGACAAGGATGAGACCTTGTGCCTACGTATTCTTAAAGGGATGTTGAGAAAGTCAGAGCAATCGTAGTTCCCACTTATGCTAGTGGAAAGCAACGGGATGTTAGTAAGAGACAGACAAATGTCATCTTAATGAGAAATGTATCTAATCTATTTCATCACATACACTTTTGAAAAGTTTGATTGATTAAAATCTTTCATCGTAAGTATTAGGTGTTTTGCTTGAGTATACAAGCGTTACCACTTACATGTTTAAGAAAGATGTTTGGAAAAGATGTTTGAATCTTTTAACTGTAAGCATTGGGTGTTTTGCTTGAGTGTACAAGCGTTACCACTTACTGTTAAGGGATGTTTTTTGTTTGAAAACAGTTTGAAAAGTTTGAAAAGTTTTGAAAAGTTTTTGACTGTATGTGATGTAATGGATGAGATACTTCTTCCATAGAGATGATAAATGTCTAAATCTCTTAGGAGAAATTGATTGGATTAAAGGGATGCTTTTAAGAAGCCCATGGGTCCTTGTATTGGAGCCCAAGAGGAGGCATTCCGAGGGTCATCGAGGGTCCTTGTATGAAGCTCAAGAGGAAGCTATAGGGTATGGCTGGCTTTGGCTTGAAAGGGATTTCACCGAGAAACCATCCTTTTCTGAATAAGAGCAATTTCACCGGGAAATTTTACTCTCTGGGGAATTTGAAAGTGATTTCACCGGGAAACCATCCTTTCAGGGTTCTATCTTAGCGCGGGTGATTCTTTGTATTGGAAGCCCAATAGGAGGTTAAGAGATTTCTGTCTCTTTCATTGTATGATGCCCAAGAGAAGGCTAAACTCAATGAGGAGTTCTTTTGAACGAAGCCCAAGAGGAGGTCGACTCAACAGGGTGTTGTCTTATCTGAAGCCTAAGCGGAGGCTAACTCTGGAGAGTTTCTTTGTACAAAGCCCAAGACAAGGTGACCCATCTTTGGGATAAGTTATCTTGTATGAAGCCCAAGCGAGGCTAAACTCAACAGTGATGAGTTGTCTTGTATGAAGCCCAAGCGAGGCTAACTCTGTGGGAACCTATTGATTAGTCTAATTGTTATGTTATTTATTAGACATTTTGTATAAGCAGTGTGTGTGTGATATGTATTCACGGAGTTTATGAAGGAAATATAAACAATGCATGATGTTTATTTACTTTATGAAATATAAACAAGTGTATGTGAAACGAACGTTTAAAACAGCGTAACTTGATTATTCACAAGTTTGAGCGTGTACAAGGAAATGAATATGTACACGAATGAGTTTTTATGTACGAGACAAAGATGGATGTACATAGGAGGTTGGGACTTACACCATAAGGGAGGCCCATTGATTTGAAAGCGATTTCACAGGAACAATGCTCCTTTCAATGTCAATGGCATTTAGTGTAAAATGTCGGATGAAACGAAATGATTGATCAAAGTTTATCAGTAAAAGGTATTTTTCAAAGAAAGAGTATCGTATTATATATGATAAAAGTATTGAAAAAGTATACATGTTATGTACGGATAAAAGTATTTGAAAAAAAGTATCGTGTTATGTATGATAAAAGTATTTGAAATATCTGTTATGTACGGATAAAAAGTTTGTTTTTGAAATATCATTATGTATGATGAAAGTTTGTTTAAAAAATGTTTGACAAAAGTTTGATATGTACAAAGAAATATTATGTACATAAAAGAATGTTATGGGACTTACACCGTGATGGAGGCCCATTGGTTTAAAAGAAATCTTGCTCAGGAGAAACCTTCCTTTAGAACCAATGGATTGGTAGATAGACAAACGAATGAAAACAAATGAAAGAAATTTGTTTACGTTTGAATATTAACAATGATAATTTGAGTATGTACAAGTAAAACTAAATATGTACATAAAGGGTTGGGACTTACACCATAAGGGTGGCCCATGATCGATCGAGAAATTCGAGAGAAGACGAATTTGTTTTATCGTTTTAAATTGGATTGATCATGGTAAAAAGATGTAAGCTTTGATGAAATGTTTTGAAAAATGGTTTGAAAATTTTTTTGAAAATGTTTTGAAATGTGAGGTTCATTTATGAGAAGTTTTGAAAAAAATCGGAAGTCGAAAACTTGAAAAATTCACCTTTTAAGGAGGTTTGAAAAAGTGTTCAGAACGTCGTTTTCGGCTCGATTAAAATTTAATCAGATGAAAGTTTTTTTTGGATTTTTTTGACATAATCATAAAATATATATATTAAATGACAAGTGTGTAAAAAATCATCTTAAAATGAGAAGTTTTGATTGGTTAAAAAAATTGTTGAAGTTTGATAAAAAAACATGAAAATATGGAAGTTTTGTAAAAAATTTGGTCTTGCTAGGTTTTGAACCCATGACCTTTGAGTGGGACGCGTGTCACAGAGCCTTAAGAGCAAGCAAGCAACCAACTGAGCCAAACGCGCTGAGTGTTAGTGGACCAGGAACACGTGTTGGTAAAGCATTGGAAAATTCAAATATTTAAAAATCAAGAACACGCGCGTATCATGTTCTTCATGGTTTGATTCCCAGATTCTTCAACTCATGCTATAATCCTTGTTTCTCAACCAAATTGAATGAAATAAAAACCAAACTTGGTCGGTTTTTCATCACGAACATGATGGCATATGTTAATTTCATTTATTTTAAGCCTAACGTGATTTTGGTTTCAAAGAACACGAAGAACCCTAAACTGAAAATCTCAAATTAAATCATGTATGTTGGATTATTGTTTGATTTTATTGAGGGCTAATGGTCGTTAGAGATGCAGAAAGAGAATGGCCGTGAGCTTTTTCAAAAAGATGCAAGGAATATGGATATCACAGTTCATATGCATACCTGGAAAAGTGAGAATCGAAGGAGCTCAAAATGTGTTTCCAGAATTGGTTTAAGGATTGCTACACCTTCATCGGCATGTATGGAAGCTTTGTGGATGGCCTGCTTGCTTTGAATCCTTTCCAATTACTCCAGCCAAGTCCACCTACAGTTAATTCAAAGTGAAACTCGAAAATGGGGTTAATGGATTTACAGGTTGTTGTTCTTGTTTTGGATCAACTCCATGATGTATATGGATTGTGTTTGGCTGCTCAGAACTCAAAGGAATCAAGCCAAGCTTCAGTTTCGATTTCCATGGCAGTTTTGGAAGCTTGAAAAAATGGAAATGGAATTCTGTTTTTTAACTTAGTTTAGTTTGATTTTAAGCTTTGAATAAGTTTGATAGTGATTATGCAACATGTTTGACACCAAAGAACTTCATGATTTGCACTGATTTTGTAAATTGCAAGTTTTTCAAAAGTTTATCATGTTTCTTGATTTGGAAGAAAGAAATGAGAAAGCATGATTCTTGCAATGCTTTGGTGTTCATTTCTCTTGAATTGGTCATCCTTTTATAGGCAAGAGGTCTAAAATGTTAGGCAAGAAGGACATGGCAATTGGATAAATCATGGATTGCTTAAGGGGCAAGAAAGGCTTTTTACCAAAAAAGGAAACTTCCTTTTTTCACCATGTGCTATATTTTCACAATTTGATCCAATCCTCAATTATATCTTCCAAGCTGATATTTATCAGTTTGATGACTCATTTTGGCAAGGTGGCAAGTGGTCTAAATGAGAAAAACACAAAATGACCTATAATTTGATGTTTGGATCTTTGAAAATCAAGTTTCATGGAGCCTTATGTTTCAATTTCAAAAGTATAGCTAGACTCCATGGATTTGAGAGTTCTTGGACATTTTGGAAATATTTTTCCATGATCTACAACTTTCATGTTTTGAGTTTTTCAAAATTCCAATTGGAACTAGGTGGAAAATGGCTTGAAGTTTGAAAAAATGAAATTTCAACACTTAGAAATTTTCTAAGTATAGAAATTTTGACTTTTGTTGACTTTTCCAAATTCTTTGATTTTTTATGATCATGATGGATCATTTGAAATATTTTGATGATGGAAAAAGTTTTGTTTTGAAAAATTTGACCAAAAGTCAAAGTTTGACTTTTCTGTGCAGATGAAATTTCATCAGACGTTTCTGAAATTGACTGATGAATTTTGTGAACCTCTGTGATGTTTTGAATTCAGAAATTAGGTCAAGATGTTGTATCTAAGATATAATGACCAATCTCTATCCAAAAAGGTCAATTACTGCTCAAAAAATCAGAGAATGCCTATGCTCGACCAAAACCCTAATTGGTCGATCCTCGATTGATCTATGAGAAAAATGGATATCTGAGGATTGAAGGCTGATGTTTTGATCAAGATAGATCAAATGGAGTGAGAAAATCTCAAACCCTAATTGGTTAGCTCTTGAATCAGATGAAAATCTGATGAAACCCTAATTTTGACCTGTGAATGCTATACCCGATTAATGCTGTTTGAACTGTTAGTTGTGCAACAATGCAAATGTATGGTGGTATATTAGGTCAAAATTTGGGGTATGACACACATGTGTGTGCACACCATTGTCTTCTTGTTTGGTTTTCACCTTTCTTGCATGTTATCAAATCGATTTAGATGTGTAGGATCTATATCCCGATCTTGCACACATGTGTGTGCACACCATTGTCTTCTTGCTTGATTTTCACCTTTCTTGCAGGTTTATCGGCTTGATTTAGATGTGTAGGATCCATATCTCGTTCTTGCACACATGCGTGTGTATTCTATTGTTTGCTTGTTTGATTTTCACCTTTCTTGCAGGTTATCAGATCGATTTGGATGTGTAGGATCCATATTTAGATCTTGCACACATGTGTGTGCACACCATTGTATACTTTCATGGTTTTCACCTTACTCGCAGGTTTATCGGCTTAAGATTCGGATGTATAGGATCCATATCTTATTCTTGCACACATGTGTGTGCACTCTTTTTCTGCGTTGTCTGGATTGTAATCTCTTGCAAGCTCATTGGATTTATGTAGAATGTGTATTGACACACGTTGTTGACAGTGCATTTGAAATGCACTTTCTTTGTCTGTTTGTTTGGGTTGCAATCTCTTGGAGGTTTATATGCTTCGGATGTGTTGATGCACATTCTGATTATGCTTTTGATGCCTCTGCGCATTTCTCACCGGATTTCGTTATTGCGTGTTAGTAGTACTTGAAGTCTTCTGGAGTATTTCTTTGCCTGCTTTTGCTTACATATTTTTATCTATTTGGTATTTTCTATACCTTTTTACTGCATTCTTTTACCGCTTTTCTAGAGAGCATGAGAAGTATTGTTTTACTGCTTTGCTTGCCATGAGAAGTAGGAATAAAAATGCATGAAGGGGCTTCCGTAGTTAGATCATGTTCAGGAACCTCTCTGGTTTATTTGAAGACCCGTTTAGGGAGATTCTGTATGCTAAATGTGTGTGTTTTGTTTAAAATCCTCTTCCGTTCAAAGGGAGGTGACTTTTAGTTGTGTTTACATTTGTGCTTACATATGTCATGAGTGGTTAGGCAACCTGGTATGGCACCACCTTGAAAATCCCTGTTTGATGATGTATGATGATATGAAAGGCACACGGAAAGGGTTCACAATCAATCCCTGCATAGTTTAATCCGTGTCAGCTCAGCTCATGTGAATCATGATGCTTCCTTTATTGAGTCAATAATAAAAGTGGCAAGAGTCCCTATTCTGACTCTCCACGCTTTCTCATGGGATTTGCATTCACATGCTTTGATACTCGCACTCATATTCTCCTCACACTTGGTAATTTATATCAAGATGTGATACCTTTTTCCCACATGAAACTCCTGGTTGACACGTTTAATTCCATTCATGGCTATGGTTTTCCTCCGAAAGTCGGATCCTGGTTGAGTCTGGTATACTCGTCATCGTTGAGGCTATGGGATATCTTTCATCTTCTGTGCGCATGTGTGTATCATTTGTATGCGCATTGCATTGTTTGCATGCTTCTGCCAAAGCACTTGCTTGCCTCATCCCCTTGCATCCCTTGGTTATTCAACCAAGGTGGATATTAGGATAGCTCCCTTTAGGACCGCTCGGTTAGGATAGCTCTCGAACCTAGACATTAGGGTTTTTATCCTTTGCATGTCAACATAGGTAGAGATTCCCTTAATCCTCAACCTTATGTCAATCTTTGTATGATAACATTAAGGATAAAACTAGTTAGTTTCCCTTAGATGTTTTTCTTCTTTCTTTTGCATCTTTGCATGTAATAAAACTAAAACTCATTTTTTCTTTTGAAAATTAAAACACTTAATAATGGTTCAAAACTCCTTTTTCAAGGTAAAAGCAACCAACCTCACTTCAAACCTTTTGTCTTCGGACTTGTTTTCTTTTAAAACCTTTTCAAAAAGGGTGTTCCTTTTCAAGTCCAAACAAGTTGCTAAGTGTGCGAGCGGTCGCGCATAAGACTTCTTATAGCTGCAACACCAAGCACGAGTTACAATTGTGAGGATGTGGAATCGAACTTCTCATAAAAAACATTGCAACCCACCAAAACATATGAGCCGAACTATGGCGCTCTAAATTTCCCATTGCACGAGGGAATACGTAGGTATCTTGTCATGGGGCTCGATCGAGCAAATTTTGTAAATACTTCCTTCTTTTCCCCATGATTTCTTTCTTTCTTCCTTTCACATGCATTTCCCTTAGCATTAGACATAGGCGTAGCAAATAAGCAGTAAATAGATACCCACACCCATTAGATAGAAAATAGAAGTGGATACCATAGAGTAATACGGGCGTGTGGGGTGCTAATACCTTCCCTTAGCGTAATAGACTCCTTTACCCTAATCTCTCGGTTGCAAGACCATGTCTTATCCCGTTTAGGTTTTCTCGTTATGTTTACCTTTCTTCTTAGGCGAGATAAAAAAACGTTCGATGGCGACTTCATTGATATTCTATCATATGAGTTTGTCTAGTTCCTTCACCTATTACTCAGAAAGAATTTAGCAGAGAACCTCCTCAGAAACTTCTTCTCGTTGATAGATGCCCCTCGGGGGTATTCTTGAGCCTCAAGTTATCTTTTTACTTGATAAAACCAGGGCTTTTCTTCTACTTCCTCAATATCAAATTCACAATAATATGTCGGTTCGTCTATTCTTTCATTGGTAATTTGAGGAGCTTCGTTGTCCCATCTGACTTTGAACATAGATGACATGGTAGCTAATGCGTCTGCCAACTAATTCTCTTCTCGTGGAATATGTTCAAAAGTGATTTCTTTGAAGTAGGGTATCAAACTCAACACATGTTCTCGATGGGGAATAAGATTTGGATGCTTAGTGTCTCATTCTCTCTTAATCTGACTAATCACCAAAGCTAAGTCTCCGCGTACTTTCAAGAACTTGATCCTCAAATCAAAAGCAGCTTTGATATCCATAATGAACGCTTCATACTCGGCAATATTGTTGGTGCAATCGAAACATAATCTTGTGGTAAAGGGCGTATGGCCACCCTTGGGTGAAATAATCATGGCGCCAATACCGTTGCCAAGTGCGTTAGAAGCTCCATCAAAAACCATGGTCCATCAGGATCCTAGTTCAGGTCCTTCATCTGGTCCAGGTTCTTCATAATCAGTAACTAGCATGATATTCTCGTCCGGGAATTCAAACTGCATAGACTGGTAGTCATCTACAACTTGATGAGCCAAATGATCTGTTAATACACTTGTTTTGATTGCCTTCTACGTAGTATACTGAATATCATACTTGGTCAAAATCATTTGCCATCTTTCTATTCTTCCAGAGTGAGTAGGTTTCTCAAATATGTACTTTATCGGATCCATCTTAGAGATCAATAAAGTGGTATGGGTCAACATATCCTGTCTTAGTCGGAGAGCAGCCCAAGCCAAAACACAACAAGTTTTCTCGAGCAGTGAGTATCTTGTTTCACATTTGGTAAACATTTTGCTAAGGTAGTATATTGCATGCTCTTTTCGACCAGACTCGTCATGTTTCCCCAACACATACCCCATTGAGTTCTCTAATAGTGTTAAGTATATGATCAGAGGTCTTCCTTCAATTGGTGGCATCAGAATAGGAGGTTCTTGGAGGTACTCCTTGATTTTTTGAAGTCTATCTGACAATCTTCGTTCCATTTTACTACCTGATCTTTCTTCAACATCTTCAAGATTGGTTCACAAGTAGAAGTCAAGTGTGAAATAAACCTAGCAATGTAGTTCAACCGTCCTAGGAAACCTATGACTTCTTTCTTGATATGGGATGTCGACATTTCTTGAATAGCCTTCACCTTGGCAGGATCAACTTCAATACCTTTACCACTGACGACAAAACCTAGGAATTTATCGGACCTTACTCCAAACGTACACTTATTTGGATTCAGCCTCAATTTGTAACTTTTCAATCTCTCAAACAACTTGTGTAGGTGATCAAGGTGTTTTTCTTCAGTATGAGACTGATCTATCATGTCGTCAACGTAGATCTCTATCTCATGATGTATCATGTAATGGAATAAAGATACCATAACACGCAGATACGTCGCACATGCATTCTTCAACCAAAACGACATAACCTTATAACAGAAGGTGCCCCACTGTTTAACGAAAGTAGTTTTCTCCATATCCTCATGAGCCATCTTGATTTGATTATAACCGAAGAAACCATCCATGAATGAAAATACTTTATGCTGAGTAGTGTTGTCAACCAGAACATCAATATGTCGAAGCAGAAAGTCATCTTTCGGGCTCTCCCTATTTAGATCTCGGTAGTCTAGACACATACACATCTTGCCATCTTTTTCTGTCCTCTTTAATACCCAAGTTCACAACCTCGACTGACTCTTCATGTGGATGTATAGATCTTTCTTCTTACTGCAGCAATATAGCAAGCTCTCGTGGCACTTCACAATCTTCCTCACCTTCGTCTTTGGCTTGGTAGATCGGATTTTCAAAGTCATATTTGGCAATAGCAGAATTGTTATCACTGGGATCTAGAGTGGATGTGGATCTGCAATTTATTATGTGGGTGTGTGTAAGAACACATAGCTAGTTTTGAAAAATAATAAAGTAAAGAAAAGACAAAGAAAAATTTGAAGGCAAAAGCCCAATGATTTATTGAATCAAAATATGCGAATGACAAGTAACAACCCTCACAAATGGACCATCGTTCCCCGGGTAAGGCACTAGGCTTTAAGTTTATTGTTTGAGATTACATAAGAAAAATTTAATAGCATGAAAAATAGAAAGCAATTACTCTTGACTAAGGAGATTGATATAATGTCTCTCGTCGTCCAATTGTTGAGTCCTCTATCGGTTGGGAAAATCCAATTGCCAATGTCAAAATTAGCATCGGCCTTCGCATGCCCCATATTGAAGTGAAACCTAACCAAACTTATCGGACTTAAAAAGGAAAATTAGGCGGTGACCCCAAATAGTATATCGCCTTCCTCAACCACCTGCTTTTTAGAAGCCATCCATGGTGGAACCTGGTAACTTTAGGAGTGCGGGTAGCTTAAGCGACGAGCATTTCCCGAGGAACAAATTCAAAGGTTTGATAGTGAGTCTCAATGAATTCACCATCCATCTCGACATATCTAAAAGAATGTAGGTGGCTTACCACATACTCTTCCTCTCCATAGGCAATAACGATCTTCCATTCACTGGATATTTGAACTTTTGATGTAAGGTAGAAGTAACAGCGCCTGCCGCATGTATCCAGGGGTATCCGAGCAAACATGAATAGGTTAGGCGAATATCCATCACAAAGAAAGTTGAGTCAGAAACTTGAGAGCCCACCTTGATTGGTAGGTTAAGCTCTCCAAGTACCATTCTCTTTGAACCATCAAAAGCTCTTACAATTATGTCACTGGGTTTTAACACAATCCCCTCGCTATCAAGTCTGTCCAGAGAACCTTTTGGCAAAACATTCAGAGTCGAACCGGTATCTATCAACACATAAGACAATGTAGTGCCCCCTGCATTCACAAACCAAATAACACAATTACAAGTCATTTACATAATCACTTATTGCCAACAAGACCATTTTTATTGAAAAGAATATCGCACAAGCTTTCTAACGCTTCGAACGGTGACTCAAACGGAATTACGTTTCAAAAGTTATAACTCTTTAAAGTTTCTATGAAAATACAAACACCGACATCTTACACCGAATAACTTTAAAAATGTTAGAATTACCAAAAATATTTAAAGTATGACTCTTAATAACTCAAAATAATTCTAACAATTTTATTGACAACTCTAACAACTCTATTGACATTACTAACAAAATAAAAATTAACTGAAATTAACTATTTATTCAATTGCTTTTCTTTAATTTCAAAATTTTTAAAAATATTATTTATATTAATATTATTATTACTATTATTTTATTATTAATTATTTATGTTAATGAAATTTTATATATAAAGTTGAAAAAGTTACGTTACAGTATTACTATTCTCACTTTGATTCATGTTGCCGCTACAGTATGTACATAGAATGAGATACTACCTCAATCTGGTCAAAATATTAATGACACACAAGAGATCTAATTTTGAATCAAATTACAAATAATCATAGCAACTGGATATGGAATATATTTGAGTACAGAATTTTTGTTTGTTTTATTTTCTTGCCACTAACCTCAACAATTACATTCTATGTTGATATAGCAAAACTAGATCTTAAATATATTTCTAACAACTGTCAACTATACTAAACAAATCATGGTCTCTAATTGTTAACTCCAAATAGTTATCTCTAACAAAAGCGATAGGCATTTAGATTGAAACATGATTCTCAAATAAATTCGATGTACCGCTCGAGTATAATAATTGTTATTCTTAATCATCTCTTAATTTCAATAATATATCAATTTCAAAAACATTAATCATTTACATATCAAAAATTTATCATCAAAATCTGATAATGTCAAAACCATAAAAATTAAGGATTTTAACCTAAACATATTTTTATCGATTTATACATTATCATACAAACTCAATAACCATGTGAGAACTCACTCTTACCTTGATTCTTTAATCTCTTGAATTTATTCGTCTATGTTTTTTCCTCTTCCCCATTTCTTTTTTTTTTGCCTCTTTTCTTCTTACTATCTATCTTCTTTTATTCTTAATGTACTTAACTCTACTTAATATTCTAATGTGATAAAAGATCCAATTACTAACGGAACAAATTCTATATTATTTCACCAAATAAAATAAATCATATAATTAATTAATAAATCATATATTTTACCAAAACCACAATTAATTAAATTAAGGGTTAAATACCTATTTTCACCCCTGACATATGGGGTGTATTTGAAAAACCCCCCTGCCAAAAAAAAAGTTCCAATTGTTACCTTGACAAATTTTAAAAGTTTCATTTTTTACCTTTAGGAGGCCACATCACCAAAAAGGCTGATTTGGCTTATTTTTTTGTTACATTTGTAAGTTTTTTTTTCCACGTCACAGAATTCCAATGCTAATGACCAGAATGCCCTTATCTTAATTTATCTTAAAATCCCAAAATATTTTGCAAAGGCTATGTTTCAATTCAGACCCTACGATTAGGGTTTGCTTTCTTCATCTTCTCTCCCTGTTTCCATCGTTCCAACACCCTCCATTCATAGCCTCATCCTTTGTCCACGCTAACAACCTTCACCACCACAATTTCCTCACCTTCCCCGTTTCAACTCGAAACAACAACCACTGCCTCACTTTTCCTCTCACCCAGTAAACTCATCATTCCATGTTTCTGTCAAAACCATCACCCTCGCCGTAACCCCCATCTTCCATCGTATACTCACCACCCGCAACCTTCACAATCCGCCTATAACCTCCATCGTCACCCCTGCTTCTCTCCCTCTGTCTCGTTCTCTCTCACCAACCACAACCCCACACTTCCTTCATACTCCCTGCTACATCCATCTCAACTCCTTCAACCCTGTGACCTCAATCCTTCTTCACACCTCCATTCTCACCTTACTTCTGCCAACCGCAACTCCCTCAACCCAGAACCTTGTCATCCCTTCCATCGTTTGCTCCTTCACATAACCCCTCAACCGCGACACCCTCTGTTCTTCTCCACCGGCTCCTTCAACAGCCGCTGTACATTCACGCCATCGTGATTCATTGTTTCCGCTCATAACACCCTGTTTCTACTGTCACCGTGACCCACTCTATTCGCTTCATTCTGCGAAACCCCATTGTTTCCTTGAAACCTCTTATCTGTTGCTACCCTTTTGTTCCGTTTTCCCCATGATGAAACACTAAATAAAACACACCCATTTCCTTGAGATGAAGCTGTGTTGCTGCGACCACTTTGCAAGGATGAAGATGAAGAAAGCAAACCCTAATCGTAGGGTCTGAATTGAAACATAGCCTTTGCAAAATATTTTGGGATTTTAAGATAAATTAAGATAAGGGCATTCGGTCATTAGCATTGGAATTACGTGGTGGAAAAAAAACTTACAAATGTAACAAAAATAAGCCACATCGCCTTTTTGGTGATGTGGCCTCTAAAGTAAAAATGAAACTTTTAAAATTTGTCAAGGTAACAATTGGAACTTTTTTTTTGGCAGGGGGGTTTTTCAAATACACCCCATATGTCAGGGGTGAAAATAGGTATTAACCCTTAAATTAATTCACAAATTCCCCAAAGTTAAATAAATTAAATAAAGGTTAATACCTTTTTACCCTCTGTCATAAAGGGCCTTTTCGGAAAACCCCTTGTAAAAAAATAGTCATATAAATGACCCTAAGTTTCAAAAAAAGTCACACATAAAACCTTTGTCAGGTCAACTCATCAAAATTGCTTATATATCAATGTTTTTTTTTATCTTTTCATTATTTATTAATTCCACATGTGTATTACATAAATGGCTTGGGCAGAATACCCTTGGGGTAGATGACAAAACAAAAACCTAAAGTTAATTCCCTAAACCTAATTTCATACCAAAATCGTTCCCAAACCTAATTTCCAAAAACTTAAATGTCAATCTTCATCGTTGATTGATCGATCTAAGTGTAATCGATTGCTATTTCAATGATCATCATTGACAACGACCTCAACGACAAGGACAACTCCATTGAAAAACTTCAAAAAGGTAAGGTTCGCAGTGACGTTATTGGTCTCACTTTGCATTCTCTTTTCTGCATTAATTTTCTCATGAGTAATTGTTTCCATTGCAGAAAATGGGGTTATTCACGGTTGTTTTCCACCACGGGGCTAATTTCGTTGAAGATGAACATGTGTTTTACAGAGGAAGGAGTGAAACATCCGTCGAAGGCCAAAACTCTGACAAGTGGAGTTACTTTGAGGCTGTTAGCTTGGTGAAAGACTGGGGGTATGAAGGATTCAGGTTATGGAGAAAGATTCCAAGAAGGGATGATGATTTTACTCAGTTCTTTGACAATGTTCAAGCTGGAGAGATTGTTGATCATTGTATAAGTGGTAATGTAGTAGGGAATATATGGGTTGAACATGGTGTTAAGGATATGAATAGCAAAGTGTCGAGGCCTGATGTTGATAGGTTTAGTGACGATAGTGATGATGATAACTCTGATGATGGTGGAGGCATAAGGTTCAATGATAGTGAAGAAGAAAGAGTTGTTAAAGTAGATGCTGGAGAATTCGTTCAAGTTGAAGTAGACAGACCATAACCAGGCATTAGGATTAATGGTAATGGAAAGTCTTTTAGATTCAAGAAAATGACATCTAAAGATCCAAAAAAGACCAGAGACAGTTGCAGGTCACCCAAGGTGAATGTATTGGTTCCTAAAAGTGTATTGGGTTCTAGTTCAAGGAGAAATAATGTGGGATGTAAAGAGGTGGATTATGATAGTGAAGAACAGAAGAGCTCTGACCTTGATGAAAGTGAAAATGACGGAGAAAAGGCCAAGCCAAAGTATGAGAAGTTTAAACGTGAGATGCTCAACAAATACTTTCAATTCAAACTAGGTATGGAATTTAATTACTTCTTTGAATTTAAAGATGCTATTAGGGAGTGGTCAGTATTAAATGGAAGAGAGATATCTGTTGTGAATAATGAGAGTTATAGGGTTAAGATAGAATGTAAGGGTAAATGCGGTTTTTTAGCTTTGTGTAGTAAAGTGTGTGATAAACACACTTATCAAATAAAATGTGGGTGGGATCACATACATGTGCAAGGGTATTAAATAACAAGTCTGCCAATGCAAAGTGGGTATCTAAGTCATAAGGGAGTAAAGGTATCTGAGATAATGTCTGAACTTAGGCAGAAGTATTTTGTGGGTATAACCAAGGGGAAGGCTTGGATAGCTAAAGTTATGGAAGATGAAATTATTGAAGGAGATGCAAAGGAACAGTATACCATGCTTTGGAGCTATGCAGCTGAAGTGAAGAAGTAGTGCATTGGGAATACAGTGAAGATTGACACTAAGAGGCCAATACCATCTCTCCCACCTAGGTTTGGCATATTTTATTTTTCTTTTGATGGGTGCAAGAAAGGTTTCACCAAGGCGTGTAGGCCCTTCATTGGAGTGAATGGGTGTCACCTTAAGACACAGTTTGGGGGTCAACTTCTGGTTGTTGTTGGTAGAGATCCAAACGACCAGTATTATCCTTTGGCTTTTGGGGTAGTGGAGACTGAAACTAAAGCAATTTGGAAGTGGTTTATGCAATGACTAATGGAGGACATTGGGGTTGACAGAAAGTACATGTTTATCTCAGGTCAACAAAAGGTACCAAACGTAGTTATAAGATGTTAGTTAGTTATAAGTTGTTATAAACTGTTAGTATGTTAGTATCATCTGTTTGTATTTTAGTAAAATCTATTTGTATTTTAGTATAATATGTGTGTATGTTAGTATAATCTATTAGTTATAATGTGTTTGTGTGTTAGTATAATCTGTTTGTATTTTAGTATAATTTGTTTGTATGTTAGTATAATCTGTTTGTAAGTTAGTATAATCTGTTTGTATTTTAGTATAGTCTATTTGTATGTTCGTATAATCTGTTTGTGTGTTAGTATAATTTGTTAGTTATAATATATTCGTATGTTAGTATAATATGTTTGTAATTTAGTATAATTTGTTTGTATGTTAGTATAATTTGTTAGTTATAATCTGTTTGTTGTAAGTTTTAAGTATGTTAGTTATAATCTGTTATAAACAGTATGTTAGTTATAATATGTTTGTTACAAGTTGTTAGTATGTTAGTTATAAATTTTTAGTATGTTAGTTATAAGTTAGTTTGTTATAATTTTGTTTGTTATTGTTGGTTATGTTTGCAGGGTCTAGTAAGTGTTTTTGAAGAAATGTTCGAGCAAATTTAGCATAGAGTATGTCTTAGACATTTATATGCTAATTTTAAGAAGAAATTTGGTGGTGGAGTTGCAATTAGGGACGTATTAATGGGGGCTCCAAAAGCAACATACTTTCAGGCATGGGAGAAATAGATGAACAAGCTTAAGCTACTAGACCCAATGGCTTGGGAATGGTTAATGGGAAAACCTACTAAATTATTGTGTAAGCATTCCTTTAGCTTTTACCCTCAGTGAATATTTTAATAGTACTATTTTACAAGCTAGGGATAAACCAATACTCACTATGGTGGAGTGGATTAGGAACTATCTTATGAATAGGGTTGCAAATAGATTAGTTAAACTTGACAAATGGAAGCACACTGTAATGCCTAACCCTAGAAAAAGATTAGACAATGAGACTCTCTTAAGTGGGGAATAGATTCCAACATGGAGTATGGGTGATTTATGGAAAGTCCATCATCCATACAATGGCCTTCAATTTGTTGTTGACCTTGGCAAGAAAACTTGTAGTTGTTGCTTTTGGGACCTAGTTGGAATACCTTGTAGACATGTTGTGTTTGCAATGCAGTATCAAAACCTGAACCCTAAATTTTTACGACCCATGTAACATGAGATATGCTTACAAAACCTATTATGAGCACAATGTAAGTCCTAAAAATGGTATGGATATGTGGTCTCCAATTGATGTTGAAGACATGATGCCACCTCAATATAAGAAGGGTCCTGCTAGACCTAAACTATTGAGGTTTAGAGAACCTGATGAAAGTGGATCAAGGGTGAGGAGATATGGTGTGACTTATAGATGTACAAATTGTGACAAGCTAGGCCACAATTCAAGGAAGTGTATCAGCAAGGAGCAAGATCCAAGTGCACTAAAGAGAAAGGTAATTTTATATACAACTTATCTAATGTCATAATTATGCTGCAAAACTTGACTTTTTTTTGTGTGCAGAGAAAAACACCAAGGAACAAGAAATCAGCCTCTGCTACTGATGGTGAACCTAATTCAAGTACTTCTGCAGGTGTGGATCAATTAAATGAAGCTGAGCTGGATGAATTACTTGATAAGATGATGGCAGCATATGAAACACAATAATCCCAAGTCTACAACCCAACTCCAGTGCCTCCACCAAATGAAGGACATACTACACAACCTGAGGTAAGTCAGAATGTTGATTATAATGTATCTCATCAAACTGAGAATGTTGCTTCTACTGCGTCTGCACTAGTTGAATCACATACTACACAACCCGAGGCCGTCGAGAAGAAAAGGAAGTTATGCAAAGCTGTTGATAAGAAGAAAAAGGCTGCTACTCAAGCACCTAAAAGGAGCAGTGACAGGTTCGGAGTTGTGGGTTTGGGTAAGAACTATGATGGGCTTGGTTTAAAATCTAATGCACCACTGGTTAATGATGAAGAAGAAGAGGATACTATAAAGGGGAAAGGAGTGTGGGAAGATATTTATAGGAGAATGACTCAGTAGACATAACTATGTTTATTTTGTATTGTTTTGGAACAACTTATGCATGTATTGTTTTGAAACAAGTTATGCTTGTATGTTTATTTAGTATTGTTTTGGAACAAGTTATGAACATAATGTGAGCCCTTTTTGGAACAATTGCCTTATGCACATAATGTGCCTTATTTTGTAAACCTTATTCTGTAAGACAAAGTTATGTATGACAAAATTCTAATATGGTCTTACATTACATATGATTTTCATTATTATGGTATAGCACAAAATGTATATTGACAACTACAACAAAATAGATTACATTAACACAAATACATTACTATGATATAACACAAAGTGAACATATTTCATTGCATTGACACAAATACATTACATATATTTCAAAATATTCTTCCATTAGTAACTAAATCATTCTTCCATTAATTCAACACATAACCATAACCTAACTAACCAAAATCTACTTCCAATTTCCTTAGCCTAAAACAAAGAACAAAAACGTACAAAAAATTACAATAATTAGAAATGTCATCTTCTTCCTTAAGCCTTCAACCTCATTCTTCAGTACCTTCATCTTTCCAGCTATTTCTTTATCCATTTGCTTCAAGATCTCCAAAACATCTTCATCTGTAACTCCTACCCGTTCACCAGAAAACTCATCATGCCAAATAAAAACATCACAATCCTCTTCTTTACCCCAAAACTTACACTTCCAATACTTTCTACTGGGGTTTGAAATCGTTTTGGAAACAAACAACTTCATGGGGATATTGTGACCACATGTAGGTGTTCTTCTAACGTTTGAATCCATGGTTGACTGTGAATAAACATATTTTTTCATTACTGCGTTAGAGGTGTTGTGTTAGAGGTCGTGACAGTGTGGGAGAGAAGAAGAAGAAGAGGTCGTGACAGTGTGGGGAGAAGATGAAGGAGATTAGGGATTCCACTTTTTGATTCCTTCTTTGGGTTTTTGTTTTGTCATCTACCCCAAAGGTATTCCTGTCCAAGCCATTTATGTAATACACATGCGGAATCAATAAATAATGAAAATATCATAAAAACATTAAGACATAAGAAATTTTGATGTGTTGGCCTGACAAAGGTTTTATGTGTGACTATTTTCAAAACTTGGGGTCATTTATGTGACTTTTTTTTACATGGGGGTTTTCCGGAAAGGCCCTATACGGCAGGGGGTAAAAAGATATTAACCCATTAAATAATTATCAAACCAATTAATAATTAAATAAAATAAATAAATGAACAAAATAAATAAATAAATAAAGTGGGGTGTTACATAAGCTAAGTCTTCATAGTTCAAAAATGAAGACCAAATGCAAATGGTTGATTATTTTGTTTTATTATTATGACAGTTTGGTACAAAAATATGATTTTGTATACTTTTGATAAATATGAAAAATATTATGACTTAGTACATGAAATATAATTTTTATGTGAATGACTTTATAGTATTTAAAATATTATGACTTCTTAATACATGAAATATGAAGAAATGTAATAACTAAAATATGGTGTAATATAGCATATGAAGTGAGGTGTACAAGGAATTAAATATAATATATAGTTTGTTCATTCATAAATGGCGTAAATTATATTTAAAAATGGTGTAAATTATCATGTATTTACATTCGATCTTTAATAAAATAAGGTGTAAATTTTAATGTACTTACACCCGATTTTTATAAATATAAGGTGTAAATTAGCATGTATTCACACTCAATTTAATTAAAATATATTGTAACTAAGAACATATTTACACCCGATTTTTATTGAAATAGGGTGTAGCTGTATTTGCACCCGATTTTAATTAAAATAGGGTTAACATAGCATGTATTTACACCCATTTTCTATTAAAAGGGTGTAATATAGCATGTAAACACTTATTTTTAAACTGGTGTAAATTTGTTAGACATTTTTCATCCGATGAATATACATCTGTTTTTTAGTCTGGATTTGAATACAATACATTCAGTTAAGTTGAAAGCGATTATTACCTTCGCAACTAAGTGGTCTTGGGTGATTAATTTATTTACTATTTACTGAATATTTATTTCTTTGATTTTCTTGTAACACAACATTACCATCATTAATTAAGAATTTGAACTTGAATCCTATCAATTATATCTAATTATTAACAATTTTAAAAAATAGACTCAGACACCACCGAGAAAAAATTCCATGAAGCTTTACTACATTTCCCATTCTTCTAATTTTTTTTATGTAATGAACATAAATATTTGAATTTGAAATAAATTATAAAAAAATGACAAGGAGTGACTTTTATTGAGTTGTAATTCATAAACTATAATTTTTTCAAATAGTTATAATACTATTTGTTAGTTGTCCTAGTTGGATATTGTGTAACCAATATGTGTGTTTACTATGGAAAATGGTAAACAAGCGCTGGTCCTCCCTATGTCCAAAAACTAAGGGTTACTCGCAAGATCGAACAGTTTATCTTAAGACGCGTGCTAAGACTTTGTATATTATACTGATTCTGTCGAAATATGCCCTGGCCAAGAAACAGTTTTCTAAGACCAAGGGAACAAGTACAACGGCTTTCCACACAGAGGTTTCGGCTGAATGACTGGTAACTCGTGACCGATAGTAGATTCTGGACGAAACAAGACTCAACGAACTAACTAGTTGGTGACTCGTGACCGACAAGCAGTGTTGAAAAGTTCATGCAAAGTTTCTCGAAATGAATACGAAAAGTAAAGACATTAAAGAGATAACTTGAAAAGATAAACTGGTTGCATTGAAAATAAAGGTGGTGATTCACGTACATCAAAAGCTTAGTGATTCTTTCTTCCTTAAGTGCGGAATTGGGTAGAGTGTTGGTAACCAGTTTGAGAATACAAGTGAACACACCAAAAAATTACAGCAAAGTGACTTATTTATAGTAATTTAGAAGATAACTACCTAAAGCAATCAACGGATGTAAATGAAACTAAAACGTAACTGCTACATAAGATTTCCCCATTCACTTGGCGCCTAACAGCCACGATCTCTTGAGGTAACTGCCCACGATCTTCAAAATTTGACTCTTTCCCGCTCGTGATTTCAAAAGGGTTAACCGCTCCTAGCTTTGATACATCTCAGGAAGAATGAAATTTCCCTAAGTCCCTTAGACTACGTCTTCGACAACATCAGAACTTCGATTAATTCTTTCACTCAGCCCATAATATGTCGAATCGACCAACAACCTTTATTTATCCATCCACTCGATGTAGTTCATCTTCGACACGTTCGTCTTAACCCCTTTTTCCTTCTAGCCACCGATCTCGACTTTTTCAAGGTTTATTTGATACTTTGGTCGAATCGACCAATTTCTTGGTTCACTCTCATGGTCGACACACTTCTTTTTGACATTTTTGACTTGGTTTCATAAATTCTCCTAAGGAACCTATATTCTTTAAGGGTCGGCCCCTAACTTGTAAGGATGTTTGCCTTTGACACATGCCCTTAAACACATTTAGGAAATTTCAGGTAACAAAATGCCCCCCAGAGATGCCATTTTCGAATTTCCTTACTCTGTCAACCATATGAGACAATGACATCTATGAAGCTTTATATCTTCAGTCGACTTAGTCATTTCCACTACTCCAAAAAGCAGTTTACTATTCAGATCTTTTTGTGACGTCAGGCACTCATGACCTGGCATCTCACTTTATGCTTCGAGACATGGGACAACTAAATGCACAATAATGGCGCTTTTGGTGGCAGAGATGGCCCATTATGCTACTGTTTGGATTCTTCTACACGTGTCCCTTTCTTGCCACGATTCTGAATTTAGAGAGATCAAAAACTTCTCATCATTTCCTTGGATTGTACGCTGGCTATAAATAGCCTTACCCTTTTTTCTTTCTCTTTCTTTTCGCTCTCACGCTTTTTTTCTTCTTCTTCTACCAGAAAAACATCATAACCCAAAGACTCAGTTTCTCCATTTCTCGTTACCTTCAAGCTTAGTCAAACATTGTCCATGGCGAGTAAACAAATCGAAACCGCCCCCAGTAGCCACTTACCATATATGCCATGTAGACGTCAAGCCTTACGTGCCGGAACCACCTTTTTTAGAGGAGAAGACCAAAATCTGGAAATCTTAGGTATTGATCCCTTTCAACCTTGAAGGTAAATCTTTAGCTTTCTTAGGTCCTATACTTCAAACACGCCATCTAAAATCTATGTGGTTGACGATAGCGCCTTTTTCTCCACAAGTAAAGAAACCAAGCCCTTGATTTCTTTTTTGAACCCTATCTCTCTCCGTTACTTCGACAAAATTTTTAGGACTGCTCCACCTCTGAACTGTCAGAAGTTCGAAAACTGGATGACACGCCTAGAACCAACAAAAGGGAAGAAATGGAAAGAATCGGGTATCTATACTTTATTATGTCTTTCTCGAACTGGTATCCCTTACTTCCACAGTCTATTAATAGTTGCTATGTATTTTTGGGAGGGGTCGACTAACATTTTTCATACCAGTTGTGGTATGATTACTCTGACTCTTCTTGATGTTGCGGCCATCACAGGGTTAAAGCCCTCTGATACCATATTCAACCATGCAGATGTTGATTTGGTGTCTATAAAATTCGACGTAGGAGTTACCAAGAACCCCACATACACCAATTTCATCAATCACCATCATAGAGACACCACTGATATTTGAGAAAGAGCATGTAGCTTTTCTGACATACTGGTTGTCGTGCTGTGTCTTTTGCTCTAGGTCGATGCAGGTCACTAAGAAATATGCTTACCTTGCCAGTCACTTGCACCATGGCGAAAGTGTGGCCCTGGGCCAACTCATTTTGGCGTCCCTCTATGCATCTATGATGGAGGTCACTAAGCAAATAAAAAACCACAATCCCGACAGCGCCAAAAAGAAAAATGTCCTTGTACATGGACCTTTTGGCTCTTACAGTTATGACTGAATGCCACTTTTTCTGAAGAACTGAAGCCTTTTAAAAGTAGGAAGGCAGGATGCAATTCGACATAGACTTACAGCTTATGGAAACGTCTTCTTCCCATGACACCCATCGATAGAGGCGTTCCGAACTCTGGCCTCTTCAATTTAATGTTCGACATAATGCTGAAAAGAGTCAATTTTAAGCCTTCTATGGGTCCATTCTCCGACGGGAAGACTGGCCCAACATGGCTTGCTGATTGTTTCTCACCAGTGGAAGAGAAACACGAGAAGCAATGTTTAATTTTCTGGAAACGTCTCTTGGTTCCCAAATTTTTATCACATTCGATCACCAGTATGAGTTCCAGCCTAGTTGCCTACCAACCTAACTTGGTGGCTCGACAGTTTGGACTATGCACGCTTGTGCCCAAGCCCTTATTTAATTCTCATGAGCTTTTGGTCGATGTACTTACCGACAAACCTTGGGACTTCATTCAGGAAGATTATGATGATCTTTGGGCTAAAAAACCCGCACTTACTTTTACTGACTTTGCGCCATCATTCTTCTGTACCGATGAATTTAAAACTTGGTGGCAATCTTATTTCGTTACTTTTGTTGGTGATCTTGACAGAAAGATTTTTAAACTGAACAATTCTTTTGATCAATTGTAGGGTAAGCCAACCAAATGTAAGGCCACTAATATCAAGCTAATTCAAGCTTTCCAGAATTACTTTAGGGTGGTGTATGAACCCAACAATCTTCGTCGGACCATCTATCAGGCGGCCGAAGAGCTAAGGGATAAGGTAACCAACAGGATTCCCTAACTGAAGCAACTCAATTTTCAAAAATCTTTCAAATTCTCGAAAACTAGTGAAATCGCCACCTAATTTTATTCGTTCTAAAAAGAACGGGGAAAATATAGATAAAACCCCAAACAAGCGGATAAGGCGGTCTTCGTGACCAAAAAGAGTGGAATCGGGAGTCGGTTATGTAAGGGGAAGGTATTAGCACCCCTCACATCCATCGTACTCGATGAGACCCATTTAGTTCTAAGTGTGTGTGTGTATTCGCTGATCTCTAAGTTATAAAAAGAAAGGAGTTTTGATTATTATTATTTTGAGTTTGACACGGTTTCAGAACCGTGTGCCTACATATTCCCTTGTGCAATGGGAAAGTCAAAACTCTGTAGTTCCTCTTAAAAGGTTTTAATTGGTTGCATTGATTTTATCTGAAAAATCGTGCATTTAGACGTTTCAAATGCTTTAAACTAGGACTTGTTTGTTTGTTTGAAAAGCTTAAGTCCTTGTTCGTATTTGAAATGACTATTACTCTCTTTATCCGAAAGAGTTTAATGGTCGTATGAGCGATAAAATTTGAATGGGTTGAATTAATTTTAATTGTAGATGACAAGTACCAAAAGCGTTGGGATATCCTCTAACGATTCGATACTCGAGATTGGTGATTGAGGTCAACGATCATCTCTCATCAAAATCTTTATTATGAAAAGAGTGAGGTGAAACAAAGTTCACTTTTATTAAGTGTTATGGAATAAAGTATTTAAGTCATTGGGTTACCCTCTAATGGCCCAAATACTTTACATTTTAATTAAATCGTCGGCGAACCTCTAACAATTTAATTAAATACCATACCACTATGTTTTTGTTTTTGTAGGAAAATTGATTTTGAAAAGCAACTCGACGTTGGATCGAGGTTTAGAACTTGAAATTATGAAAGCATTCGATGCGGCGTCTTTGAGAGAAAATGGAGCGGGTTATGATTAATCAAGTATATGGACTTAATTAACCTCGTGAGGATAGGTGCTCCTATCTGACCATGAGACCACAGTGCATGGAAAATTGGTATATAGACCAATATTGTTTTGGGTTATGATTGATTAAAGCAACAAGGGCTTTAACCAATCTCGTGAGGATAGCCATGCCCATCCCCAACTATGAGACCCTTTAAGAAATCGGTATGAGCCAATCAAGATGAAATCGAATTGATTTTAATTTTAATTGTGTGCACAGTGTACATTGGTGAATAGATACTGAATAAGTAAATAAACAGACAAAATACCATACAATACAATCGGAAATTTAAATAATTATTAGAGATGATTTTTTCTATTTGATGAAAAATCGGCTAATAGTTTAATCGATAATTCATCAAATAAAAACTATCGAGATCAACAATTATTTAGTACATCATAATGAAATATTATTTGCAATAAATAAATTAATCGAAATAGATAAAAATTTAGAAATAGCACGATTGTCTTGATTACGGATGATCTGAAATCCATCGAACTTTGGTGATGCGAAATACACCCATGTGCTGGCGAATCGGGTGCAATGCTTCCACCTCAAAATAAACCGATTGTTCCGAAAAAGGCGAAATCGCACCACATATGTATATGCTAATACTAACATCTTTGTCAAGATTATTTATTGGTAACAAAAAAGTGAAAACAAAAAATAGATTTTTTCTAAAAAACAAGGTGGTGACACTTGTCACCACCAGATTTTATGAAAAAGAATTTTTAGAAAAAAAGAAAAAGAAAATGATGATTTATTTATATAATATTATTATTATATTATATTTTATTTTATTATTTTTAAAGTATGAAAAGAAAAAAAGAAAAATGGAAAATTGATCAACCCATTTTCCTCCTTCACGCGTCTCTCGCCTCTCTCTTGCTACACTTCTGGGGTTTTACTCCTCTCTCTCGCCGGAACTCAAACCCTCACCCTCTCACCTCTCGACCCTCTCCGGCGATCGTCGCCCTCTATCTCTCTCTCTCGATCGCTATCGTCTCCCGCGCTCTCTCGCCGCGATTTCGACGTCGCTCATCTCTCTCGTCGCCGCGATAGTCTCCCTGCTCTCTCTCTCACCGTCGCTCATCTCTCTCTCATTCTCACTGCATGTTTCGACCTGGTTTCTACTCTGATTGTTTGATTCGCTTTGTTGTTCTGAGTTCTTTGGGAAATTGAAAAGGGTTTTGAAACCCTACCTCCACGCGATTCCGGTTTGACCTTGGAGACGCGTCGGCGATGGTGGCTTGTTTCTCCGAACTGAATCCGGGTGAGATCGTTCTATTCTTCTCCTCTTCTTCTTTCTCCACTGTCAGAACTGAGATTTCTGAACAATAAAAACTCTGAAGGCTGTTTGGTAGGGAAGATGATGAGTGATGCTGTGCGTTTTCGTTTTTGTTGCTATATGTTTTTTGTTTTTCTGGGCTAAGTTGTGTTAGTTTGTATGATAAGAACAGACTCTGCGCTTGGCTTTTTGGGTTCATCCTCCCTCTTTTGAACTGTCCAGCAAAGATATATTATTTGATCTCTTTGAGTGTCCTTTTTCTGAACCAGTATGGCCTTGATGGATCCTTGAACAGATATGTCACTTGACCTTTGCTTGTGTTTTGAGATTAGGAGCCATGCCATCATGATAGTTTTTTCTGAATTTCTTGACTTTGTGGCTTACACCATGCTCTGCTCTGACTTTTTCTCTGATGCTTGTCTTATCTTCTTTCTCAAAGTGTTCCTACTGCTCTTCTTTTCCTCAACTGTCCCTTGTACTTGCTGCCTTGTAGATATCTTAGAATGTTGCCTTGTTATACATGCCTGTTGGACATCTTTTGCCTCGGTTTATATATGTTGTTTTCTTGCTGAAAATGTATTATGCTGTGAGCTGGTGTATGCTTGCTTTCGGAAAAACTGTCGCTTATTTTACTTTCTCTCTTGCTGCCCGGAAACTGTGAACTGATACGCTTGCATTTCGGAAAAATTGTCGCTTATATATGCTTGCAGCCCGAAAATGTCGCTATTGTATGCTGCCCGGAATGCTTGTTTGTGAACCGATTGGTCTCGTGTTTTGCAAACACGTATTTTGCCGATGATTAATCTTCACGATTATGAGGCTTTTAGCAAAAAACCTGATTCCCGCCTAACCGCCTAATGATGAGGTTTTGACAAACAGAAACAATCTTATGATACTTTCTCGCGTTTTGTAATTTTGTTTCGTTTATGTTTTGATCTTTGATTGCTTACTAACCATTTCTCTTTGTTCTTTTTTTTTTTCATGTAACATGAGTGAGGATGCTTTAAAGAACACGGACCGGCAGACTTTAGCAAAGCTTGGCGGACTCGGGGATGGTAAATGATGAAGTCGAAGTGAAGAAAACAAGGCCGGAGGAAACTTGAGGATTAAATTGTAGGATTTAGCATTACTTTTACGTAATTTGAAAGCAAATTTGTATCGATCTTGTAACATTCATGACATAAATGAAATTTTACATTCAAATCCAATGTTGAAACTTTTCCTTCTTTCTCTTTTTGTGAAGAAGTGATAATTAGAATAGAAAGAAAAGCTTGGTTTGAACATTTTCCGATCTTTGGATAGCATGACACAATTGTTCCATCCTTATAGTAACCTTGAAATATTGATGAAATTGTCCTCGTATTGGACCTTGAATAAAACAAATCTTGGCAAAATTTTCGAAAACTTGTAAGCAAACTCTGAATGGACTTGTAACATTATTTTAGAATACTCGAATAAAATCCGCATTCGAATGGTGTTCGAAATTCCACTTGCCCATGTTGGTACAAGTTTAGGACGTCCTTTTTTGGAATTGTAGGATTCAGAATTGCTCTTGAATTTGAATGAAATTTGATCATTGAATGACTGGTATTTCCCTTGCACTTTAAATCTCTCGCCATGGTATTTATAGCACAAATTTCTTTTAAAATGGACTTCCATAGAACAAATGACATTATTCCATCCTCACTTTGAAATTGAAACCGAATGAAGTTATTACGAAACTTGAGTTACAAATAACCTTTTGAATTTCCTTTTCGAACTTGAGTTAGAAATGCTCACCATTCTAAACAAAGCGAAAAGCCAACTTTAAAGATCCAAACCTTGCCATTGATGCCTTTGAGGCGATATTTATCGATTCTCGATCGACTTCCCATTGGTAGATAAAGCATCAACAAAATGCTTTATATGAGAATTTTTAATTATAAACCAACGGATGATTTTGCTCAAACTTTTAATCGATGCAAGCGGAACACATGAGGGCGCATCCGAGAATCACCATGTCATTCACATTCACGAATCCGTACATCTTTTCTTTCACGAAACCAGAGAGATGATGACAAGCACGGGAAGAGCGAGTGTACAATCTTAAAGCCGTGAGAGGAAATTACGGTGACCAAGAAAACCAACCTCAAATGAATATGAGAGTCCCTTATACTAATTGTCAGAATTAAGTCCCATATTTTCTTGGAAAGCTTGACGGATGAGCCACAATTTTATAAAAATAAGCGGAGGGTAAATTTTGGGGTGCGACGTTGCCCTATTCAATCATCTTAGACACGGTAAGTGAGAAAGATTGACAACTTTCGAGCGTTCAAGGTGGAAGAGGATTGAATACTAGAAGAACAAAATTTTCGATGCGGAAACCAATGCCACAAAGAAAGCAGATAACATATCTTGGTTACGAGCCAAGAAAAGCAGTTGAAGAAAACTTACGAAGCATTAGCAGAATGCTTTAACACAAAAGTACGGTGAGAACTAACTAGGAGATTTCGACAACAGGGGATAAGCGTATGCGAAATGAGTTTGACAACAATTTTAATGAAAATGCTATGAGAGAAGCGAACTTCTCAAGCGAAACCATATCTTGGGAAATTTGACATGGTGAGAACTTAACAAGGAGTTCTCTAAACTAAGGACTACACAGGACCTTAAACAAAATCGAAATGACATGGTTGAGAACTTAACAAAGAGTTCTCGATTAACAAGGCGAGAACTTAACAAAGAGTTCTCGAACTTAGGACTACAGGAGACCTTAAGCGAAATTGAAATGACATGATTGAGAACTTAACAAAGAGTTCTCGATTAACAAGGCGAGAACTTAACAAAGAGTTCTCGAACTAAGGACTACACAGGACCTTAAGCGAATTGAAAAAGCGACACGATTGAGAACTTAACAAAGAGTTCTCGAAAACTAAGGAATACAGAGCAGAGCAGAAATTGAAATGACACGATTGAGAACTTAACAAAGAGTTCTCGATTGACATGATTGAGAACTTAACAAAGAGTTCTACGAAAGACTAAGGAATACCGGAGACCTTAAGCAAATGAAATGACATGATTGGAAACTTAACAAAGAGTTCCACGATTGACATGAATGAGAACTTAACAAGAGTTCTACGAATATGATTAGCTAGAACAATATCGAATTGTTGGTGCAGTGCGAGGAGCCATGGCATCTTTGAATGTCTTTGACCGTGTAACTTCGAGTTACCCATGAACAAAATCGATGGCGCACCCAAGAATACAATTCTGCGGGGATAAACATAATAATATCCGGCACACGGCGTGATATAGATGTTTATGAAGTCGGTAAATCTTGTTTCCGGCGTTTACTGCGATGAGAGATCTTCTTGAACATGTACGGACATGTTGAACAACCACGAGTTGACAAGATCTTCAATTTGTATGCGAGATAGCTTTACCGTTGATAGAAGAACCGTTCGGTACATGTGAAAAACTTCTAGGGTAATGAGCTTCATTTTGACATTGTATGGACAGCGTTGCGACAAGTGGACATGTAGATCAACGTCGAGTTGGAGAAATATCTTTGGATTTGAATAAACATCCCACGGGTGGATATTTATTGTTGAGTAGTTGATAACTTCTTGGAAATAAGCGCACGGAAGTTTGATGTAATTTTAGAACAACTCGAGAGAAGTATATTGGAAGCCAACCCATAGTATTATTGAGAAGACTCTTGTCGAAAGAAATCTTTGAAAATACCAAGAATAGTGTTGTAGTAATCCTTTACGAAGGAGATTCACTTGGGAGAAAGTAAGCTTATTTGAAACTTAGTAAGAAAACCGTGTGGAAAATTCATTGAGGATTCCGGTTGAATAATTTCTTGACATTTGAGTCTAAGCGAAAGAGACAAGCTGTTTATTTGGGAAGAAATCTCATTGGAGACATCAAATCGGTTGTTAAGATCCATACAAGTATATAACTTGTGCTTGTAGAAAAGAGGATAATTTGTCGTCGAGAACTAATCCTTCAATTTGATCCTTACGAGGATATTCTGATTTCAGTTGAAAAAACACAAAAGCAGATAGCGAAGCTAATGCATGAGTATGATGTGCATGATATGATATGCATGATATGATTTTTTCGATGTAAATGATGTATGATTTCACGATCTTGTTGAGAGAAGGAAGACATCAACTGGGAATCAATTGAGCGATCTTGTTGTCATAAGAGTTCAGGGATGATTGATCGATTCTGCGGGAAGAGACTTCATTGGAGAATTGACACTATTGTCGATTATACATCACCCAAGCATTCTCACAGCAGGGAGAAGAACTAAGTTGTCATTGAGAAAAGTCTTACGCTTGTAATGGTGTACTTTTAAAAGAACTCTATGAAGAAGAATCATTGGGAAATCCGAATAAGAAGCTTCATTGATACAAGAGTTCGCTTGGAAACCAATCACTCGGAATAGATTCAATTTGAGAATCGTCATCGTTGTAGACCGATTATGGTCGAGCCTTCAAACTTGTGGTCGGAAGAACTAAATTTGTCATTCAAAATAGTCTTCAAAGCTGATTACTGTGAGAACAATCAATAACCGATCTTGGAATAACTGAGTCTGGTGAGGTTTATGAATGAATGTGCTATGTAGTATATGATATGAATGCATGAATGAATGAATGCATGAATATCTTGGTTAATCTGCGCTATCAAAGCTGAATCCTCGACACCGTTAGTCAGGAGGATAAAGAACATGGCACAACAAGATGATTGACCAAGCTCCACATCTTTGAATTGCCCTTTGGAAGGGCTGCAATGCTAATTCTTGTAGAGCGAAGAATAGCAAACTTGAGTTGATTAGATGATGAGAGGCATGCTCCATGCGTGGGAATGCAGCGGCATTAGATTTTGCGCTTCAGAATCTCAATATGCCCCGGTCTGGTAGACTTTCTAGAAATCTTTCCGAAAATGAGTGTCCGGCATCACGTATTACGGCGCAACACTGCGATCATCGGTAATTCAAAGGCTGGATATTACGATATGAGAATATTATGCCTCGATAGGAGCTTTGGAAGTATTTCCGCATCTCAAAATAACCTCCTTAGATTTATCGAATCTTAGAGTGGCAGACTTTGCATAGATGGACGACATGCCCCAGGATGAACATTGGAGAGACTCCAACGTCTCGAAGTATTGAGATGAATCTTTCTTTTTAGCAAGCTTGCTTTTAGAATGAGTCTTGGAAGACTTCTACATCTCGAATATTTTCCTCGGATTATTGCATCTGAATAAGGAGCTATCGAGCATCGGGAAGACACCGGGGCGAGCTTTAGAGAGACTCCTCGTCTCGAAGTAATTACCAGTGATTGATTCTTGAGCGAGCGCTTGCTCCAATTAAAGAGCTTTAACCTTGTAAATGGCGCGGATCAATCAACAAGTGAGCGACTAACTTGGCGGAACAAGAGCTTTTGAAGGCTTCCAGGAAGTAATTATCTCGATTGATTGGAACCGATTAGTTGAAATGCCCCAATGTAAACCTTAGAGACTCCCATGTCTCGGGTGATTGCTAAGTTGATTGAAACATGGGATGATTGTCCAGGCTAGCTGCTCTTTTGAGAAAGACCAAATCACTGTGATTGCTCTTTAAGGACACCCCTAGGTTGGCGGAAGTCGAGGGCTGAATTTGATTTGATTGCCCCAATTAACGAATCTTGAGAAGACAACATGATAAGCTCAAAGGGTCCTTAGGCGTCATGCTTCTTGCTACAAAGAGATGATCAAGTCTTTCTTCTTTGAATGAGTTAAATTCTTCAACGATGTTCATTATGAGAAC
The DNA here is from genome assembly GCA_021764765.1 of Vicia sativa. NCBI lineage: Eukaryota > Viridiplantae > Streptophyta > Magnoliopsida > Fabales > Fabaceae > Vicia > Vicia sativa. Next base: position 190,997,333 of record CM038795.1, on the reverse strand, counting down.
TTATTCAATGTCAAACAATTGTTTTACATGTAGAAGAATGTTTGTTATGACAATATAATGCAACATTTATGCGTCTTGAAGTTTTGTATGAAAAACATTACTTTTGCGAGTGAAACACTTTTGGAGTGCAACAGAAAATTTTCTTTTTGAAAGATAAGGCGAGCATATGATACCAACACAGTGCTTAACACACCTTTGTAGGGTCAGTAAGCGTGATCTCTTCGTTATATGCTTTTGAATTAACCCATGCTTCAATTAGGACTTTTGAGGGTTGTAGCATTAGTGCAGTTCACGGTTTTTTAGAAAAAGGATTTTTAGGCTCAAAATATTTGGTGCCCGCCCCTTCTCCATGATGTTCTTCGGTCCTAAGTTCAACTAACCTGATACGAGCACTCATCTCTTGAGAGGAGTTATGATGGTTGAGGAACCAATACAGGGTTTCTTGGACACGTGATCCTCTCATTTGTCTTTTGGTATTTGACCACACAACTTGTTCTTTGTTGAGAATCCTTCTTTGACAATGCATTTCAAGATTTTCTCCTGACTTTTGCCCGACTTTTGCCTAAGCGACTTATTAATAAGTTCCGACTTAGCGGGATTTTTGTCTCTTTCTATTCATCTTTTTTTTTTGAACAAGTCGTGGATCTATACACGGTCTTTGATTTGTTAAAAGTGACAGTGACTGTCTGAGTCCTGAGGTTGATGAAGGATAACTGTTACGGTATCGTCATCTATTGACCTTTCTGATGTGCGAGAGATACCCAACATGGTATCATTCTCCTTTGATGCACACTATTGATAGATGGAGGTCGACCACTGTGGTTTTGACCTTTCTCAACTTTCTGAAGGATAGCCATTGTTGTATCCTTTGATGCTTACTCTCTTGATGAGCTCTGAGCCTTTCGATCGAATAGTGAACTACCGCCCAGGGTAAAATGAAGGTTTTTTCTGAATAGAAAAGAAACTCCTACTTCAAGGCTCAAAGGGGTTAACGAGGGTTTATCTCCCTTATATCTCCGGTGTTTAGGGATTTGAAACAAGGCCTGTACATCATCAGCAAGGTTTTTACTCGAAAGCATATGACTAGGGACTGGCGTTTTCAATTATCGTCATCCTCCTCCAAATCTTTGCCTAGGCGAAAGATTCGATAACGTTAGTATCAAAATGCTCGTAAATCAATTAAAGAGTGATAACGAATGGATTGAGTGACAACAAATGGATTACTTCAAGACAAACATACTCATTGCATTAAGATAAAACAAACAAGTTTTCTACATGCAAACAAAGTTTAAACAGTTAAACAAGATACATATGAAAATGCGATAAAGAAATAAGCAGTATCGTTGTTGAGGAGGCACAGGCTCCCTTGACTTATTGATCGATGACTTTCGGTAGTCTTGGTGATCACTTGAGTCTTGGGGTGCCATTCCTGAAGCAGAATCCCTCCTTGAAGAGTCAAGTATTTACGGTCAATCAAGCTGTTGAACTTTGGCTTTGTAAGGATTGCAATCCTCTGTCGAGTGCCTCTTGTTCCATCATGGTATCCACATCGCGTAATGATCATAACCAAGCGGGAATAAATTTGGTGGGTTAAGAATTTGGGAACCACCAATGAACTTTGAACGGATCTGAAGTTGTTGTAGTAGCTGGAATTGGATCAAGAGGAGCCTCCTTCTTTCCAAATTATTCAGAGCACGGTTTGATTTTGAGAGTTCGACTACGAAGTTGAGGAAGATCGGACAAAAGTTGTTGATGTAAAGATTCAAAAGATGGTAGCGGAGGATAATGAGTTGGTGTTGCAACCGACTTCCCTTTGCTAGAACTTGAGATATCTTTCTTGAAGGTTACCACCTTTTACAGTGAACATCTGTCTACTTCATCACTATTCTTCAAAGTCTCAACTTCCTTTTGGTAAGCAATTGTCCCAATGAGCTTTGGAGCTCCTCAAAATTGCTATGATTAGACATTGCAAGCAAGATGTCCAAGCTCGATCCATTTTGTTTGAAAAGCAACCTTATCATCAATTAGTTTTTGAGCTGTGCATTTGAAGCAAAACTCGGTTTCATGTCCTCTGAGTTAGCATGAAAAGCACATATGGCATTCTTGTTAAACCATGGCTTAGCAACCCACAATGCTGCTTCAACTCCTTGGTATCACCACACGCTCTGAATCAAGCAAGGCAAAAGTCGAGAATATGATATCGGGATCGGTGAATATCTGTTGAGCATATCGGTGTCTGCGGATTCTGGCTGATTTGGATCCTTCTTTGATCGGGAGCAAGCAATTCTTTGTTGAGGAATCCTCGAAGGTGAAGCCGAGGATAATACTCGATGGGAGACTTTGAGCTGGAGAGTTCGCCACATGCGGATGTCCTCGACTCATGGAACATCGGATGATAGGCGACAACCAAACTTGCGAAGATTGGTGTGGTGTTGCATTCTCTTTCAGCATAACTTGCAAGAGATCCAAGACCAGACTCATCGACTCTTCAAGTGCTTAACTTCGCCTTCAATAGTTCGACCATCTTGAAGCTCGTCTATAGTCCTTTGAGACATCCTTGGAGTTACGAGCAGCGTCGAGTAGACAAATCGATATTTACGGGCGGAAGAAATGAAATGAGCTTCGATGAAGATGAAATGCATGGTAATGCATTAAAGAATACAAATGTAATATAATGGCAACGCATGTAAGAATGCGATGTAATATAGTATTAACGCATGTAAGAATGCGATGTAATGGTAATGCATATAAGAATGCCATATGATGGTAATGCATGTAAGAATGCGATGTGATGATAATGCATGTAAGAATTGGTGATGCATGTAAGAATGCGATGTGATGCGATACATATTGATGTTATCGCAAAATCACATGTAAAGCCAAATAACACAAGGGTTTAAAAGGGCGGTCGGACATGGTTTCGGCGTCTACCCAATTCCCAAACAAGGTTGGTTCTAATGTTTTATGCTAAATATTTCTTGGGGTCTCGGATCCCTTTTACAAACACTATCATCGCGAGAGGCCTACATGGCGATAGTATTTGTAAAAGTATACCCAACGGCTCTTAACGGATGCTCGAAATCAAAATTTGAGCGTTTGGTCTCGTTAGGACAACATGAACAAACTTAGAGTTATAGGTCATTTGTCCAAAGATCGATGTCCTGCGCTATCGCGGACAACAACCTCCTTAAAACAACCAACTCTAAGCGGAGTCTTGGCGGTCCAACAAGACAATGGAGTCGGTGGCCTAGGCTCATGACCCCTCTATTCCTAAAGGTGACCTAGAAGCACAGGTAGTGGGCTTATCTATGTAACAATAACCAAACAATGCCCCAATATCAAAATATCAACGGGATATAAAGAAATAATAGGCAAGGAATAATAAACACACAAGCGAAGAATTAAATTAGGGTTAACTCGCTTTAAAAAGTCCCAGTGAAATGCATTGAAGCAACTCAATTTTCAAAAATCTTTCAAATTCTAGAAAACTAGTGAAATCGCCACCTAATTTTATTCGTTCTAAAAGAGCAGGAAAATATAGATAAAACCCCAAACAAGCGGATAAAGCGGTCTTCGTGACCAAAAAGTGGAATCGGAGTCGGTTATGTAAGGGGAAGGTATTAGCACCCCTCACATCCATCGTACTCGATGAGACCCATTTAGTTCTAAGTGTGTGTGTGTATTATTGATCTCTAAGTTATAAAAAGAAAGGAGTTTTGATTATTATTATTTTGAGTTTGACACGGTTTCAGAACCGTGTGCCTACATATTCCCTTGTGCAATGGGAAAGTCAAAACTCTGTAGTTCCTCTTAAAAGGTTTTAATTGGTTGCATTGATTTTATCTGAAAAATCGTGCATTTAGACGTTTCAAATGCTTTAAACTAGGACTTGTTTGTTTGTTTGAAAAGCTTAAGTCCTTGTTCGTATTTGAAATGACTATTGCACTCTCTTTATCCGAAAAGAGTTTAATGGTCGCGTATGAGCGATAAAAAGAGTTTGAATGGGTTGAATTAATTTTAATTGTAGATGACAAGTACCAAAACGTTGGGATATCCTCTAACGATTCGATACTCGAGATTGGTGATTGAGGTCAACCGATCATCTCTCATCCAAAATCTTTATTATGAAAAGAGTGAGGTGAAACAAAGTTCACTTTTATTAAGTGTTATGGAATAAAGTATTTAAGTCATTGGGTTACCCTCTAATGGCCCAAATACTTTACATTTTAATTAAATCGTCGGGCGAACCTCTAACAATTTAATTAAATACCATACCACTATGTTTTTTTTTTGTAGGAAAATTGATTTTGAAAAGCAACTCGACGTTGGATCGAGGTTTAGAACTTGAAATTATGAAAGCATTACGATGCGCGTCTTTGAGAGAAAATGGAGCGGGTTATGATTAATCAAGTATATGGACTTAATTAACCTCGTGAGGATAGGTGCTCCTATCCCCAACCATGAGACCCTGGTGCATGGAAAATTGGTATATAGACCAATATTGTTTTCGGGTTATGATTGATTAAAGCAACAAGGGCTTTAACCAATCTCGTGAGATAGCCATGCCATCCCGACTATGAGACCCTTTAAGAAATCGGTATGAGCCAATCAAGATGAAATCGAATTGATTTTAATTTTAATTGTGTGCCGATGTACATTGGTGAATAGATACTGAATAAGTAAATAAACAGACAAAATACCATACAATACAATCGGAAATTTAAATAATTATTAGAGATGATTTTTTCTATTTGATGAAAAATCGGCTAATAGTTTAATCGATAATTCATCAAATAAAAACTATCGATCAACAATTATTTAGTACATCAATGAAATATTATTTGCAATAAATAAATTAATCGAAATAGATAAAAATTTAGAAATAACTGATTGTCTTGATTACGGGCGGTCTGAGAAATCCATCGAACTTTGGTTGATGAAATACACCCATGTCTTTGGCGAATCGGGTGCAATGCTTCCACCTCAAAATAAACCGATTGTTCGAAAAAGTAAAATCGCACCACATATATATGCTAATACTAACATCTTTGTCAAGATTATTTATTGGTAACAAAAAGTGAAAACAAAAATAGATTTTTCTAAAAAACAAGGTGGTGACACTTGTCACCACAGATTTTATGAAAAAGAATTTTTAGAAAAAAAGAAAAAGAAAATGATGATTTATTTATATAATATTATTATTATATTATATTTTATTTTATTATTTTTAAAGTATGAAAATAAAAAAGAAAAATGGAAAATTGATCAACCCATTTTCCTCCTTCGTCTCTCCTCTCTCTTGCTACATACGGGGTTTACTCCTCTCTCTTGGAACTCAAACCCTCACCTCTCACCTCTCGACCCTCTCCGATCGTCGCCTCTCTCTCTCTCTCGATCTCGTCTCCAGCTCTCTCGCTTGCGATTTCGGCGTCGCTCGTCTCTCTCGTCGCGATAGTCTCCTGCTCTCTCTCACCGTCGCTCATCTCTCTCCCATTCTCACTTCGACCTGGTTTCTACTCGATTGTTTGATTCGCTTTGTTATTCTGGTTGATGGGAAATTGAAAAGGTTTGAAACCCTACCTCCTCCGATTCGGTTTGACCTTGGAGCGTCGGCGATAGTGGCTTGTTTCTCCGAACCGAATCCGGGTGAGATCGTTCTATTCTTCTCCTCTTCTTCTTTCTCCACTGTCAGAACTGAGATTTCTGAACAATAAAAACTCTGAAGGCTGTTTGGTAGGGAAGATGATGAGTGATGCTGTGCGTTTTCGTTTTTGTTGCTATATGTTTTTTGTTTTTCTGGGCTAAGTTGTGTTAGTTTGTATGATAAAACGGACTACTGCGCTTGGCTTTTTGGGTTCATCCTCCCTCTTTTGAACTATCCAGCAAAGATATATTATTTGATCTCTTTGAGTGTCCTTTTTCTGAACCAGTATGGCCTTGATGGATCCTTGAACAGATATGTCACTTGACCTTTGCTTGTGTTTTGAGATTAGGAGCCATGCCATCATGATGGTTTTTTCTGAATTTCTTGACTTTGTGGCTTACACCATGCTCTGCTCGACTTTTCTCGATGCTTGTCTTATCTTCTTTCTCAAAGTGTTCCTCTGCTCTTCTTTTCCTCAAGTCCCTTGTACTTGCTGCCTTGTAGATATCTTAGAATGTTGCCTTGTTATACATGCACATTGGACATCTTTTGCCTCGGTTTATATATGTTGTTTTCTTCTTGAAAATGTATTATCTTTGTGGTGGTGTATGCTTGCTTTCGGAAAAAGCGTAAACTTATTTTACTTTCTCTCTTGCTGCCGAGCTGTGGTAATCATTTCGGAAAAATTGTAAACTTATATGCTTGCTGACCGAAAATGTCGCTATTGTATCTGCCGGAATGCTTGTTTGTGAACCGATTGGTCTCGTGTTTTGCAAACACGTATTTTGCCGATGATTAATCTTCACGATTATGAGGCTTTTAGCAAAAACGATTCCCTAACCGCCTAATGATGAGGTTTGACAAGCAGAAACAATCTTATGATACTTTCTCGCGTTTTGTAATTTTGTTTCGTTTATGTTTTGATCTTTGATTGCTTACTAACCATTTCTCTTTGTTCTTTTTTTCATGTAACATGAGTGAGGATGCTTTAAAGAACACGGACCGGGCAGCTTTAGCAAAGCTTGGGCGGACTCGAGGATGGTAAATGATGAAGTCGAGTGAAGAAAACAAGGCCGGAGGAAACTTGAGGATTAGAATTGTAGGATTTAGCATTACTTTTCGTAATTTGAAAGCAAATTTGTATCGATCTTGTAACATTCATGACATAAATGAAATTTTACATTCAAATCCAATGTTGAAACTTTTCCTTCTTTCTCTTTTTGTGAAGAAGTGAAAATTAGAATAGAAAGAAAAGCTTGGTTTGAACATTTTCCGATCTTTGGATAGCATGACACAATTGTTCCATCCTTATAGTAACCTTGAAATATTGATGAAATTGTCCTCGTATTGGACCTTGAATAAAACAAATCTTGGCAAAATTTTCCAAAACTTGTAAGCAAACTCTGAATGGACTTGTAACATTATTTTAGAATACTCGAATAAAATCCGCATTCGAATGGTGTTCGAAATTCCACTTGCCCATGTTGGTACAAGTTTAGGACGTCCTTTTTTGGAATTGTAGGATTCGAAATTGCTCTTGAATTTGAATGAAATTTGATCATTGAATGGTGGTATTTCCTTGCACTTTAAATCTCTCGCCATGGTATTTGTAGCACAAATTTCTTTTAAAATGGACTTCCATAGAACAAATGACATTATTCCATCCTCACTTTGAAATTGAAACGGAATGAAGTTATTACGAAACTTGAGTTACAAATAACCTTTTGAATTTCCTTTTCGAACTTGAGTTAGAAATGCTCACCATTCTAAACAAAGCGACAAAGCCAACAGACCACTTTAAAGATCGAACCTTGCCATTGATGCCTTTGAGGCGATATTTATCCGATTCTCGATCGACTTCCCATTGGTAGATAAAGCATCAACAAAATGCGCACATATAGAAATTTTTAATTATAAACCAACGGATGATTTTGCTCCAAACTTTTAATCGATGCAAGCGGAACACATGAGGACGCATCCGAGAATCACCATGTCATTCACATTCCTGAATCCGTACATCTTTTCTTTCACAGAAACCAGCAACAGAGATGATGACAAGCACAGGAAGAACGTCTGAGTGTACAATCTTAAAGCCCGGCGGAGAAATTACGGTGACCAAGAAAACCAACCTCAAATGAATCGAGGTCCCTTATACTAATTGTCAGAAATTAAGTCCCATATTTTCTTGGAAAGCTTGATAGATGAGCCACACGAATTTTATAAAAATAAACGGAGGGTAAATTTTGGGGTGCGACACTAACTTAAAATTCCTGGTTACGCGAAAGATAAATATCTTTGCGCACTTCACTTTGGAAAAATCAAATTTCCCCCTTTTCCAACTAGTCCTTTGGCCTTAGCATTTCGACCACCTATCCTAGATTGGTGGTATTACACTGAGTCTCATATTAGAAATGCTTACAAGAAAAAGGCCGACAGAGTGGAGCCGACGAAGTGTTGGTTAGATACTTACCCGGGTATTCTACATGTCGATCCTCAATGTATGAGAATACTTACTGTCATTCCCAATGGTAACTGTTTTGGAAAGCTTTGTATCTTTTTTACTTCGACTCTCACACGTATTAACTTATCCGCCTTTCTTTTATCCATTCCCTTAAAACAGGTAACTCCCAAAGAAACTTCTACCGTCAAAGCCAATCAGGTAGTCCCGTTGAGTGTACCTGTCGAGAGTACTAACAAGGAAACCTTAAAGGTATGGCCTTGATATTGTCTATATGTCATTCAATTTTATTTTCTCTAATCGGTCGACACCTTACAACTTTCTCCTTTTGATGACGAACCCACTAATACTTCGAACCTTCCTGATTCTTCTGTAAGTACTTTTGTTCCTTGCATTACATGCAATGCTTTACGGCCTGCCAAATGCTAATATCCTTCATTGCACGCCAGAGTCGAAAACGCTCAGCGTCTTCGTGATCCCTCCAACAAATCCAAAACGTCCAAGAGGGACAAGACCCAACTTTCTGAGGGGACTAAGGTATAACCTTCGACACTCTCTTTATCAAACTCCCTCGATTACTTCACCCTTCTACTATCTTTTTCTTCTTCATCCATTATCTGATGCTCAGTCTCCTCAACATTCCCACCAATACAAAAGGCATAAGAGGAAGAAGGGGTCCTCTTCTGAGGGTAAGGAGATAAAAAGGAAAAAGAAGGTGAAGATCTCTGAGGCCCATATTGAGATGACAGTCGTCGAAACGGTGGAGGAACTGGACCGTGACCGTCAACCTCTTGTCACCACAAGGAGAGGTAAGGTGATTCTGGATAAAAACCTTGAAGCTAGTATATATCTAGGAGCTGACACTATAGTCATAAATACAACCATTGTCACTCCTCCTCAACCGACAACCCTAAACCAGGCCCAAGATCCAGCTGGGGGTGCTGCTGTTTTCACTGGGGAAAGTAGGCTTGTTGATATTGACCCCTCACTACAGGTATTCGTTAATACTTCTTTGCTTTCTTCCTGTATTGAATTTGGTCCTGACTTTCTGTTATTTCCTCTATTAGGTTGGAGATTTTGGCCAACAACAAAGTACAACTAGCTCGTCCGAATATTCTCCTTTGTCGGAAAAATCCTCTCCGCATCACCAAGATAGCTTCAACATAGCCGCTGGTGAGTTCATTGATTTGACTATCACGGATACTCTCAGTGACTCTGATTCGGTCACTAGTCCTGCCAAGCACAACAGTCCTAGTTCGACTAGTTCTGATTCTAGCCTTTCAGCTTTCATACAAGATCTAGAGGCTAATAAAGAAGGTCATATTCCTCTTTCCTCTTTTGAAGCTGCACTACTGGAGCCTGCTCAAAAGAATACGACTTCGAAATCAACAGAGAAGCCACAAATTGTGGAGGACCCAAAGGTTGATTCTTCACCATCTTCAAGAGTCCAGACAAGTACTTCACCCAAGCGAGCGAAAAGTTTTCTTGGCCTTTCGGGAGAGGCTTGGGCCGCGAGTTGGATATCGATGTTGCACTGGCGAGGTTGGACAACTTTGTGATTCGCTATACTTTCTCTTCCAACTATGACCGCTCTCAGGCTTATAGTGACAAGTTAGGGCCTGAAGCAAGAAAGATCAAGAAGCTGACAAATAAAATCTGGACATATGCTTTCAGTTCTGACTTGCCTCATCTGCTACATAAGGATTCAAATCTTGGACCAGAGCTTTTAGAAGTTGTTACACAATTGAAGGGTCTCGAAATTTCTGAATTTTCTAAGCTCATGGTGACAACATTTGAGCAGATTCTCCCTTCATTGCATGAAAACATCAATCAGGTGAAAGAGAATGAACAATTGGTTGAAACAAAGTAGGCAGCGGTGAGGAGGAATGTGGACATGGTGAGAAAGACCAAAACAGTGATCGAAGGGCTAAAAACACAAATTAATCAGAAACGGTAAGAGCAAGATCTTAAAAGGAAAAAAGCTGCTGAAATAAGCAGTCGAATTGTCGCTTTGTCGAAGGAGATGTAAACCTTAAATGCAGAGTTAGAGCTTGTCATTAAGCAAGACGAAGAGCTCGATCAAGCCATCGCTCCTACTCAAGCAGAAATGCTCCAGCTGACCAAGGATGCTACCATTGTCAGCACTACTACTGCTCAGGTCGAGGAGGAATTATTAGCACTCAAGACAAAAACAGATGGGTTGAGCAATAATGCAACACGTCCTCATGGTGATCTACAGACGTTCCAAAATAAATTCGGCAGCTTCTGATTAATGTAACTATATTGTGGCCTTTTTGCGTACCCTTTGTAAAATTTGTACAATGGTTTTTTCAACCACTTTTAATGTAATATTCAATTCTGCTTTACATTGTCTTTTCATACATATAATGCATGACTAATACGCTGGCTTCGACATTACTCTTTCCAGCTATGTTCGACCCACGCTTCACGTCGTTGAAATTGTGATTTCTTAAAGAATGGGTTTGTACTTCTTTAAGTACTTACCATTTACCCTTAGAATCCTTCGATCTGGGGCTAATTCCTCAAGTTCATATGCATTGTTGGAAAAAATTTGAATTACTTTAAACGGTCCCTCCCAATTAGGCGACCATTTTCCTAAGACTCTATCATTTCTGTCCATAGGTAATATCACTTTCCGAACTAAATCATCAACATGAAATACTTTATCTTTTACCTACTTGTTATAGGCTTTGACCACTCTATCTTTCTGTCTCCTTAATGAATCAAGAGCCAACATTCTCTCTTCATCTAAATCGACTAACTCATCTGCCATCATATTCCAATAGTCTTCAGATGGTATTTCATGTTGTCGTTGAATCCATAATGATTGAACATGTATTTCTACTGGGAATACAACATCATGTCCACATGACATTCGAAATGGTGTTGCCCCCATTGCTTCTTTAGGAGACGTACTACATGCCCATAAGGCTTGGTCTAGTGTTTGATGCCAATTTCTTGGCTTTTTGCCTACATGTTTCTTAATCAGGCTAATTATTACTTTATTGGCAGCTTCGACTTGACCATTTACTTGAGCATAATAAGGGGTGGACGTTAACAATTTTATTCCAACCTCCTTTGTGGATTCTTGCATTTTTCGCCCCGTGAGTATTGTTCCTTGGTCAGTTGTGATTGTTTTGGGAATTCCAAACGGACACATAATATGATTTTGTATAAAATCAATCACATCCTTTTGATCGACATTTTTTAAAGCTACAACCTCAACCCACTTTATAAAATAATCAATGCTGACTAAAATGTATCTATACTATTTTGATGACGCCGACTTTATTTCCCCAATCACATCTAAGGCCCATCCTCTAAACAACCAAGGTTTTACAATGGCATGAAATTCACTTGCAGGAACGTGTTGGATGGCCCTATGCATTTGGCATTCTTGGCAGCCCCTAGCAAATTCAATGCAGTATTTCATCATTGAAGGCTAGTAGACACCCGATCGCATCAAAAGCCATTTCATTTTGTCTCCGGCATGGTGTGCACCACATGCTCCACTATGCACACTCGACACTGCTAAATATGCCTCACTTTCTCCCAAGCATTTAAGTAGTACTCCATCAACAGTTTTCTTAAATAATTCATCCTCGATTAAAACAAAACTTAGGGCACGATATTTTATTTTACACTCTGTCGAACCCGTAGGATAACGTAAGTAGTCAACCAGGATATACGCCACTTCTGCATCAAACGCTACTTCTGCATCAAACATGGACGAAATTCAACCGCGAACCCTGGAAACGTCCGACCCAGTCGTTACGCAACTTACACTATTTCCCCCATTACACGGAACTACTATTTCATGGTCAACTGCGTCAGTATCAGTCCCTCTTCCCCATACCACACCGGTGAGTCCAGGACCTGTGGTGGCCACGAGTGCCATTCCGAACACAGTGATACCTCGATTTGGTATTGCTACGAATCCCCCATATGGAATGTCGTATTCCTTAATGGCGGGATATCAGTCGACCTCAAGTGCAGCAGTGATGTCCAACAATGCACATAATACGAATGTTCCTTTGCAAGGATATACAGTAGGGGGAAATAGAACAATGTTTGTGCAACAATTAATTCCACCCTTAAATAGTACCTCTGTGGCAGTGTTAAGGAAACAAATGGATGACAATAACCATGAGTCGGTTAATATGCTAACTCACCAAATGGGTGATGTGTTTAACCCTATAGTACAAGAGTCAGTTGAGACTATTAGGCAGTCCGCTGAAACCAACCGACAAGTGATTACATAGTTAACACATTTGTGTAACTTCTTAGGTGCTCCTCAAGCACCTTCCCGACAAGGGCCACTATTTCGACAGATTGTACCTGCTCATGGGCACATGGGGGTAATAGAGGAAGATACTGTGTATCAAGGTCAAGCTGCGACGCCTCAAAGAGACGTTGTTGTCGACCCACCTAGGGTATTGGTTCATAGACAATAAGAAGCTGACCAGGTTCTCAACCAAATTCGACAAGAGGAATTAGTTGTCGAAAATAACTTGACCAATATTATCGAGAGAATTATGGCCAGAAACGGTATGAATACCACATTGCAAAGGCCAACGTATTCTTCCCTATTATCTGAGTACATTTTGCAAACTGAAAAATCCTAGAGGATGAAAAATTCCTAAATATACTATGTTTGGGGGAGAAATAGGGGAATCGATAGTCGAGCACATCTCTAGGTACTTGACTGAGTTGGGAGACATGGCGAATAATGAAATCCAGAGGGTAAAATATTTCCCTTCATCCCTTACTAAGGCAGCCTTCACGTGGTTTACCACCTTGCCCCCTGATTCTATGGATTCATGGTCGAAGTTAGAGAGACTTTTTCATGAACAATTTTATGAGGGGCATTCCAAAATTAGTTTGGTCGAGTTATCAAACATCAAGAGAAAGTTCTCCGAAACAATAGATTATTACCTAAATAGGTTTAGATCATTAAAATCAAGGTGCTTTACCCAAGTGCCTAAACATGAACTTGTTCAAATGGCTGCTGGAGGTCTAGACAATTCCATTAGGAAGAAAATAGACCCAACTTTCGTCAAAAGTATATCACAACTGGAGGACAGAGTTCGACACCTCGAGCTTCTTTGACTAGAAAAAGTTAGACAAACTAAGGCTAAAGCTAAAAAAGAAAAAGTATCCTACGTTGATTATGATGATACAGATCCCATATATGAAGTCGACTACATCTCACCGACTAAGGCATATGTCGATGTGGTTGAATTAAAATTAGGGCCTGCATACGAGTGCAAGTCATTGTTTCCTGCAAAAGAAAAAAGCCCTACTGTCGAAACTAGTTCAAAAATACCTGCAAAAACTTATACTTTTGATGTTAGTAAATGCAAAGAGATTTTTGATGTGTTAGTGAAAGATGGTCAAATATTAGTACCCCTAAATGCTAAATTACCACCATTAGAACAAAGACAAAAAAGAGGTTTTTGCAAATATCATAACTACCTTGGTCACACAACCTCTCAATATTTTCTTTTCAGGGATCTGGTCAAAAAATCACTCCAGGAGGGTCGCCTAAAATTCGCTGCAAGGAGGCAGAAAATCGACATTGACCCTTTGAGACAAGAAAAAGCTTTGTTTGCGGAGCCTGTCGACATCAATATGGTAGATATCATTGAATTTCCTAACGATAACATGGTCGAGGAAAGCACCGACGAAAGCCCAAATGTCAAGCTAGCTGATGTCTACTCAAAAGACGATGAAGATTTGCTGGGATTTCTTTATCGTTGCAAGAATAAGGGCGCCCAAGCCGGTTTGTACCCCAGATGCAGTGCTCTGATTGATATGGTTGTTGCTGAGAATTTCCAAAGCTTATAGTTGGATAGAGGTAGAGCCCAATGGAACAAAAAGGATCCCAGGAAGGCGTTTTAGGCCAAGCCAAAGACTTTCATTCCATCAGCTGCTACGCCTAAGGGCACTTGGATTAAGCCCCAAATGGCTATGGAGGCATCCAATGTCGTCGATGCTATGAAGGATGTAAAGTGGAAAGCTCCAATGAGCTACCGTCTCGAAGTTCGATCTGAGAAGAGGAGCCATGTATCTGAAAATTACATGGGGAAGAATCCTATGAGTCGGACCTAGTGGAGGCGGTTTCAAAGGAAGAAGCAGACTGAAAGACAAGCCGCTGCTACTGCTAAGCAAACTGTTGTCGGTAAGGATAAGAATCAGAGGTAGTATAGGGCGAAAGTCGACCCTGCTATTAGGCAATAGATTAAGGAAGTTGCTAACTCAGCCGCCAAAGATTCTGACGAGGCAACCGACGATTTTTGCCTCTGACTCAGAGGAAAGCCTTGACATTCTGGTCAATGTTGTGTCCATACTCCCCGAGGAGTACAACATCACGACGAAAGTGGAGAACACTGATGATGTCGATGCTGCGGGAATGGCTTTGCACAAGCTAACTTGTTACTTCGTGATGAACAATGGCTATGAAAATCCATCTGAAGCCTTTGTTGATTAGGGCAAAGGTTGAAAGAACTGCCATTAACAAAGTGTTAGTGGATTGTGGCGCTATAGTTAACATAATGCCACATCACGTACTGGAGAAAATCGGTAAATTCGACACCAACATCAGATCTCACAACATGGTCCTATCGGACTACGAAGGAAGAACAAAGACTACCATGGGAATAATCCAGGTAGATATAACGGTCGGTTCAGTCACTAGGCCGATAATATTTATGGTTATCTAAGGGAAACCAAGTTACAACTTGCTAGTGGGAAGAGAATGGTTAAATGGGATTGGAGCAGTGCCATCTTCCATGTACCAACGCATGATAATTTGGCGAGAAGACGGTGTTGTGGAAAATATTGAGGCCGAACAAGGTTATTTCATGGAAAATGTTAATAATGTCGGCCATAATCAGTTCGACAGGAAGCTAGCTAACATAGCTCCTTGTCAACCAGCTAAATAGGTATATGCCAACTTAAACGAGGCATTTGTTTGCCTAAAACTACATGAAACCCATGGTTTTGTGTGGGACGTGGAACCTTTGGAGGATCCATATGCTGAAAATCCTGCACCGACAGGCTGGGGAAATGCTCACGACGATGATGTTTGAGCTAGAGGCTCTACAAAGGATTTCAGCATACATTGTCGAAAATAGAATGAATTCGGCCCTAGAAGTTGAACGGAACATGGATGTAGCGGCCAATAAACTTCAAATTCCATAAGAATTCATTCTGGCTATGGAGCCAAAACCACCAGATAAATCTAAACTTGTTGGGGAAGTCGTCGATGAGAAGCGTTTCGACTGCATATACGATGACGAACCTTTGGGTTTTGAGAAGGATCCCATGGCACCCGAAAAAATGCAGCCACAAGATCCTTTAGAAGAAATCGACCTTGGCGAATTTGGTGATAAGATACCAAATTACATCAGCGGCAACATCGACCGAAATCTCAAATCTGAGGTAATATCTTTATTGAAATAATTTAAAGATTGTTTTGCTTGAGACTATACTGAAATGCCAGGTTTAAGCAGGGATTTAGTCGAGTTGAGGTTGTCAATAAGAGCCAGAAAGAAGCCAGTAAAACAAACACCTCGACGCTTTGCTCCAACAGTTATGTCGAAGATCAAAGAGGAGATAGAAAGACTCCTCAAAAGCAGTTTCATCAGAACTGCAAGGTATGTCGAGTGGTTGGCCAACATTGTGCCTATCATTAAGAAAAACGGAATGTGCATTGATTTTCGAGACTTAAATGTTTCCATTCCTAAGTATGAATATGCCATGTCAGTGGCTGAAATGCTAGTCGATTTGGCTGCTGGTTTCAAATATTTAAGTATGCTTGATGGTTATGTTAGTTATAACCAGATTTTTATTGCAGATGAAGATGTGCCGAAAACGGCGTTTCGTTGCCCGGGGGCATTAGGGACCTATGAATGGGTGGTCATGCCATTCGGCCTGAAGAATGTCGGAGCAACATACCAAAGGGTAATGAATTCTATGTTCCATGATTTTATTGAAGATTTTATGCAGGTTTATATCGATGATATAGTAATAAAGTCGAGTAGTAAACCAACACACTTGGAAATGAATCCATTAAAATGTGCTTTTTCGTGTGTAGGCAGGAGATTTCCTTGGTTTTGTAGTACATAAAAAGGGCATAGAAATCAATCAAAGCAATACAAAAACCATCATGGACCTCAAACCTCCGTCAACAAAAAAAGGAACTTCAGTCTTTGTTGGGTAAAATAAATTCTCTAAGGAGGTTCATATCCAATTTAAGTGGAAAAACTAAAGCATTTTCACCACTGCTTCGACTGAAGAATGAAGAGTTCATATGGAAAGAGGAGCATCAAGAGGCTTTCGACAAAATCAAAAAATATTTAGTGAAGCCTCCTATATTGGCACCTCCAGTTAGAAATAGGCCTATGAGGTTGTATATAGCAGCCTCAGAATCGACTATAGGAAGTATTTTAGTTCAAGAAGATGCAAGTAGTGTCGAAAGACCTGTGTATTATCTTAGTCGAATGTTAAATGGCCCTAAAACTAGGTATAGTGATATAGAAAAGCTATGCCTGTGTCTGTATTTTTCTTGTATTAAACTGAAGCAATATATAAAGCCAGTTGACGTGTACGTTTCTTATCATTTTGATATCATTAAACATATGTTGTCTAAACCAATTTTGCACAGTCGAATTGGTAAATGGGCATTAGCGTTAACTGAATATTCCCTAACATATCTCCCTTTAAAGGCAATGAAAGGGAAAATAGTGGCCGACTTTTTGGTCGACCATTCTATGGTTACTATGCCGTAAAACTTTGTCGAATTGGTGTCTTGAAAACTATATTTCAAAGGTTCTAGCCTAAAAATGGCGTTGGGATAGGAGGAATAATAATTTCTCCCAACGGAATTCCAGTAGAGTTCAAGTATGCATTTGACGGTATCTGCGCCAATAATATGGCGGAATATGAATCTTTGATAACTAGACTTGATCTGCTGCTAGAATTGAGGGCAAAAAATATCGAAATTATGGGAGATTCCGAATTGGTAATCAAACAAGTGTCAAAAGAGTATAGATGCGATAAAGAAAACCTAATTGTGTACTTTGTGATTGCCATAAGACTACTGAAATAATTCGAGCAAGCAAGCATTCGACATATACCTCGACGAGAGAACCAAGAAGCTAATGACTTGGCGCAAGAAGCTTTAGAATACCAGAAAAATAAAGATGAAGAACCTATACAAGTAAGGAAAAAGGTTCGATCTACTTTGTTATCTCCTTCAGATTTGTCAATTATAAAATTAGCCTATGTCCTATAACTAAGGGTTACTCGCAAGATCGACCAGTTGATCTTAAGACGCGTGCTAAGATTTTGTATATTGTACTGATTTTGTCGAAATATGCGCTAGCCAAGAAACAGTTTTCTAAGACCAAGGGAACAAGTACAACGGCTTTCCATACAGAAGTTTCGACCGACTGGCTGGTAACTCGTGACCGACAGTAGATTCTAGACGAAACAAGACTCAACGAACTAACTAGTTGGTGACTCGTGACCGAAAAGTAGTGTTGAAAACTTCATGCAAAGTTGCTCGAAATGAATACCAAAAGTAAAGACATTAAAGAGATAACTTGAAAAGATAAACTGATTGCATTGAAAATAAAGGTGATGATTCACGTACATCAAAAGCTTAGTGACTCTTTCTTCCTTAAGCGCAGAATTGGGCAGAGTGTTGGTAAGCAATTTGAGAATATAAGTGAACACACCTAAAAATTACAACAAAATGACTTATTTATAGTAATTTACAAGATAACTTCCTAAAGAAATCAAAGGACGAAAGTGAAACTAAAACGTAACTGCTACATAAGATTTCGCCATCCACTTGGCGCCTAACAACCCCGATCTCTTGAGGTAACTGCCCACGATCTTCAAAATTTGACTCTTTCCCGCTCTTGATTTCAAAAGGGTTAACCGCTCCTAGCTTTGATACATCTCAGGAAGAATGAAATTTCCCTAAGTCCCTTAGACTACGTCTTCGACAACATCTGAACTTCGATTAATTCTTTCACTCAGCCCATAATATGTAGAATTGACCAACAACCTTTCTTTATCCATCCAGTCGATGTAGTTCATCATCGACACATTTGTCTTGAACTCTTTTTCCTTCTGGCTGCCGATGCCGATCTCAACTTTTTCCAGGTTTATTTGATACTTTGGTCGAATCGACCAATTTCTCAATTTACTCTCTTGGTTGACAAACTTCTTTCTGAAATTTTTTACTTGGATTCATAAGTTCTCCTAAGGAACCTATATTCGTTCAGGATCGGCCCCTAACTTGTAAGGATGTTTGCCTTTGACACATGCCCTTAAACGTATTTAGGAAATTCCAAGTTACAGTGTGTTACTTATAAATAGCTAAAATGATATAAATAAGGAAGTTGTTCAATATAATAAGAATATACTTTCTATTTGCCTTTCTCTCCCAACCTTTGCCTCAATAATGTTATGCATATTCTTGCACAATACAATATAGTGTTCTAACAATTGTCATCGAGAGCCTGGTTCAAATCAAAGGAAAACACGAGTGAAGAGTGAGGGGTTAAAATCTAAGGGAAACAGTGAGTGATAGTTCTTGGTAGAAAAAGATGAACAACAAGGGTCTTGGATCAAACATTCTGGTTCTTGATAACAAGAATTGGGATCGATGGAGTGCAGTGACGAGATCTGACCAGTGGTTTCACACAGTTTTTTTTAGCAGTTATTTAAGTTATTGTTTCTTTTAATTATCGAGCTTTTATTTCATTTTATCGCATTTTTTGCTTTGGTTTTGTGTTTTAGTGTTTTTATGTTCGTAAGAATAAAACATGACAAATCGGGACAGAAAAAGGCAAAAGTGCAGAAACGGAAGAGTTCAAGATCCAAACAAATAAAAGTAGGAAAAATTGGAAGCAACACGGACCGTGTCTCACAGCACGGCCCGTGTCAGGAGTTGGATTTTCACCCATAGTAAAACCTGAGGGTTGATAGGGGCGCCCATGTGGATAGGCACGGCCCATGTCAGGAGGCCTGAAGCATAAAATAAAATCTTCAAAATCAGGGACCAACACGGACAGTGTTGCACAGCACGGTCCGCGTTTGTAGCACGGACAAGGTTTTATATTTTAGGTTTTTTAAGTGAATCTGAACTTTGGAGGGCACTTTGGACATTCTGCTTGACTGAGATTTGTATGGAGACTATTTAATTTAGTTTTTAGGATTGAGAAAGGACTTTTTTTCACAATTGGAGATTAAACGATAGATGAGAGTGGAGCATTCAGGAAGAATTGGAGACGAAGACTCTTTCCTGAGCGGAAGCAATTGAAGAATCTACCAATCCAAGTTTCTTTGTAATGTCTATCTTATTAGTTATTGTTGTTTTCTTTGTGAATATTATGAGAGGCTAAACCCCCCAATTCTAGGGGGTGTCCCTAATTTTTCATGTTAAGAATACTGATCTCTTTGTTTTGTTAATCAACAATTCAATTTATTCTGCATCAATTTGATTATTTAGAAAAGTTTATCGTTTGACCCTATGGGACCATAGGATTGGATTGATTTAACACATTAGAGTCGGAAGGTCGTGTTAAGGTTTTCTAAATGATGATATTATTAAGGATTTCACCTAGGACTAGGGCAATCCTATAATAACCATAATTGTTCTTGATAATTGCATGCTTAACCTTTTTACTAATTTGAACGGAAGTTAAAATTAGGAATAGAGGTTAAAGGTTTTTTCACTAAGGAATTAGGAAAAGATAACAATGAGAATCGGTAAGTGAGGCGGATGAACTTGTTGAATTGATCAAAGAGTAAGAATATTAACTGGAAAATTATACACTCTCCCTGGCATATTTTCATCAAACAAAAGTCAATTTTATATATTGCTTTAATTTACATTTAGTGAGGATTTATTCCAATCAACCCAAATCCATTGTTTTTGTTCAATTGGTAAGACATCATACTTTGTGTTTCCTACGCAATCCTCGAGATCAATATCTTTGGGGTAAAACCCACGAATACTACATCAATAAAAATAGTACACTTATTATTTTTTCGATCAAGATCTTTATTCGAAGCACGGGAAGTGAGTGAATTTGTGCAAAATGGCTACGAGGACTTGGTGGTGAATCTAACTGAAACATAGAGAACTGCATTCAAGGAGGCCAAGAAGAAAGATTGTAAAGCCTTGTTCTACATTCAACAGAATATTCATAATCAACACTTTGAGAAGATTTCGAAAGCAACAAGATCCAAAGAATCGTGGGAAATCTTATAAAGCTATCACAGTGGTGGAGAAAAAGTGAAACAAGTAAAGATGCAATCCTACAGAAGGAAGTATGAGATGATGCAGATGGAGGAAGATCGGAAAGTAAGTGACTATTTGTCGAAATTAATTTCCATTGTAAATCAAATGAAATCCTTTGGGGAAAACATTACAGATCATATGGTATTAGAAAAGGTACTAAGAACTTTGAGTCGAAAGTTTGATTTCATAGTCGTAGCTATCCAAGAAGAAAATGATGTGAAAACTATGAAAATCGAAGAAATAAAAGACTCAATAGACGCGTATGAACTCCTGGTGTTTGATATAGGTTCTAAGAGATCAATTCAACAAGCCCTCCAGTTCAGACTTACAAGAAAGAGGGAAATGAAAAGGATTTCAAAAGAAAAGGAAAAGGCAAGACAAGATGGTCCAAAAATGGAAAGAAAAATGTGGAAGATAAAGCTAAATCTTCAAAAGGATGAGGTTTTGGTAGAACCCAGAAAAAGAAGAGTGATTTTGACAAAAGCAAAGTACAATGCTTAAACTGTGAGAAGCATGGACACTTTGTTGATGAGTTTTGGTTCAAGAAAAATCAAAAGGATAGTGAAGCAAATATGGCCTATGAAGATGATCAAGCAGAAGAATCTACCACACAAGTTTTGGGGGAAGCAGTCACTACAACTGCTTACATCCTAAATAAATGTCCTACTAAGAAGCTGAAGTTGAATGTACCCGAGGAAGCTTGGTGTGGAAGAAAACCCAATGTGAAGCATGTTAGAAGAAGCAAACTTGAAGCTAAAAGTGAGATCATGATACTTATAGGATATCATCCTATAGGTGCTTATAAGTTGTATAACCCTGTAACTCAAAAGGTACATGTCATTAGAGATGTGATTGTGAATAAAGTTGAAAAGTGGAAATGGTAAGAGGAACCAATTTACAGTGGAGAAAGCCAAAAAAATTGCATTTATCCTAACTCAAGTGATGAATAAGATAATGAGGATGTGAACAATAGTGATGTAGGTGACTCAGGAAATGAAGAATTAGAACTAAATAATGTAGATGAACCGGTAGAAGTAGAAGAAACTGTGAGGCCTGCAAGAATCAGACATGCTCCAAGCAGGTTCAATGACTGTAAAGTAATTCCAGATAATGCAGTAAATGGTGAAGGTGATATTATCCATTTTGTTTTGATGGAAGATGTTGAACCTATTAATTATAAAGAAGCATTGAAGATAGATTCTTGGAAGAAAGTCATGATGGATGAGCTCAAATCAATTGAGAAGAATCACACTTGGGATTTGGTTCACTTTCTAGATAACATAAAGAAAATAGATGTGAAATGGGTGTGTAAGTTGAAGTTAAACCCTGATGGAAAAATTTCAAGGCACAAGGCCAGATTGGTGGCTAGAGGCTTCTTGCAAAAACATGGTATAGATTACCATGAGGTTTTTGTCCCTGTTGCAAGGCTTGGGACTATAAGATTAGTAGTGGCTCTAGCTTGTAAAATAAGATGGCCACTTCATCACTTAGATGTCAAGTCATCCTTTCTAAATGGTCCACTTAAAGAGGTTGTGTTTATGTCACAGCCTCCTGGGATTGAAATATAAGGCAAGGAGAACATAGTATATAGACTTCACAAAGCCTTGTATGGTTTGAAACATGCCCCTCGAGCTTGGAACAAACAAATTGACCCGTTTCTAATTCAGATTGGATTTAAAAAATGCACAGCAGAGTTTGGTGTATATGTGCAGACTGCAAAAGAAGAAGAGATCATGATAATCTGCCTATATGTGGATGACCTGCTAATTACAGGAAGCAAAATAGCAGATATTGAGAAGGTGATAAACAAGTTGAAGTCTGAATTTGAAATGACTGATCTAGGTGAACTCTCATTCTTCTTGGGTATGGAATTTATGAAGACAAGGACATGAATACTGATGCACCAGTAGACGTACATAGGTGAGTTACTTGAGAATTTTGAAATGAGTAATTGCAACTCAATTTCAGATCCATCATAAACAAATCCAAAAATTGTTGAGTGTAGTGATGAAAAAAGAGTGGATCCAAAAATGTTAAGATAAATAGTTGGTTCACTAAGATACCTGTGCAATAGCAGACCTGATATATGCTACTCAGTCAATTTGATTAGCAAATTCATGCAGGACCCAACAAAAACTCACTTGATAGCTGCTAAAAGGATACTTAGGTAAATAAAAGGCACAAAGGAGTTTGACTTGCTATTTCAAAGTGGAAGCAAAGGTGAAAAGAATGAATTAATTGGGTACTCTGATAGTGACTGGTGTGGAGATATCATAGATAGAAGGAGAACTTCTGGCTATGTCTTCAAGTTCAATGAGGCAAGCATATCAAGGTGTACCAAGAAGAAACAAGTGATTGCACTTTCATCCTGTGAGGCAGAATATATAGCAGGGACATTTGCAACTTGTCAAGTAATGTGGCTGAACTCAGTTATGAAGGAGTTAAGGTGTGAAGTGATGAAACCTCTCGTACTCAGAATTGACAACAAGGCAGCTATTAGTCTTACAAAGAATCCCATCTCACATGGCAAGAGTAAACACATTGATACAAGATTTCATTTCATTAGAGAACAAGTAAGCAATGGGATGATTGAAGTGCAGTATTGCCCAACTGAAGTGCAGCTAGCAGATGGTTTCACAAAAGCTCTAAAACTGGAAAGATTTGAGTTTTTGAGAAACAAACTTGGTGTTATAAGTGCTAAACAAATATGAAATAAGGGGAAATGTTGAGTTGTAATTCATAAGTTGTAATTTTCTCAATTAGCTATAAAGGTATTAGTTAGTTGTCCTAGCTGGCTATTGTGTAATCAATATGTGTGTTACTTATAAATAGCTAAAATAATGTAAATAAAGAAGTTGTTCAATATAATAAGAATATACTTTCTCTCTGCCTTTCTCTCCCAACCCTTGCCTCAGTACTGCCCATATTCTTGCACAATACAATATAGTGTTCTA
This sequence comes from Vicia sativa, assembly GCA_021764765.1. Lineage (NCBI taxonomy): Eukaryota > Viridiplantae > Streptophyta > Magnoliopsida > Fabales > Fabaceae > Vicia > Vicia sativa. Next base: position 190,973,934 of record CM038795.1, on the reverse strand, counting down.
ACAACTTCAAATTAAGAGAGTAAACAAAGTTGTCCCCACAATATATCAAGATTTAGTACTACTATATATAGTTTGTATTATTGCTCTACTAATTTTATTGATTTAACTTAATTATATTACAGTTGGTATGAGTAGGAAAATAAATTCACAATAAAGTCTATAGGTTGAATGTCAACCTAGTACTAAAAATACGTTCTGACAAATTCAAATGTGCGAAGTTTTTTCGCATGAAATTAAAATTCACTTATATGAAACATATTCTAAGTTTGGATTTTTAAGGTCCACATAATAAATGTTATTTCTTATGCAAGCTTAAAATAGAGAAAGGTGACACAAAGTAGAAAATAATGACATTCTCACAAGGGCCCTTTTTATTCAACTGTAATATTCTCCGGCAACCTATCACACAATTTCTTTCATTTTTCCACTTTTCCATCTTTTATTACATTCCAATTTATATATTGTTGCTAAAGTCATTATTATTGTTCCATTATATGATAAAATCTAACTCCCTTTGCTTTTTATCATTTTGCATTTAAAAAAATAATTGGATTCATGTTTTCTTTGTTCTTCTACATACATTGATATGAATCAAAACTATCTTCAACCTCTTCCATTGCTAAATAGCTTCTTAGAGTCAACTCCTCAACCATCATTTCAACAATCATGTTTGAATCAAGCTGAAGATCTCACAGTGGCCTTACATATTGGTCTCCCTTCAATTGAAACACATACTCAGAATGTTCCAAACAAATACTGGATACCAACCGAAGAACAGATTCGCATCGGTTTCAGTAATTTCTCCTGTTCCGTTTGTCACAAAACTTTCAACCGCTACAACAATCTTCAGGTGTAGTAGTTTTCTTATTATTAAGATTCTGAAACTATTCATAAACTTTGAACCCTAATTATATTTTGTCAAATATGTTTTCAGATGCATATGTGGGGACACGGTTCGCAGTATCGAAGAGGACCAGACTCGTTGAAAGGAACTCATCCGCGACCATTGTTGGACATTCCATGCTATTGTTGTTCAGAGGGATGTAAGAACAACATTGAGCATCCACGAGCTAAGCCATTGAAAGATTTTAGAACATTGCAGACACATTACAAGAGGAAGCACGGTTCGAAAAACTTTACTTGTAGAAAATGTGGGAAATGTTTGGCAGTGAAAGGTGATTGGAGAACTCATGAGAAAAACTGTGGGAAGCGTTGGCTTTGTATCTGTGGTTCAGATTTCAAACACAAGAGGTCATTGAAAGATCATGCCAAAGCTTTTGGATTTGGTCATGGTCCTTTTTCTTCTTCCTCGGATGGTATTTGATTAGGTTTTTTTTCCGTGTTTTTTCCAATACTTTTGAAGACGACAATGGTTATAAATTTATAACTAAGAGTGGTGCTACTATGAATTGATTTATAGATCTAATTGCATTTTCATTTAGAATTATTAGATCATAGTTGTAAGGTTCAATTTTATTTTGGTTTATTGGCTAAAAAGTTTGTAATAATATTCGCATTATTTAAGATCATAGTAATGTGTGTGAAAGAAAATGCTAAACAAAGTAGGAACTGACAAATGTGGTCATGTTTGTTGAGAGCTTACCATTCCAACTTTTGATGTAATTGCCAGTTTTAATATTTTTGAGTAATATGATACATCGAGTGTAAATCTCTTTATGTTTGAAAATGGACAAAATTTTAATCATAGGCGGAGCCATGATCCTGACTCAGGGGTGCAAGATTATTTAAATTAATAATAATAATAATAATAATAATAATAATAATAATAATAATAATAATAATAATAATAATAATAATAATAATAATAATAATAATAATAATAATAATAATAATAATAATAATAGTAATAATAATAATAGTAATAATAATAATAATAATTATAATTATAATAATAATAATAATTATTATTATTATTATTATTATTATTATTATTATTATTTTGTTTTATATTTTTATTTGATATACTAATTTTGAAATTTATCTTGCAATCATAATTTTAAAAAGTTTATATTATTCTCTTAACTCTTTAAAATATATTAATTATTTTTATTTAATTAATGATGAATCTAACAACAAATTTTTTATTTTTTTCGTCGCTTATAAGAAAATAAAATTAAGGCACTAATATTAAAATATTTAAGTTAAGGAATTAAAATAAATCAGGTATTAGCATACAAAATTTAAAAGTTAAAATAAAATTATTATTTATTTTCTTTCACATATTTATTAAATTAGATTAACCACTAATTTAAATTTAAAGTGCTAACAATGTATATATATACTATGTGGTCTAAATTTGTTGAATACTAAATACTAAATTTCTTTTTTTCTAATTATGTTTGAGATATAGAAACATTAAATTAACATCTTTTTCTTTTTTTTTTATAAGGAAAATATATTAATTAGAAGTAAAGATAGTATTGTATCAACAGTAGTGTAGAATTACTAAGGAGTAGCATAAGAACCTAATAATGTACTACTAGTATGTGAAATAACAATCAGTTTATTGTTTTAAAGTTACAGATGATGATGTGCCCTATAATATTGGGTGTACACTAGGCTAGAGTTAGCATATGAATCTATAAATATAAGCGTACAGTAAATTAAAGTTAAAACTGAGGTGCAAAGTAGTGTAAGTTTATTTTGGAGGGGGTTCAAGATCAATATTTAGGCCATATTTAGTGCAAGTTTTAAAAACTGAGGGGGTTCAACTGCACCCCCTTGAGTAACACGTGCCTCCGCCCCTGATTTTAAAGACAGCTTAATAACCAAGCCTGGAATTTAATCTTCATAAAATAAAAACAGAATCTGAAATAATCAAAAGTCTAGCTTTAGAGAATCAATGGATATATAGATTGTACAGTTACGGGAAAAGGTATACATGCTAACACTACAATTCTTTTGGTAATTAATTTCACAGCCTAAACCTAGGGAGGATGTCAGAACATTTAACTTGATATTCTTTTATCAGAAAAAAAAAAAAAAAAAAACACGTCCAACTAAACTATCTAATGTGCATTTTTAACAATCACAGAAATTGCCCAAACACCTATTCTTACCGAAGACAAAAATAAGACAATAACAAAGATAAATTTTTTAGAGGTGATGTTTTAGAGACTACAATTTCTTGTATATTGAAGTGTTTAACTGCTTTGAAAATATGATACAAATGAGTTATAAATAGACTCAAAATTACAAAGATATAAATGCTACATATGAAATGCTATATAATAAATGATAGATATTTCCAAGGAGTTGTAGATTCAAGGAATGAACTTTTCTCATACCAAGAGAATATAACTTTCATTCTTCCTTTTGACTGCATTTAATTTTATTCCAACAAAACTCCCCCATAAAATTAAATGCTTGTTCGATCCATCATTCCCAACATCCTTTTGCCTTTATCGAATAGCTTCTTTGGTAATAATTTTGTGAAGATGTCTGCAGCCTGGTCCTTGCTTGCTACATGTTTTAGTTCGACACTTCCTTCCTTCACATGTTCTCGAATGAAATGGAATCGAACATCAATGTGTTTCCTTCATTCATGATTTACTGGGTTCTTTGCTAGTTCAATTGCAGATTTGTTGTCCACTCGAATTGTTGTTGCATCTTCTTGTCTTTGCTCCATCTTGCTCAACAGTCTTCTAAGCCATATCGCATGACATACACACCACGATGCTGCTACATACTCTGCTTCACAAGTCGAAAGAGTTACAATTTGTTGCTTCCTTGAAACCCAAGTGAAAGAAGTAATTCCCATTAAGAGCATATAGCCTGAAGTGCTCTTTCGATCATCTATGTCTCCACACCAATAACTGTCAAAGTAGTCAATTAACTTGTAATCTTCTGTTCTTGAGTAAAACATTCCAAGTGACGTAGTTGCTTGGACGTATCAAAGGATCCTTTTCAATGCCTTCTAGTGTGTGTGAACTGGATCTTCCATAAATCGACTCACAATACCAACACTTAGCGAAAGATATGGCCTTGTACAAGTCAGATATCGAAGACTTCCTACCAAGTTTCGAAATTTACCTGCTTCTACATGCTCTCCCCCATCAAATTTCGAAAGCTTTGTTCCTGGTTCCATCGGTGTCGAAATAAGATTGCAGCTATCCATTTTGAATCGTTTCAGGATGTCTTTTGCATATTTTTCTTGTGAGATGAAGATTCCTTTTTCTTCTTGTCGAACTTCTATGCCAAATTAGTATCTCATCAGGCCTAAGTCTGTCATCTCGAACTCTCATGTCATTGTGCTTTTGAATTCTTCGATCAACTGATCATTGTTACCCATGAAGATCAGGTCATCAACATAAAGAGAAACAAGTAGTATATCTTCTTTATTCTTCTTCACGTACAGAGCATGTTCGTAGGGAGATTGTTGAAATTTTTTATCCTTGAAGTATATGTCAATGCGCGTATTCCATGCACGTGGTGCCTGATTAAACCCATATAGTGCCTTCTTCAATCTCATCACTTTTCCTTCTTTTTCGATTTTCATGTATCCTGGTGGTACTTCGATGTAGACTTCTTCTTCGAGCACACCATTCAAAAAATATGATTTGACATCCATCTGGAATATTTTCCATTTAAACTCAGCAGTTTGAGAGATGAGCAATCAAATTGTTTTCATTCTTGCAACAGGTGCAAATACTTCATCATAGTCAATTCCTTATTTCTGTTTGTAGCCTTTCGCCACCAGTCGCGCCTTATACCTTTCAATTTCTCAATGAGCATTCATCTTCTTCTTGAATACCCACTTCACACCAATTGTTTAACTTCCTTTCGACAACTCTGCAAGTTCCCAAGTGTTGTTATGTTCAATGGCCTTGAATTCTTCGTTCATGGCATTTTTCCATTTTTCATCTCTCCATGCTTCTTCAAAACTAATGTTTTCATAATTTTCGAACAAACATACAAGATGTAATTCTTTTGTGTTATCATACAGATCTTGTAAGCTTCGCATTCTGGGATGTGAGGGTTCATTTTCACTATCAGAGTCTTCATGATATGTCAAAGTGTTTGTTGGCACAACAAGAAATGATTCTCCAGCTTCAACCACTACTTTTATCGAATTGTTCCAGTCTCATCTGCTTGCTTCATTCACACGAACGTCTCTACTTACTATCACCTTTTTGTTTACAGGATCGAACAACTTGTATCCATTTGTCTTTTCATCATATCCAATGAGTATATACTTTTGACTCTTGTCTTCAAGATTCGTTCTTTGTTGATCTGGTACATGTGCATAAGCCATTACCAAAGACTTTGAAATGAGACATATTTGGCTTCTGTCCACTCTAATCTTCCTATGGTGTTTGATCTCCTGGCTTCGAATGTGGACATCTATTTTGAACATAGATTGCACATTGAACAACTTCTGCCCAAAATTCCTTTGACATGTTCTTGCTCTTAAGCATTGATCGAACCATGTCAAGGATTGTTCGATTCTTTCTTTCAGCCACCTCATTTTGTTAAGGTGACTACGCCGCAATTAGAAATCTTCTTATCCCCTGATCTTCAATATACTTCACGAATGTTGTTGAAGTATACTCTCCACCTTTGTTTGATCTAAGAGCCTTGATGTGTCTGTCAGTTTCCTTCTCCACCATTACTTTAAACATTTTGAATACTTTGAATGCTTCAGATTTTTCTCTCAAGAAATAGACCCAAGTCTTTCTTGAGAAATCATCAATGAACGAAATGAAGTACTTCTTACCACTGAAAGACTCTGGAGTTATTGTCCCACATATGTCAGTGTGAATCAATTCGAGAATATGTTGGCCTGATAATCCACCTTCTTTTGAAATGAGGTTCTTGTTTCTTTACTAAGAACACAATCTTCACAGAATTTTCCTTCATATTCCATGTCTGCAAGTCCATGCACCATGTTATTCTTTGCTAACCTCATTAGCCCAACATGATGTAAATAACCAAAACATAGATTCCATGGAGACGCTTTGTCTTCGATGTTAACCTGCAGACATTTTTCTCGAACTCTCCTCAAATTTAACTTGTACATTCGGTTCTTCCCCATTTCGACTTCAGCGACTAGATGTTCAGACTTATCTTTGAGATGCAACGTTCGATCTTTCATGAGAATCGAATATCCATTATCAGTCAATTGTCCTAGACTCAGTATATTTTCTTTGTGATCTTGCACATAATACACATCTTGGATTGACCCAACCAAGTCATCCTTCTGCACATAACAGATTGTGACCACACATATGATTACTTGCTCTTGGGTTAAGATACCACATAGTGGCCTTTTCTACGTCTACTTCTTTTTGATTCATTGGTAGAAAACCTTCATTCGAACCTGCATATAGAGCAAAGTTTGTTGTATCTTTCACCTTTCTTTTAAGACGACAATCTTTTGCAAGATGTCCCACTTTTCCACCTTTATAGCAACTGTAGGAATTGCAGTCCTATGCATAGTGCCCCTGTTTGTTGCATTTGTAACATTCAATGTTTGTGTAGTTTGTTCGACCACCTCTTTGACCACGTCCTCTGCCACGCCAATTTTGCTGGCTTGATTGTCCTTTTTTGAAGTTATTGTTTTGATAAACTCGACCACCCTCACTTCTTCCACGGCCACATCCTCTCCCACGAAAATTTTGAGAGAAGAGTGCCTTTTCGTCTCTGGAGAGATCCTTGTTTTGCTCTGCATCATAGGATGCCTCCTCCTTCATCTTCATCTTGCGTTATTCGTGTGCTTCGAAAGAACTTGCAAATTCTTCGATAGTAACTCTGGAAATATTCTTCGATTCTTCTATTGCACATAATATAGTTTCAAATTTGTCTGTCAAAGATCTAAAAATCTTTTCGACAACACGAGCATTAGTCAATGCTTCTCCATTTTTACTTAGTTTGTTTGCTACCATTTGAACACGCAGTATGTAGTCCGACACGGACTTTGTCTCCGTCATCTTCATTCTTTCTAGTTCACCTCGAAGAGTTTGCAAGCAAACTTGCTTAACTCTATCTGCTCCTCTAAACTCTCTTTCAAGGGTGTCCCGCGTTGCTTTCGATGTAGTCAAACCAGCAATCTTCTCAAAATTTGATTCATCGACAACTCTAAACAACATGTACAATCTTGTTTTCTCTTTCGATCATGTCTCTTTCAACGCCTTATTCTAGGTTGTTGTGTACCCAGTTGTATTAGTTGGTTCTTCAAACTCATCCCTTGTTACTTCCCACACATCTAGAGATCCAAGAAGTGTCTTCATCTAGATACTCCAATTTTTGTAGTTTGATATTGTGGCAGTGGCATCTGATTCATCATGTTCGCCATTGGCTCTGATGCCAATTTGAAGACATAAACAAGACAATAACAGAGATAAACTTTCTAAAGGCGGTGTTTTAGAGAATGCAACTTCTTTTGTATATTTAAGTGTTTATCTGCCTTAAAAAATATGATACAAATGAGTTATATATATAGAGACTCAAAATTACAAAGATGTAAATGCTACATAAGAAATGTTATATGATAAATGCTAAATATTTCTAAGGAGGTGTAGATCCAAGGAATGTACTTTTCTCATCTCAAGAGAATATAACTTTCATTCTTCTTTTTGATTGCATTTAATTTTATTCCAACACTTACAACCAATAACCGACCAATACCATACAATAAATTTAATATCATTGACGATATTCCCTACATAACATCTATCGTCCTTGAATATAATGTTATTTCTTTTAATCTAAAGGCTTTAATATGTTGCAAGTTGTAGCGGCAAAAATTGCGAGTATAAGCCATTGAATTGACTTAACTCAAAAAAATGACAAAAGAGTCGCCACCGCGCTTTTATTTTATCCAAAGGACTAGAAAAAAGTGCGAATAAAATCCTAACAAAAAAGATCAGAGATTTGGGACCGGGGGTTAGTTATGCAAAGGGAAGGTGTTAGGCACCCAGAGCATCTAAGGTACTCTGTAGGAACCTTTTTGAAAATTTATATATGTGTGCTAAAAAAGAGTATATTTAGAAAATGGATGGTGGAGGGAGAAAAGAAATATTTCTTATAATTTTTGGTTTGATAGAACTTCTAATGAGTTCCAGGCCTACATACCAACAATGTGCAATGTTGAAATCAAAACCTAGTAGTTCGGCTAAAAAAGACTAAAGTTTTGTGTTGGTTGATTTTAAGAAAATGTTTGTTAGAAATGCTACGAGGAGCTCAAAATTTTTGAATGAGGTTAGGTGTTTTTTAGTCTTAACAAAAGAAAAGTCAAAGTATTATTAAACAAATTGAAAATTTATAAAAAAAGAAGTTTGAAAATCCATGGACCTAAGTCCATGTTTTTTATGAAAGAAGTCTGAATTTTGAAAACAAGAATCCTTTGAAAAAGAGGGAAGATTTTTAAAATTAAAGAATGGGGAGGAGATGAAGAGGCTAACCTGAGTGCATAAAGTAAAAGGTAAGGGTAAAGAAAGTTCTAACGGGGCGAGAAAACTAGTACTTGACATCAAGAGCCAATATCATATCCCATCCTTTGGATTACCACATAAGCAACAAATAACTGGACAAAAAAAACACAGGCTTCAGAAAAATCAATGCTTTTAGGTGAACTCTTGTCTTGAGAAAAACGGATAGAGTAACGATTTTATTTAGAGGAAATCCACTCTTAATCGAGTATAACGAAATAACCTGCATACAAAGATAATAACCAAACAATACAGAATAACACCAAGGGCACAAATATCTCCAAGCTGAGGTAAGAGTCATAATCCTAAGTCCAAAGATCAGGCTCCAAGCACAAGGATAGTAACCAAGTCCAATTAAGAGTTTTTTATGTTTAAGTTGAATTATTAGGTATTTTGAAAAAGGAAAAATAAAGCTCAAGTGAGGAAATTCAAAATAACAAGTAAAATGCTCAAGTGAGCAAAAGAAAAATGACATAGAAAGTAAATGCTCAAGTGAGAAAAGAAAAAAAAACATGAAATATAAATGCTAAAAATAAAGTGCATAAAAATAAAGAGCATAAAAGTAAATGCGGAAAGTAAAGAGCGTAAAATAAAAGCAATTAATAAAGCTTAGCAAGATGATCATCTTGAAACTTGTCAAGTATATCATCTAATTGTTAATTGTTAGTCGTCACCAAGGTGACCATATTGAAACTTACGCATGAAGACTTTCCAGAAGCTTGATAGATTCAACGCAACCACACGACAAGTTTCAATTGTTTTTTGTTAAGTATATCACCGGTTTTGGAATTATCATATAACTTGATCATAGATAATTGAGAATTTCAAATGGACAAAGTTAGTGGAAACTTGCCAAAAGCTTGATTAGAAATCAATGCGACCACACGACAAGCACCACAGGTGTTGAACCAAGATCAACACTCAAGTCATCTTTTGTGGCTTATGTTAGAACATTAAAGTTCATGTCACCAATTGATCACTTTTTTCGAGTCGGGATAAAAGAAAAATAAGATGAAGAAGAAGAAATAATTTCTAAGTTTATTTTGCATCGGATGAATTTATTTTGGTCTTACTTCGTCAAAATCAATCAACTCTCTTGGTGGATTTTGTTAAGAGACCAATCAACACCCAAATTTCATTGATGTTGAAGAGGTGTGTGACCCTAAATAACTTCAAAAGTCAGCAAAATAAAAATAAAAATAAAAATCAAATATAAAAGGATTTAAAAGTAGTTTTGAAATTAGGTTATTTATTTAGCCTTTATTGACAAAATACATAAATAGTATTTTAAAAAAATAAAGAGAAAATGAGGAAAAGAACCAAAAATGTAAAAAAAAAATAGTAAAATCAGAAAAATAAGAGTAAAAGGAGGTCACCAATATTTTTCAAATGATCATTGGATCCTTCCATAATTTTTCCAGATTTTAAAACGTCAAAAAGTATTTTAAAACAATTAAAAACCTCAAATAAAAAGGAAAAATCATAAAAAAATATCAAATCTGGAAAAAAAAATTATGAAAAGATAAAATTCAGAAAGATAACATTTCAAAATATTTTTGTGATTTTTTTCTTAGTTTTTGGACCAAAAATGAATTTTATATGATTTTTTGAAGTTTAAAGCATTTAAAAAATATAAATAAGAAAATAAAATAAAAGTCAAAAAAACGTGGACCATCTGATCATAGTCAAAACGCGTGAGTAAGTAGATCCAAAGGATCGCACGCGCTGTGCGTGATATAGACCTCCTTGGTTTTCACACCGGATTACAATTTAAATTAAATTTTTAAAAAATAAAATTAGAAATAATGTCACGCGTTGTGTAACACCCCATATTTTCAATTATTATTAAATTGGAATTTTAATTATTTAATTAATTAAAATATGATTTTTGGAATTATTGGAATATTAGAATTTTTGGAAAATAAATAAGAGGAGAGAATTTGGATTTATGGTGTAAAGAGTAGAAGGAGTGGTGTATGGAGTAAAAGCCTCTAATAATTTATTTAATTATTATTATTATAGAGTAATAATAAAAGGAATAAAAAGAGGAATAAGAGAATTGAGAGTTATTTTGGAGAAACAAAGGAATTGTACGAGAAGTGAGAAGAGCAAAGGAAGAGGAAACCTAAAGCTTGAGGAATTCAAGAAATTGGTTAAGGTAAGGAGTGATTGCTCTAATTATAATGTATTATGAGTTTTGAGGATTGTAGAATAGAGTGAGATATTAGGAATCCCAATTTAGGATTTTCTAGGTTTATGATTTTAAACCCCAAATCCATGAATTTTGATGTTTTGATGCAAATTGATGTTATAGTTTTGTTAGATGTTGTTGTACCATGATGGAATTGCATTATAATCATGTTTTTGGAACTGTTTTGATGATACATATGTTTGGGGTCAAAATTGGTTGGATCGGGAACCACTGTTGCTTTCAAATGCAGTATTTTGGCTTCTGCTACAGCAAGCAATCGATTGTTGTTTCGTGTAAATCGATTGCACTTCGATTGCACCCTGTATGACAGAATTTTGGAAACTTCAAAAACTCGTAACTTTCAAACCGTAAGTCCGTTTTAGTCGCCGTTTTGGACGTTGTTTCTTAAATTAAATACTCTATTTTATAAAATGAATAAAATAACAGTAACTTAATTTTATTTTGAAAAGCATTGATTTTACGATTATGTGGTTTATTCTTATTTGCATACTTGATGTAGATGCATGGCATGTTGTTGTGTAATGATGTATAAGTGCATATTGATGGTTGTATTCATATATTGGTGATAGCATTACGATTGAATATGTAATTTCCTGTGCATGTTCATGCGATCAGATGTGTTCATGATAAATAATTGTATCACGTTTTGGTGATGATGTTGCAGTAATTGCTTGCGCATGTTTATGTTGTTTGATGATGTTCTTGATAAACGATGGTTATCATGTTTTGGATTGATGATGGTTTATGATGTATAATATTATCATAACCTGTGTTGAATGTTGCATGCTTTTATGATGTGAATGCATATACATTCTGGTGGTAGCTAATTCCCATTATGTGGAATTAGTGAGTATTGCCAATAACCGTTCCCGGGTGATTATGGATGGTGAGGTTGGATTCATGTCCGGGTGATTATGGACGAATCGATGTAACTGTATCGGGGTGATTATGGATATGTGTGTGACTTAGTTCACTTTGCGTACCACATGCATAGAGTCTTGCGTTGAATTTGTATGGATTATAACATGATAGGATGAATTCCAGTGTTATAATCTAGTTGTTGTGTGTGACATATGTTTATGATTGTTGTTGTGGAATAAATGAATAAATCTGATTATGCTGAACAGGGTGGAATAATAGCTTATAAATTCTATTGTTTCCTGAATTTATAATGCATTTTAATTATGATGTAGTCTCACCCTTACTTTGATGATTTCAGATTGAAGCTTTAGCGGCTTAGGCGTTGGTGAGGATGGCTCGTAGAGCTATGCTATTTATTTTATCGCGTGTAGGTGTCATGCTCTGGTCTTGTAACATTGGGGAACGCTTGCTTTAGAGTCATCATTAAACTCTGTTGTTTTAATTGAAGTTGCTTTGGATAATTGTTTATGAACTAAGGCATTGACCTTATGATATTTATTTGGTATCTTGAATTATCCAAGTTTGAATAAATTCCGCTGTGTTAAACATGTATTTCTTTTTAAATGGAATTATGTTTCCCGTGAAAGCATGACATTGTATTAGAATTTTATTTTTAAATCAATTGTGACGCTCTTGATGACATGTTAACTCTGAGTTATTTGTATTATATTTGGGGAATTTAGAAGGGTGTTACACGTTGGATCAAGTCTAACTCACAAAAGTAATCAGATCCAAGGGTTCTGAAGACTCGTGCATGGTATAACGTTATCATAGGATCCAATTAAAAATTATTACATGTCAAGCCCTCATTGGTTGAAGACAGACACGTAGGTCGTCTTCAACCTCCGACCATCCTCCATACGTGATCCTCAAACTAAGAAATAAATTCTTCAGACCGGCATCATTTGCTTCGTCTCTTCAAGATGATTCTAATGGTACCCTCGCGAAGAATTTATTTCACTCGTACCATGAAGAATTTGGAAAAATCAGAAATAATAACTCGCACTTGTTTCTAGTAATTCTTAGTCAATACATGATGAAAACACAAATGGTGAAGATCACAAGGATCAAGGAGATGGGGAGAGTGCAATGATGCTTTATTTTACAATGTTTGATGGAGATTCCTACCTGAACGAAGTTCACTTTCAGAGCTCTGAAACTGGACTTGGATAGCACAATTTAGGAAGCTTCAAGGCATGATTCTTGTTCTGTTAGCTTCAGTGAGGTTCAAGGAAGAAGAATGAATGATTAATTTCAAACTGGAATGACTTTGAGAGTGAAAACGAAGTTGTTGAAAATCTGGTTCGAGAGAAAGTTTGGCATTTTCTAGATATCAAAGCTTGACTAAATGAGTGGAATGTGTTCCTTATTTATAGGAGAAGTGAATGAGATCAAAAGGCAGGGTGAATGATGCAATTTAGAGCGAAATCAGGCACACCCGTGGTCAAGAACAAAGTGTGACTTCATGTGCATCAAAATTCAATCATTCCTTGCGTTTTGATGTGATAATTAATCTTGGGAAGTTTCTAATCACAATTAGTCACAAAATAAAGGCTTAATTTGACTTAAAAACAAGTTACATGCACAAATGCACAGACTGATGGAGAGCTTAGAACAAATTTTTGCACAAACTTTGAACTAAGGCCAAATCCAATTCCCTCGTGCATTTTCTGATTTTGTTTGAGCCAAATGAAGTATTAAAAGAGTATAACACAATTCAAAAATAATCAAATCTAATGGATGCTTGAATTGAGATATGTAGTCTTTAGGATTCTTAAAAAAACACTGATTTTCCTGGCCAGGCCTTGGTCAAGCATGTCACTTTCTAAAAATGACCTATAATCTTTCCTTGTCAAAAATGATCTTCCATTAAAACTTTGCTCTTGACTTTCAAATATGACATGAATTAGACCTCTCAAGGAAAATTTGCAAAAATAATCACTCAAAAAATGCCAAAAATTGAGAAAGTTATAGCATTGTGAAGTTGATGAAATTTCATGAAATGACCTATAATCTTTTGATTTCTTCAAGAAACTTCCAAAGACTTTCAATCTTTAAATTTATATGGAGATAAAGTTCACATCCTCAATATTGTTTTGCAAAAATAATGACCTCAAGGTGATAAATGATGATCAAGATATGATCTTTTGAAGTTGATTGACCATCAATTGAGAAGTTCATCAAGGACTTGTAATCTTTTGACTTCATAGGAAAATTTCCAGGCATTTTATATTCTTACCAATTGAAATAAGTTGTATTAGACATACTTAGGTTCATTATGAAAGAATAATGAGTTCAAGGAGACAAGGGATGACCAAGTTATGATCCTTTTAAGTTATACAAGATAAATGAAGCATCAATATAGAGAGTGGGAAATCATAGACTTCTAAAATAATCTTCTTATCAATAAAACTCCTTGGATCCAAGCATATTCATGTTATAAGTCCTCTTAAGAATCCAATGACATTGAAATCATTCATAAGTTTCACACAAACACAAGGATATTTTCCTCAAAAGTCCAAAACCCTAATTCAAGGCAGATGGCCATAGAATGGTGAACTCTTTGAATTTGATAATCTCTTTAAAACATGAAGCATATACTCAAGATGAGAGACCATAGCTGATGACAGGAGAAAACTTCAATGGGAGACAATACTTTCAAACATCTTGGGGATTGAGGAGAAAAGGCATGGAAATAAACACATGAACCTATTGATTCCTTGAACAAGAAAAATTTGTGCACCTTTCACCTACAACATTTGGAGAGTGAAGTATACACACATTATTGTTATTCAAACATCAATTATCACATACATTCAATGGTGCTTGGTGATATCACAAAGGAAAACTCAAAGATAAGAGAGAGAGAGAGAGAGAGAGAGAGAGAGAGAGAGAGAGAGAGAGAGAGAGAGACAACCAAACAGACCATTTGATCTTTGTGTAATGTAATGGTATAAAGTATGAATGAATCATAGGGGGAAAATTGGGGTCCAACAGCTGCCCTTATTTAAGTGTCTTCCATCCGGAGATAATAAGGGAACCTTCGCCTCGACGGGATAGAAGATACTTAAATATAATACGAGTCCTATTTTTTCCCCTGATATTATGAAATGCTTAATGGTTATGCAATGTAATATGATGATCTTCACAGGGGAAACAGAACGTCGCAGGGGAAGCAAAGATAATGAAGACATGACCCAACTAGGGAATGGGAACCCAACTTTTTATAATATTATCGACATAAAACGTGGCAAGGAAATGGAAAGGGAATAACAACAACGATCCATATATAGACGGTGAACTATCTCCTCACAGAGGAGTTAGCAAAATTAAAAGAATGACATCAACTTTCTAAAGATAGTAAACCATCAATCCAAAACAAACACCAAAAGTTGTTTCTAACCAAAAGGTGGTAAGAAGACAACATCAATAATAGACTGACTTTCCAAAGAGTTCTGGAACTTCACCATGGACAGGATGAAACTTCTTCTCTGACCATAATATTTCATCCCGACAGGGTAACAAAGCGATCGTACAATCAACGAGCTAAGATTTCGCCCATTGGAATATTCAACAAATCAACGACGAACTATCTCCAATAATGACAATATTAATATCCATCGAACATTCAAACCTTTGACAAACTACCTTCCATATTGACAAGGCTACCATTTGTGACACCCCAAATAATTCGATAATTAAATAATTATGATTTTTAATTATTAAGTTAATTGAGAATATAATTATTAATATATTGGATTTATTGGGATTAATTATGGAATAAAGGAATGGAATTATTAGAGGTGTGTTGAGTAAAGTGAGGGTGTGAAGAGTAAAAGACTCTACTCACATTATTTAATTCATTTTATTTATGTTAGAGGAATAAAAGGAATAAAAGAAGGAAAGAGGAAAAAGAGTTATTTTGGAGAAAATACACATACGTGAAGTTGAGAAGAGGAAAAGGAAGGAAGAAAACCTAAGGTGTCAGAATTCGAAGAACTCACAAGGTAAGGGGTGATTTCGATTATTTAATTCATATTATCGGTTTAGATATTCAATGGTATGGATCGTAGTATGTTAGGAATCCCGGTTTAGAATGTTAGGGTTCCATAGAATTGTCCCTATTGTGTCGAATTATAGGTTGAAAACAATTAGAGTGTCAGATAGTAAAAAGGAATGATGAAATAATGTTGTTTGATGATTTAATGATGCAAATTGGATGTGTTTTGGTGTTTCCCATATAGCAATTCGTATGGGTATGTTTGGGTTTGGTTTAGAGTGGATGAATGCTGTCAAAAGTGCAGAAAATGGCTCTGCAACACGTGGGAACCGGTTCCCAATGGAGAGGAATCGGGTTCCACATTGAAAATTTGTAAAAACAGGCAAAAATGCACTCAGGAACCGGTTCCTGTATGGGTAGGAACCGGGTTCCCATACAATTTTCCAGAAACAAGATTTTGAAACTTCTCAGGAACCGGTTCCTGTATATGTAGGAACCGGGTTCTGCTGTATTTTTTTGAAAAATGTCAAACTTTGAAAATTCATAACTTTCAAACCGTAAGTCCGTTTTGAGTGCCGTTTTGGACGTTATTTCTTAAATTTAATGCTCTATTTTATAAAATGAAAAGATTTTCTAAAACTTGAAATTATTTTGAAAATGAGTCGAATCTCCGAATTAAGTGATTATGGGTTGACGCACATGGGTGTGTATGTGACAGTGAAACTGTGATGAATGGATGTATTCGTAATGTGTGGATGAAAAACATGTTTATCTTGCTAATGATGGTGTGCATGATTGTTGAAATATCATGTTGTTGGTTTTGATTCAGTTATGATAAATTGATGTATTACATAGACTGATTTGATGTTGCATGCTAGTGATGTGCGTGCATATGCATTGTTTGGTGAAGTTAATTCCCATTGTGTGGAATTTGACTTGGATTGTCGTTAACCGATACCCGGGTAAGGATGGGTGGTTAGGCTGGATTCGTGTCCGGGTGGTTATGGACGAATCGATGGTTACTGTATCCGGTTGATGATGGATCAGTGTTGGGTGACTTGGTCACGTGTTGGTACCACATGCATTGTGTCTGCATTTGTGTTGCATGGGATTGGAACATGTTAGGATGTCTTCCAGTGTTGCAATTCTTTTGTTGTCTATTGATTATGCATAATGACTTGTATGATTGTGATTGCGTGTTGAATCTGAATTTATGATAAATGGGTGAAATAATATGCTTGTGATATATTGTTGATTGAGAAGCTTATAATATGTTTTAATTATGAGAAGTCTCACCCTTACTTTAACAATTCCAGATTAAGGTTAGCAGCTCAGGAGTTGGTGAGGATGGCTCTAGAGCTTGTCTTTTAAGTCCGCGTGTCAGTGTCATGCTCGGATTAGGTTGTAACACTGGGGAACGTTTAGTTGAGGAATTAGTTATTATTCAATTGTTTCTTTGAATATCATTGAGAATAATTATGGTTTATTCAGTTTTGGTTTTGGTATTTTCCGATGTGTAAGACATGGTCTTAAATTGATTGAATTATTTGAATAATGATCCTCAGTGTAGCATGGCTACTGTTTATTTGGAGGTTTTATTTTATTTAATAATTGTGGCATCCCTTGTTCCGTGTTAACTCTGATGAATTATGACTTTAATCATTGTTATAATTAATATATTCGGGGTATTTTAGAAGGGGTGTTGCAATAGTGGTATCAGAGCATAGTCGGTCTTGTCTTGTGTCGTTATCCCTTTAGTATGCGACTAGTGTAAGATAACACTGTCGATACTTGTGTGCTGATGAGATTGTTTTGTAATGTTGCAGAACAATGGCTGGAAGAGGTAACGGAAGGAATGATGATGTTATTGCTGAGGCTTTGGGAATGTTGGTGCTGCTCGGAGGAACCGCAGGGCGTGATTGGTGCTGACCGACAATTGGGGAATTTTTAGAGGAATAATCCTCCGTTGTTCAAGGGTGCACATGATCCCGAAGGTGCTCAGAAGTGGTTGAAGGAGATCGAGAGGATCTTCAGAGTAATTGACTGTGCTGAAGGGCTGAAGGTGAGGTACGGAACTCACATGTTAGCGAGGAAGTCGATGGTGGTGGGTTGCTACAGCGAAATGGAAGAAGATGGTATTGCGTTGACTTGGGTGTTCGGAGGGCTTTTAGGAGGTACTTTCGAGGACATCGGCAAGAAGGAGATTGAGTTTGGAACTCAGTAGGGTAACAAGCTGTCGGTGAGTATGCTTGAAGTTCTTGAGTTGGCGTATTATGCTCACTATACTAACGATGCGGATGGAGAATTTTCCAAATGTATCAAGTTTGAGAATGGTCTGCGTGGCGAGATTAAGCGAGGTATTCTATCGGTATCAGAAGATTTTCCGATCCGGTTGGTGAAGTAGGATTTTAGAGGAGGATCTTGCTAACACTAAGTCAAATGCTCGAGGTATGTTGATAGGAAAGGTAAGCAACAAATGGATCGTGGTAAGCCTTATGATAGGAGTAATCGAGATCCGGTGGTTGGAAGAAGTCCGTGGAGGAGATTACGGTTCTTCCATTAAGTGTTACAAGTGTGGTGAGACAGGGCATCGTATGGTGGACTGTAAGAGTAATGATAAGAAGTGTTTCAAGTGTGGGAAACTCGGCCATGTGGCCAATGATTGTAGAGTGAGAGTGGTGACTTGTTACAACTGTGGCGAAGAGGTCATACTAGTCCTCGGTGCACAAAACCGAAGAGCAAAAGGTGGTAAAGTGTTTGCATTATCGGATCGGATACTAAGCGGATGATCGGTGATTAAAGGTACATGTTTTATTAATGACATACCTTTGATTGCGATTATTGATACTGGAGCTACGCATTCTTTTATTGTGTTAGATTGTGCTAAAAGATTGAATTTGGAAATTTCTAACATGGGTGGAAGTATGGTTATTGACACTCCTGCGTCGGGTTCAGTGACTACTTCATATGTTTGTAGGAATTGTCCTATTGTGATTTTTGGTAGGGATTTCGGTATGGATTTAGTGTGCCTACCGCTAGAACAACTTGATATCATCCTTGGAATGAACTGGTTGGAATTCAACCAGGTTCATATCAACTGTTTTGCAAAGACGGTTATTTTTCCTGAAGAGGTTGGTGTCAGTGATGTGACTATGTCGGTTAAACAGATGAACCTAGTTGTGAAAGATGGTGCTGTGGTGTTTATGTTGTATTCTGCAATAGAAGCGGGGGGAAAAGCAAAGAGTGATGGATTGCCAGTGGTGAATGAATTTCCAGAGGTGTTTCCGGAAGACGTTAGTGAATTGCCACCTGAGAGAGAGGTAGAATTTACTATAGATTTGATTCCTGGAGCTAGTCCGGTGTCGATGGCGCCTTATCGCATGTCAGCATCTGAATTAGATGAACTGAAGAAGAAGTTAGAGGAATTTATTGAGAAGAAGTTCATTCGTCCCAGTGTTTCACCGTGGGGTGCTCCGGTGTTGTTAGTTAAGAAGAAAGAAGGTTCAATGAGACTATGTATTGATTACAAACAGCTGAATAAAGTGACAATCAAGAATCGGTATCCTTTATCGAGGATTGATGATTTGATGGATCAACTCGTTGGATCTTGTGTATTTAGTAAGATTGATCTGAGATTTGGATATCATCAGATTCGTGTGAAGTCGGAAGATATTCAGAAAACTGCATTTAGAACGAGGTATGGGCATTATGAATATTCTGTTATGCCGTTTGGAGTTACTAATGCACCTGGTGTTTTCATGGAGTATATGAACAGGATATTTCATCCTATCTTGATAAGTTTGTGGTAGTGTTCATCGATGATATTTTAATTTATTCGAAGAGCGATGAGGAGCATGCAGAACATCTCAGAGTTGTGTTGGAATTGTTGAAAGAGAAGAAGCTTTATGCGAAGTTGTCCAAGTGTGAATTCTGGTTAGATGAAGTAAGTTTTCTTGGCCATGTAATTTCCAAGAATGGAATTGCTGTGGATCCTACGAAAGTAGAAGCAGTATCTCAGTGGGAAGCGCCGAAGAATGCTTCTGAGATCCGTAGTTTTCTGGGTCTTGCAGGATATTACCGGAAGTTTATAGAAGGATTTTCCAAACTAGCGTTGCCATTGACTAAGTTGACCAGGAAGGGTCAGGTGTTTGTTTGGGATGTTGAATGTGAGGAAGGATTTCAAGAGCTGAAGAGGAGGTTGACAAGTGCTCCGATCTTGATTTTGCCAAATCCGGCTAAGTCTTTTGTTGTGTATTGTGATGCATCATTGATGGGATTAGGTGGTGTGTTGATGCAAGATAAACAAGTGATGGCTTATGCTTCGAGACAATTGAAAGTACATGAAAGGAATTATCCGACTCATGATTTGGAGTTGGCAGCTGTCATATTTGTTTTGAAGTTGTGGAGGCATTACTTGTATGGTTCTCGGTTTGAAGTGTTCAATGATCACAAGAGTCTGAAGTATCTCTTTGATCAGAAAGAGTTGAACATGAGGCAGGAGATGGTTGGAATTTCTGAAGGATTACGATTTCGGTTTAAACTACCATCCTGGTAAGGCAAACGTTGTTGCAGATGCTTTGAGTAGAAAGTCCTTGCATATGTCGATGTTAATGGTCCGTGAGTTAGATTTGGTTGAGCAGTTCAGAGATTTAAGTTTGGTTTGTGAAACTACTCAGAATAGTGTGAAATTGGGTATGTTGAAACTTGACTAGTGGTATTCTGGAAGAGATTAGAAATGGACAGAAGTCTGATATTGGATTAGTTGATAAGTTGACATTAATCAACCAAGCTCAAGGAGGTGAGTTCAGAATTGATGAGAATAGAGTTATGAGATTTGGTGATCGGGTGTGTGTTCCGGATGTTGCCGAGATTAGGAAGAGTATTTTGGAAAAAGGACATCGTAGCGGGTTGAGTATTCATCCCGGTGCTACTAAAATGTACCATGATTTGAAGAAGTTGTTTTGGTGGCCGGGAATGAAAAAGGAAATTGCTGAGTTTGTGTATGCGTGTTTGGTTTGTCAGAAGTCGAAAATCGAACATCAGAAACCGTCAGGATTGATGGAACCGTTGTTTGTTCCAGAATGGAAATGGGATGGCATTTCTATGGATTTTGTGTCGGGGTTTCCAAGAACAGCGAAGAATTGTGATTCTATCTGGTTTATTGTTGATCGGTTGACGAAATCTGCTCACTTTATTCCGATAAGAATGGATTATCCGATGGAGAGGTTGGCAGAATTGTATGTCAAAAAGATTGTGAGTTTGCACGGTATTCCTTCTAGTATTGTGTCGGATCGAGATCCGAGGTTTACATCTAAGTTCTGGACGGGATTGCAAGAAGCTTTGGGTACTAAGTTGCGTTTAAGTTCCGCTTATCATCCACAGACAGATGGTCAGACGGAAAGAACGATTCAGTCGTTAGAAGATTTGCTGAGAGCTTGTGTGTTAGAGAAGGGTGGAGCTTGGGATAGTTATCTACCGTTGATCGAGTTTACCTACAACAATAGTTTTCATTCGAGCATTGGTATGGCTCCGTTTGAGGCATTGTATGGTAGGAGGTTTCGGACACCATTGTGTTGGTATGAACCTGGAGAGAGTGCTGTGATTGGACCGGAAATTGTCCAACAGACTTCAGAAAAGATTAAGATGATTCAGGAGAAAATGAGGACTTCTCAGAGTCGTCAGAAAATTTATCACGATAAGAGGAGGAAGGATCTTGAGTTTAGCAAAGGAGAACATGTTTTTATGCGAGTTACTCCGATGACTGGTATTGGTCGAGCTTTGAAGTCAAGGAAGTTGACTCCACGTTTTATTGGTCCGTTTCAAATTACCAAGAGAATTGGGAAGGTTGCATATCAGATTGCTTTGCCTCGGTCACTTGCAAATTTGCATGACGTTTTCCATGTATCTCAGCTAAGGAAGTACATTGCTGATCCGTCTCATGAGATTCGGGTAGACGATATACAGGTACGAGAGAATTTGACTGTGGAAGCAGTACCTCCAAGGATAGAGGATCGGAAGTTGAAACAGTTGCGAGGCAAAGAGATCGCATTGGTAAGAGTGGCTTGGGGAGGACCGGCAGATGGAAATGTCACTTGGGAGCTGGAGAGTCAGATGAAGAACTCGTATCCCGAACTGTTCGTCTAAGGTATGTTTTCGAGGACGAAAACTCTTTTAGTTGGGGAGAGTTGTGACACCCCAAATAATTCGATAATCAAATAATTATGATTTTTAATTATTAAGTTAATTGAGAATATAATTATTAATATATTGGATTTATTGGGATTAATTATGGAATAAAGGAATGAAATTATTAGAGGTGTGTTGAGTAAAGTGAGGGTGTGAGGAGTAAAAGACTCTACTCACATTATTTAATTCATTTTATTTATGTTAGAGGAATAAAAGGAATAAAAGAAGGAAAGAGGAAAAAGAGTTATTTTGGAGAAAACACACATACGTGAAGTTGAGAAGAGGAAAAGGAAGGAAGAAAACCTAAGGTGTCAGAATTCGAAGAACTCACAAGGTAAGGGGTGATTTCGATTATTTAATTCATATTATCGGTTTAGATATTCAATGGTATGGATCGTAGTATGTTAGGAATCCCGGTTTAGAATGTTAGGGTTCCATAGAATTGTCCCTATTGTGTCGGATTATAGGTTGAAAACAATTAGAGTGTCAGATAGTAAAAAGGAATGATGAAATAATGTTGTTTGATGATTTAATGATGCAAATTGGATGTGTTTTGGTGTTTCCCATATAGCAATTCGTATGGGTATGTTTGGGTTTGGTTTAGAGTGGATGAATGCTGTCAAAAGTGCAGAAAATGGCTCTGCAACACGTGGGAACCGGTTCCCAATGGGGAGGAACCGGGTTCCACATTGAAAATTTGTAAAAACAGGCAAAAATGCACTCAGGAACCGGTTCTTGTATGGGTAGGAACCGGGTTCCCATACAATTTTCCAGAAATGAGATTTTGAAACTTCTCAGGAACCGGTTCCTGTATATGTAGGAACCGGGTTCTGCTGTATTTTTTTGAAAAATGTCAAACTTTGAAAATTAATAACTTTCAAACCGTAAGTCCGTTTTGAGTGCCGTTTTGGACGTTATTTCTTAAATTTAATGCTTTATTTTATAAAATGAAAAGATTTTCTAAAACTTGAAATTATTTTGAAAATGAGTCGAATCTCCGAATTAAGTGATTATGGGTTGACGCACATGGGTGTGTATGTGACAGTGAAACTGTGATGAATGGATGTATTCGTAATGTGTGGATGAAAAACATGTTTATCTTGCTAATGATGGTGTGCATGATTGTTGAAATATCATGTTGTTGGTTTTGATTCAGTTATGATAAATTGATGTATTACATAGACTTATTTGATGTTGCATGCTAGTGATGTGCGTGCATATGCATTGTTTGGTGAAGTTAATTCCCATTGTGTGGAATTTGACTTGGATTGCCGTTAACCGATACCCGGGTGAGGATGGGTGGTTAGGCTGGATTCGTGTCCGGGTGGTTATGGACGAATCGATGGTTACTGTATCCGGTTGATGATGGATCAGTGTTGGGTGACTTGGTCACGTGTTGGTACCACATGCATTGTGTCTGCATTTGTGTTGCATGGGATTGGAACATGTTAGGATGTCTTCCAGTGTTGCAATTCTTTTGTTGTCTATTGATTATGCATAATGACTTGTATGATTGTGATTGCGTGTTGAATCTGAATTTATGATAAATGGGTGAAATAATATGCTTGTGATATATTGTTGATTGAGAAGCTTATAATATGTTTTAATTATGAGAAGTCTCACCCTTACTTTAACAATTCCAGATTAAGGTTAGCAGCTCAGGAGTTGGTGAGGATGGCTCTAGAGCTTGTCTTTTAAGTCCGCGTGTCAGTGTCATGCTCGGATTAGGTTGTAACACTGGGGAACGTTTAGTTGAGGAATTAGTTATTATTCAATTGTTTCTTTGAATATCATTGAGAATAATTATGGTTTATTCAGTTTTGGTTTTGGTATTTTCCGATGTGTAAGACATGGTCTTAAATTGATTGAATTATTTGAATAATGATCCTCAGTGTAGCATGGCTACTGTTTATTTGGAGGTTTTATTTTATTTAATAATTGTGGCATCCCTTGTTCCGTGTTAACTCTGATGAATTATGACTTTAATCATTGATATAATTAATATATTCGGGGTATTTTAGAAGGGGTGTTACACCATTCATCGGTAAACAAATGTTTGACAAACTTTCTTCCATAACGACAAGGCTACCATTCATCGGTAAACAAATCTTTCACAAACTACCTTCCATAACAACAAAGCTACCATTCATCGGTAAACAACTCTTTGACAAATTGCCTTCCATAACAAGAATGCTACCATTCATCGGTAAACAAATCTTTGACAAACTGTCTTCCATAACGACAAGGCTACCATTCATCGGTAAACAAATCTTTGACAAACTGCCTTCCATAACGACAATGCTACCATTCATGGGTAAACAAATCTTTGACAAAATTCCTTCCATAACGACAAGGCTACCATTCATCGGTAAACAAATCTTTGACAAACTGCCTTCCATAATGACAAGGCTACCATTCATCAGTAAACAAATCTTACTGCAAACAGCTATAGGAATCAGTCTGCAATGATCTTGTAAATCACCCAAGAAGACATCACAGAGAAACATTTATCATTGAGCTTGTAAATCACCCATCGAAAAAAAACGGTTATTCATCAATGAGCTTGTAAATCACCCAAAGGAATATCGAAAAGAAACGTTCAACAGTGAACTTGTAAATCAACCATCAAAGATAAACATCAACAACAAGTCGTCAACCTGCTGGAGAGATACGATCAATCGTCAACGAGCCATTCCTCGTAGGATTATCGATCAAATTCAAATTAACAGATTTGCTGGGGAATACTGGTGGTCAGACCATCACTTTCTGTTGAGAGAAGATGGTAGTAATATTATGGGGAAATGAGAACGGACTTCCTGGGGAAGGATCAAGTTCAAACCCACTGAGGAGATAAAATCTTCTCGTGCAAAATAAATGGACTAGTCATCCCAAGTTTACAATCTAACCAAGACAAACAACACTGCCTAGAGATCAAAATTCAAACCACAAACACACTGGGGGAAAGGATCTGAAAATTTGGAGATCTGAGGTGGAAAACTGAAAACTCTTTCTGCGTAAAGTTGGTACTCTATTAGAGAGATGATATAGACTCTGACTGAATATCAGCAAAACATCAATGTATGCAAATAAGCAATGATTTGAAATTTAGCTATGCATGACCTATGTATGTACATGAGATGCATATGGACATTTTATTGAAGATCATCATGGAAGGTCGACTAGCGCGTGGACAACACTCGGCCAACATAAAGCTTCACAAACCATCAATTGAAGGGTATCTCTTTATCGCATCAAATTTCATAAGAAGTTGTAGGCATATCGTAAACATTCCTAGGTTCCTATTGATGGAAGCATCCCGTGGAGTATCACCATGTCTCATCAGAGCACTACTCTTACCAACTCTTTTGGGGAAAAAATGGGACATTCTGTAGAAACAATCCGTTTTGCACTTATATCTCATATTCGAACGAAAAATGTTATAGAAGTCCTGATGGAACCAACTTCAACATTATCAATCTTGTTTGTTATTAGGACAATGCCATTTTATCCCTTTGATTCACATCTGAAGTAAACACATTTTGATTGCAAAAATTTTCGTAAGCATGTTCTAACGAATCTATTTGTTTTGAAATGCATTTTTAATAATAAAAGAAAATTTTTATGACTGAATAAAATAAGATTGCAAAGGAATTGGATAAAAGATCAAATTTTATTAATAGAATGGTAGCCTGCCAATAGCATGACCCCGTAGATGATTACAATTTTTTTGAAGTATGAATGAATCTTAGGGGCAAACATTGGGGTACAACACAAGCCACATCAGTACCTCCTTTCGTTTGGAACATTCACTGCAAAAAAAATTGCATTTTAGTGTCGGAGTTGAGCAGACACCTCAAAGCTCGAAGCAAAGCGTAGCATTCAACCGACACTAACATTAGCATCGATTGAATAAAACGCTAAAGACACGCTAATACACAAAAATTGACGATAGTGCCAACATTTTTAGTCGTTATCTATTTTACTCGTGTTTCCGAACGTCACTTTATGTCGACACTATCTTATAATGTGTATATGTGTAACATTGACATTGGCCGACACTATGTTTAAATATTTTTTAGCCCTATCAAAGCCTAGAAAATGCAACACTATATCATTACCATATTCTTTAACCTCTCTTGTTGAACCAAATCTCTAACAGACCGGTAAGGAGTGGTTGTGCAGAAGTCATGCATTGAAAAATTCATGACACATAAGATCACAATAGTGACTGGAAACATCAATCGTAACAAATAACTCCATACAAAATATCATTAACACTTCAATATTATTATGAAACAAGGATATACTATTTAGACATATAATCTTAATATCTATAATACAAAATCAACATCAATCTTAAAGACTGAGGTGGCAATTGAATCCATTAAGACAAAATTCATCCAATCCATTTACTAAAAAATTCATCTAATCCATCCACCAAATAAAAAGTAAATTAATGGATTAGTTTAAATTCATCCATTTAAATACAATAGACTCAATTCATCCACCACACTTTGATAATCCAATAGATTATTTGTGTATTATTCTTTAAATGTAATGGTCATATTAATAAATAAAAAATTAAATAAAGAAAATCATATTACTCAAATTTTCGAAAAATTTTGTTTTTTAAAAAGGTCGACTTTTTTTTTGGAAGATTGAGTTTTTTTAGAAAATTGAAAAATTGAGTTTTTTCAGAAAAATTAAGTTTTTCTGAAAAATCAAAAAATTGAGTTTTTTAAAAAATCAAGTTTTTTGGAAAATCTGAAAATCAAGTTTTTGGAAATTTGAGTTTTTGGGAAAATGGAATTTTTTCGGTAAGTAAAAAAAAGAGTTTTTTTTCTTGCGAAAAATAGAGTATTTTCGGAAAATCGAAAAAATTGAGTTTTTTCGGAAAAATAAAAACAAGTCGAGTTTTTTTGGAAATCTAGTTTTTTTTTTTGGGAAAATTGAAAATTTTTAGTTTTTTCGAAATATCAGAAAATCGAGTTTTTTGAAAAATCGAGATTTTTCAAAAAATTGAGTTGTTTAGAAAATCTAGTTTTTTCAAAAAATTGAAAGATCGACTTTTTTAAAAAAATTCGAAAAGTCAAGTTTTTTATGGAAAATGGAATAAGATTAGTTTTTTTTCTAAAAATCTGAAAAATTGAGTTTTTCCGGAAAAATCGAAAAAACGAGTTTTTCAAGAAATTCGAGAAATCGAGTTTTTTAGAAAATTCAAAATTCAAGTTTTTTCGGAAAATCGAAAATCGAGTTTTTTTGAAAAAATGGAAAATCGAGTTTTTTTCTAGAAAATTGAAAAAGTCATGATTCTCTAAACATTTAGTTTTTACTAAAAGTTGAGTTTTTTTTTTCGGAAAATCGTAAAGTCGGGTTTTTCTAGAAAATCAAAATATCAAGTTTTTCGAAAAAAATTGAGTTTTTTCTGAAAATCGGAAAATTTTAGTTTTTTTGAAAAATCGAGTTATTTTGGAAATTGGAAAATTGTGTTTTTTCTTGAAAAATTGAATTTTTTCGGAAAATCAAAAAATCGAGTTTTTTCTCCAGAAAATCAAGTTTTTTTCCAGAAAATCGAGTTTTTTTTTGGAAAATCGAGTTGTTTCAAAAAGTACACTTTGACAAAGGTCTTCACGGGTGAAGTTGAACATGGGATCTAGATCATATTTTGGGTCTAATTTTGGATTGGTGGACAAGGCCTACACGACCATGACCTGATCTACATGCCTACATGTCTTATATGGAGGGGATGGATTCTTTGCCCTTAGTAAACCCTATGGAGATGGTATTAATCGTATGGAGGATTGACATGTCCTCCCTTCCATGGCCCTGTGTTTTGGAGATTGTGGATTGAGATGATTTTGGATCAATTTGATTCGTTATCGCGCGCGGGTCAAAACGAGTGTTTTATAAAACTGTAGATAAAGACAATGGCTCGAGTCGTATCGCATGGATTCTTGTATATTATTAACCAATTGATTGGAAGAATGGGGGTTTTAGGGTTCGATTTAAAATAAGTGAGTATAAAAGTGATTATTTAAATAAGATAAAACGACTAATCCTACTGATTCAGGTTCCGACTTATCATCGACTATAATAACACCAATCCCTAACGACTTCTATCCTATTCGCTTATGAGATGAATCAGACAAACGCTTATCAAAATCATACTAATTATGTTCTTGTTTTCCAAATTAAGCAAACCGTTAAGAATATGACGAGTTAACAGATTAAGCAAACGATAACGAGCATTTAAATTTAGGAACATGCATATAATCAAATTTAATTAATTATATCCTATGAATAACAATTGAATTAAGCAAACAATTGCAATCAAATTAAACAAATGATTTCATAGAAAAGAATTGAACAAAAATGGAATTTAAATTAGTAGTATAATAAGCTCAAAGTAATGGAAACCATAAGCAGCAGAATTTTCCTTCAAGAATTAGTTTTCCATAGTAAGCAAGCGTACAAAGTATTTTTTGTAAAAAAATAGTGTAAAGTGAATAGTAATCGGCTGCCCTAGATAAACATGAAAATAAGACATTCAAGTCATCACCCAACTGGGTCAAAAATCGTGTAAAAAATGATCCAAAACTAATTATTTTTTATGCCTTAAACTTCAACGAATTTTTCGAGGCATCTACAGTCTGAATCAGCTTCTAGCTTCCACCTGAAAGTTGTAGCTCTCTTCTTCTCCAGAAAATAATAAAACACCTCAATCCTATTCCCGTAGTTCCAGTTAAGATTTTTTTTTATAGAAAACTGCTATTGCTGAAAATAAAATACGAAATTTAATTAAGTGCAAAAATAAATTAAATTATAAAAATACAATAAAATGGAAAAAAAATAAACAAATAAACAAAAAAAATACCTAAATATAATAGTAGAATAATATGCACGAAAATACAGTGATCAATTTCCGACTCAATCCTACGCTATTAATGTAACACTAATCTATTTATAATATATTAAAACAGAGTTTCGAACAATAATGCGACACATCAGCTTTTTATGTACCATTTCATACAACTATTGCCACATCATAAAAATTCTTAGGTGGCACCTCTAAAATGATAGTCTTTCATTATACTATATTATTGATTGATCTCTCCTATATTAAATTTTTACCAAAAGACATATGTTACATTTACATATCATAATTACTTCTATATTTTTATGTTAAATATTTATTAACCAAGATGTTACAATTGTTACAAATATGTGTTGCATTTTTCTAATCTCACGAATCCTCATTCAAGAACATGACATACAATTGTTATAAATAAGTGATATATTCTTGCTAATTTCATCATTCTTCATTTAAGAACAAACAGGTTTGAAGATATGCAAATTTAAAAAAAAAAAGAATTTTCCCCACTTCTTCTTAGAAGGTTCTCAAGATTATTACATTGTCCATAAGAGTTCTTAATAAGGAGAAATACAATGCCACCAAACTTTGCACTAACAACATAAGCAATTAGTTGTGGATATAAAAATTGTAAACATTTTCTTTTTCGTATTAAAAATATTATATGGCGTAACATTCAAATATTGTAACAATTGTGTATATATAGAAAACTACATTAATATTAGCATTGTATATGCACATATATGTAAATATTTTGTAAAAAAGAATCATGTTTGGAGTCCTTAAATAATTAATTTAACGTGAATTAATTTTCATAAAATTATATTGAATGGTTACAGATTTACAATTATATATGCAAATAGAAAATTAATCAACTTTTACTTAAATAAATTAAAATTTTAATTATTTAATTTACTTTTATTTTGTCATATTTGTATGTAATTTTATATTTTCACTGTATGTTAATAACCTGAGTACTACAAGATTCTTTGTAGATTCACCTTTTTATGTTTTTAGTAATTTTGAATTTATAATGATATGGGTATTTAGTAATTTTGAATATGTAATGATATATGTATTTTTCAATTTGAATTAATATCTTTTTTAGTAAAAAAATAATTCCAATTCATTAGTGTAATTGTTTTGGTATTAATATTCTATTTAATTATCTTTGATGACATATTTATTATTAAAGGAGTGTTTTGCTTGAAGTTATCACATGATTATCTCTAATAGTTTGACGAGATTTTTATCTACAAATAATCTTATAGATATTTTATAAGTTATTATCAATTTTCTTTCGAAATTATTGTATATGATTGTAAAATTTCATCAACAATAAAACTTTATATGACTTAAGAAATGCTAGATATAACTTTAGAATGAGCTTCACCTTCTTTACATATAAAAAATATATATTTATTATTTACGTAATAAATAATTTATTCATCCATTCTAAAGTAAATATCAAGTAAGTTAATAAAAATTGCCATATAATACTAACTATTTTTTTAAAATATTTTTCTACTCATATTTATTTTAAATTATATTAAAAAAATCACAATAATATAGTAAAATATAAAAAATAAAAATTATAAATTTATAAAATAAAATAGATCGACATCCGCGCATCGTGCGGGTCACAATCTAAGTTTGCGGGTCACAATCTAAGTTTGATCATAACAATATCCATAAAGAATTTCACATTTAATTAAAAGAGCAAACTAGGACCATATACCCTATTATTAATAACATTGTGAGTCCAAACTGAAAAACAACAACAAGAAGAAACCAATTAAACATATTGAAGTCTTATTAAAATCATAGCACTCCACTAAATATCTTCTCGACATTCACAAATGAAGAACCAAATGGTCTTGTAGCAGCATCCATCGCCAATTCTTTCCACCTCAATGCTTTCTCTTTCATCTCTTGACCCTTTTCTCCATCCATCAATTCTCTAACAAGTCCCTCAATCTTGTCCCTCTTAGCATCTTCAATCTCCAAACCAATCCCCCATTCACGACAACAAAATCGACAATTAGTTTGTTGTTCGGCAAAGAATGGCCAACATATCATTGGAACACCACCACACACACTTTCCAAACTTGAATTCCAGCCACTATGTGTCAAAAACCCTCCAATTGATGAATGTTCCAAAACTTCTTCTTGTGGACACCAACTTGACAACAATCCTCTATTTTTTGTTTCTTCCAAAAACTGTCGCGGTAAAACAGCGTTTTCACCAGTCACTAGATCTGGTCTTATAACCCACAAAAATGTTTTCTTGCTATTAGCAAGTCCCCAAGCGAATTCAACTAATTCGTCATTTGTCATAACAGTGACACTTCCAAAATTGACGTAAACAACACTGTTAGGTTCTTTGCTTTCTAGCCATTTTAAACACTCTCGTTCTTCTTTCCAAAGATTCGAACCGATTGAGTTCAATTCCTTATCAGTGACTTCTTTTAAAAGAAAATTTAATGGACCAATGGGATAGACCGGAGGTAAATTACTAATGGAAGAGAATGCTTGTAAAACATTGTGTTCTAAGGCATCAAAGGTGTTTAAAATTATTGCAGAAGCTTTTAAAGCTCTTTCACATTCCCCTACTACAAAATCAAGCATAACATCATCGGTGTCTGTAGTTCTTATGAAACTTGGAATGTCCTTTAGTCGTATTTCTTTTATGCCTGGCACCCATTCAATTGTAGTATCCAGATACCCATTTGTCATATAACTTGAATCTACATATAAAAACACATCCTTCATTATCTTCATGTAATATCACAATTCATATTTATGAAGCACAAATATTTCTATTAAGGACATAGTGGTGCTTGCCAAGTTGCCACTTACATAACACTTGTAAGAAACATGAAAAATTCAGATAAATATCCTAGACTTGTATGTGAATCATAAAACACATGTCAAAACAATTAAAATAAGTGTTTTAAAAGAAAAGAAAAAAAAACTAATTATGGAATAGACATGGACACTGACAAACTAAGACAGTAATCAATAATTATGTACCTTTAAGTGGTGTAAGACCCTTTTCAATTAACATACGATAGTGAATGTAACCCATGAAGCCACAAGCACTAGTGGTCCAAAAAATCACGGCAGGGATACTAATTTCTTGAGCAGCTTCCAAAGCAAAACTCATAACACCATCAGCAATCATGCAAGTAACAGGAGGGATGTCTACAGCCTTATTGAGCTTAGATATAAGTTTTTTGAGGTGAGGTAGGCATGTTTTCCTAGTGGAGTCACACAAAGAAGGTACATCCTGTGTGGCATCCACATCAGACTCGGGTAGACCATCTGGAATGGTTTCAAATCGGAAAGAGGAGAGACCGTTTAGAGAATCGCGACCTCTAGATTTGAGAAGACGTTTGTGATTGTATTCAGTGTTAATGAAGGTGACATGAAAATCACCTTTGAAATGAAGAAGCTTTGCTAGTTTGAGCATTGGGTTTATGTGACCTTGTGCTGGAAATGGAACACACACAACATGTGGTTTGTTCTCAGTTTTTCCAAAAGAAGCCATTATTTGTCTTTAGTTTTTTTTTCTTCCAAATGTAGTAATATTGTTTTCTGACATAAGCTTTTATAGAAGATAGAATACTATCCCTGGAGTCAGCCAATCTGGCAATACTGTGTCTTCAGTAAACAACGGAACATGGCTGCACTGCACGTTCATTTGTAAACTACTACAAAAACCGGATTTTCCTGCGGATTTTCTTGCGGATTTTCTGGTTTCCAGCTAATACCTTTGTGGGTAATAACTTTTGCAGGAAATTCCGCAGGAAAATCCGCAGAAAATGTTTATCTCAAATTTTATTAAAATCATTTTTAATTATATATATATAACCATAATATAAAAATAAAAAATTAATTTAAAATGCTTTGATTTTGAAGAAGACAAATTCATAGAACAATTTATAAACTACAAAAAATAAAAATTTAATTTTAAATGTTTTGATTTTAAATAAAACAAATTCACAAGACAACAATTTATAAACTACAAAGTTTGTAACAAGTTTTTTTTATATAGTCACATTAGTAAAAATTACTCAAACAATTAATTCGTCTCGCTAACTTAAAAATCATAATTCAATACTAACGTTTACTTCATGTATTTCTTCGACGCCATCTTCATAGTGATCCATAGTTGTGGTGGATGAGAAGATGACCCAACAAATCCCAAATGATTCATTAAAAATGAAATTTTATTATTCGCTTCGATCATCTCTTTTTCTTGTCGATGCAATTGTTGCCTCATCTCCAACTTCTCTTGTTTTTGTCTTTGCAACAATGCATTTAAAGCATGGACTTGACTTCTCAAAGCATCAATCTCTTGAGAGTCACTTGAAACACTTAATGGATCAGCAAACAGATTTTGGCACTTTGAAAACTTGACTCAATGTAACTAACCAGATTTTAATGTTTGTTTGAAACATCAATAGCAATATTATTACCGGTGTTTGGTTTGGGGAGAGAAAGGAGACATAGTAGATAAGTGCAGCCCATAAGAGAAAGAGTAAAATTGAGGTTGTCCAATATCTTTTTCCTTCCTCCACAACCTCAACACCACTACTTCTAACATCACTCTCTCTGTTGGAGGCAAATATCACCATACAATTTACCAGAAACTTCATTTGTTGTTACGGATGATTTACGAGCATTATCACCGTACAAGGATCTGCAAGACACAACAAAAACTACTTGAACGTGAAACTAATATAAAAAGGTGAATAATTTAAAACTAATATTCTCTATTTCGCAGATCGACAAATCATATACCCCAAAAATTACAACAAATATTAACATCTACATACCGCTCTTATGTAAACGGAGTCCGAATCTCTACATAAATTCGATTAAAAAACAAAAAGAAACAGGTTGTTACGTATAAATTCGATGATGAATTTGATACAATTCTTGAAGAACGAATCATTGTTGCGGCTCTAGTTAGTAGTGAGAAGGGAAAATACGAATGAGAAAAGGAGAAAGCAGGTACCGAGGCTCTTGTGCGGGTTAAGCAATGATATTGAATGAATGGATTTTGGTCCAGGTTATTTTGAATACATTCATCTAAGAAGTTAACGAACATGTTTATAGTAACTATGTATTGGGACTTTGGGATTTACACATCAACAATAACTACCTGAACCTCTAAAGTAAAATCTGCGTTAAGAGACACAAATCGAGCATACAAAGACTCTAGCATTGTTTCCGAATAAATCAGAACCAACTCCAATACACTCATCAATTGCATCTATGTTACTAGCTGTTTTAAGTAAAAACCGAGATGGAAGAAAATACACACACAAGAAAGTAAAATACTTACGTATTCTTGAATTTCCTGCTGAAGTAGCAGTCCCTGAAGCAGTAGAATTTCCTTCAAGTGCAGTCGCATGTGTTGTAGTTATTCCTTCAATTGAAACTAATACACAAGTTCTTGCAAAAGTTTCATTCTCAGATACGAAAGTCTCCACCATGTGACTTATTGGTACATTAAAAGCATGGTTGAGGCCAAAATGTATACTTCAAAGTCATTCACATCTTCTACTTGACCTTCCAAAATGTTTTGATATTATAATTCAAATACAATAACAATGCAATTGTGAATACCATACTTATTCTCTTTTTACAACTCACCATTTTCATAGAGTGAAAACAGTGTCATGAAAAAACTGAAAAGAAGAAACATATTACCATCTTCAAGTTAGAGGCCAGAAATAACATATATTAAAAACATAGGGTAAATGGCCAAAGAAATTTCACTATCCGTGTTTGTCAAAAGTCCAATAGAGAGAAAATTCAAAATAATAACCTAAAATGCACTTCCATGCCACGTTTAGAAAACTTACATCGTTAACTGCAATACCAAAATGCCAAATCCAGTTCCAATATCATATTTCTCAACTCCTCAATCTGAAATATTGTTAAAAAAAAATAAATACTCCTATTAATTAAAAGCTTTCCTTGCACAACTACTTCATAAAGTCTAAATTGCTTTAATCATAACATTTTAAGAGGAAACCTGCACACACCAACTGAGTGTGACTAACAATCAACCTCTAAGACGCACTAGTCCTAGACTTCTTAAGAATTATAACCTAACTGGTCTATTAGGATCAATCAAACAACCGTTCGAATACAACTTTGTTTACAAGTAAATTTGCTCCTACACAAGCTGAATATGTAAACAAATTTTTAGCATAATGACTTGAGAAAATTGATTGCTTTTTACAAAGAAAATGATAGTGTTTGTGCATAGTGAATTAGTAGCTTTTTCTTTAATTATTCAAGCCTTTATATAGAGCCATTAATGAGATGCGAAGGTTGAAGAGTACATCTGGAATTATCAATTTTGTGGCGGCTTGAGAGAACATGGGAAATAAGATCGTACGCAGCGACCGTCCTTTCATAGGGGACAAGATCGTATGCAACTCAGACATCTGTGAAGAAGCTTTGGTATAAGCTTTCACATTCAGAGGATTCAGTTCTAGATTCTATGGTTCTGATAGGGATATGTTTGTTGATAAAGCATATCTGAACAAAGATTGGTTTCTAGATATTCTTGATGAAATCCATTGTTTCTTAGTAAAAGATGACATATGAGGAAACATGTTCCTCTCATCAAGCAGTCCTCTAGATATATGGACTTCTAAGGTACATATTGTTGTTATTGTTATCTTCTGGGATGTGGTACTTCAATCCAATGAAGTTATCATATATTAGAAGTGTCTGTGGTATAAATCTTCTCTTAAGAATATCTTTGTCATTTGGAAACTGAAGAGATTACTACATTAAATGTGTTGTCAGTAAAGTGAAAGGTTAGTGATTCAATATAAAACAATTGTCCCTTCTGAGCCATTCCTAGAATTTAATGTGATGCATTGGGTAATGATATTATCTTTAGATTATAATTATAAATCCATGTGCTTTCCCCCTTGTCATAGCTGTTTCACTTTTTAGTAATCATTATTGTAAAACAAATAATAGAAGGCATAATATAATGTACAATAGGATATGTAACTTGAATAAGCAAAGCAGGTACAATAAGAAGTCCAATTGAAATTATAGAACATGTTGTGTTGAACCTAACTGGAACAATATGTCGAAGAATATTTCCTATTACTAAGCATTCGACACCGCGCTTACTGAACGGACAAATCAAGATCAGATCTGTTTTTAGGAATGCAGAATATTCAGGGAACTATTAAAGGTCCAGAAGATTCAATAAGAAGTAAAGAAGGCTAATCAAGAAACTGAAGACTGAAGACCTTACTTTTAGGAGAAGTTTTTCGCAGTTTGTTATAGCTGAAATTTTATTTTTGAAGGCCCAAATTCGGTTGGGTATAGGTTATAAGATAAGTATTTGTAATCTAGTTTTAGTAGCTAGCCGAAATTAGTAAATATGTAACTATTAGGGCTAGATGTATTGAACCACCCGGATTCTAGTATGGTTACCATGTTCCTCGAAACCCGCAGGTGAGAGGCAACATGTATTATTCTTGGAGGAAGGCGTGAAGCAACTCCAAGGTGTGTCTAAAGTTAGAAGCAAACTGCTTTAAAACTTAGTTAGGTTGTCTTAGAAGCATGTCTTCTATATTTTGTTATTGTTTTATCAATGTGAGTGATTGAGGGGGAGTGACAGGGGTTTCTCATATCTAAGAGTTCTTAGGTAGAAATTGTATTGGGTAGTGATTAAGTGAGGAGTTGTAAACAGGGAAGTTTAGCTCTAAATTAATACTGCTGATAATGCATTTCATTCCTGGCTTGGAAGCCTCAGATTTAGGTGTGTTGCACCGAACTAGGTAAATAACTATTTGTGTTATTTATGTCTTTCCTTAATACTTTACCTTGCCTGTATGTTTATGTAAAATCAAATGTCTTGACATCATTTTAGGACATCTGAGTCTGCTATATCGGAACTTCAATTACTAAATTAAAAAAACTTACCTTAACTCACACACTTTCGCTTCTTTTACCCTATATTGTCTCCTTTTAAGCCCTAATTTTATAAAAACCTAAAAACATCTATCTATGATTTTCCCTTAAACAAATGGCTTCATCCTTACCAAATTGTCAACAATATTTCCTACAACAACAAAAACCTAAAGAAAATGATGGCCCTATCATAGAATTGGCATTTCCAATTTATCAACTATATGTTATCTCCGAAATGTTCGTAGACATTGAAAATCTTGATACTCATGGTTTTAACTTCTCTGATATGGTGGAAACATAACGTTGGTAAAAAAACTTCAAACTTCTCAAAGGCCATACGTTCCCTAATTTGTCAAACAATTTTGGTATAACACCCTTCATCTCAAATCAAAGTCAAATCTGCTCCAAAGTCTTTGGTAAAGATATCTACATTTGTGAAGAAGATATTTTGAAATTTATCCAACACAAAGGTTTAGGCGTTCATTGTCATAAAATTGAATTGCATGGGAAACACAAAGGAAAACAACTTATGAAGATTTTGTTCAAAATATCATTCTAGTTAAAGGGTAGTACTCTACGGTATCCGCTTCTATTTTCTAGTTAAAGGGTGTGTTATATCTATCTATTTCTCAATCGCTACAATTCATGCAAAAGATAGTGGAAAATAAAGAAACCACGTGGAAAAGAAAGAAGTATTTACAAATTTTGCTCGATCGAGCCCCGCCACAAGATGCCTACGTATTCCCGCGTGCAATGGGAAAGTCAGAGCGCCGTATTTCGGCTCACTTATTTTGGTGGGTTTTGTGTTTTTTACTTGTGAAAAGGTTTTAAACACAAAAGAAAAACGCACAAAGATGAAAAGAGTTTGTCTTGGTTGGTTGCTTTTACCTTGAAAAAGGAGTTTAAACCATTATTAAGTGTTTTGTTTTCAAAAGAGAAAAGAAAGCAAGTTTTAGTTTTAATTACATTCAAGGATGCAAAAAGAACTAGCAAAACAAAATGGAGACTAGCTAAGTACTAACCCTAATGTTGTCATGCAAAGATTTGACCTATGGTTGGGGATGCAAGGGAATCTCTACCTATGTCAATAGGCAAAGGATGAAAATCCTAATGTTTATGCTCGAGAATCTATCCTAACTGAGTAGCCCTACGGGAAAGCTATCAAGTACTTTGGCAGAAGCAAACAAGAAATGCAATGCACAAACAAATGTCAAACAATTTGTAGGCATAGCCCACAGAGCAAATGATGCGAGTTCTGCAGTAAATGTGAACCCCAAGAATGATTGGAGAGTCAGAATAGGGAACTCTGGCCACTTTAGTAACCGACTTGATAGGAATAGTAACACGATTCGCGTGTACCATACAAACACGGACTAGAACTTCGGGGGACGACTGCCGACCCTTTCCACTTGCCCATATATCATTGACTCGATAGCTGGAAATATAAAAAGTGGAACTTTGCTTGGTGGTGCCACGTCGGGTGTCCTAACCACTTCTGACCTATGCAAGCACAACCGTAAACACAATAAAAAGTGACTCCCCTTGCACGGATGAGGACATTAAACAAACCAAACATAATTAGAAAACAGAAGCGCCCTAAACGGGTCTTTAAATAAACCAGAGGGGTTCCTGAGCATACTCCAACTACGGAAGTCCCATCATGCATCTCTATTCCTACTCCTCATGGAAAAAGAAAGCTGTAAAGCCCTACTTCTCATGATATCTAGGAAAGGTGTAAGAGAATAGGATAAATGGTGTAGAAACTACCACACGGATGTAAAATCCAAAGAGCACTGCGAGCTTAAGAAATACTCCAGAAAACTTCGAGTACTGCAGCCACGCAATAAGAGTAAATCGGTGAGAAGAAATCAAGGTATCAAAACAAGCGGAATGCATGTTCATACGCATCCAAAGCAATAACACCTGCAAGAGAACCACACAAGCAGACAATAGAATGTATGTGTATGCGCACAAGCATAAGAACATGTGTATACACACTCCACAAGGGATATTCCTGGAAGAAGGGAGTTAGACCCAAAAAGAAAGCAAAAAGAATGTATACGTGGGTATACAAACGTGAAATGTCGAAGAATCATATCATACGTATGTACAACACAAGCTCCTTCATCAAATACATCTCAAACAAAGGTTAGGAATGCCAGGACACCTGCTGTTTGCACTTGGAAATAAGAAATGACAGAAAAAATAGTTCCAGGCTACGCTAAGCCTGGTATATTGCGCTAAGTGCAACCTAAATAGAATGTTTGGGGCTTAGCGCGCTCCTGGTGGCACAAAGCGCGTCCTGCAACACAAAGGTCAGTAGCTTTGGCACTTAGCGCGCTCCTGGTGGCGCTAAGCGCGACCTGTAACCTGCATAATTTCCCTATTTTGATCTGAACCACTTGTATGTGACGTTTTCAATGCCAAAGGTCAATCCATACAATCAGGCCACAATTCCAATGCTCATGAATGAGGATTAAACGCATGAACATGTATGGAATGCAAATCTAAATGACAATTCCAATGTTCTAGATGAATTTCAAATGCATGAACATGTGAGGAATGCAAGTCTAGATGACAATTCCAATGTTCTAGATGAAATTCAAATGCATGAACATGTGAGGAATGCAAGTCTAAATGACAATTCCAATGTTCTAGATGAAATTCAAATGCGTGAACATGTGAGGAATGTAATTTGAAAGTAATAATTCCAATGTTCTAGATGAAATTCAAATGCATGAACATGTGAGGAATTCAAGTCTAAATGACAATTCCAATGTTTTAGATGAAATTAAAATTCATGAACATGTGAGGAATGCAAGTCTAAATGACAATTTCAATGTTCTAGATGAAATTCAAATGCATGAACATGTGAGGAATGCAAGTCTAAATGACAATTGTGATGCTCATATGTAAACAAATCAATGCAAGCAAGTCATGCAACATGGAAGTGTTGGAAACTCATGTCAAGGCTAGGTTATGCATTAACACAAACACTTAGAATGCATATGCAATGGATTTATGCACAACGCATAGTGTGCCTTATGATCAAGATGCTTTGAAATCTACATGTCGACGTGCTTCGAATGCAATTTGTGCTTCAAATCATCATGAACCGATACAATTTAATCAATCTAAATGCTCTTTTAATGTATGAGCATGTGATAGATGATGTAAGATTCATAAATTTCTGACCTATATGCAAGGTAAATACAAGTGCATAAGAGTATATGCATGCTATGTACAAAATTCCTCACACCGACACAAATAATGTTGCAAAATCCAATTTAAATCAAGGAATTCAAGAATGAAAGTTCACAAATCAGAATCCACATGGAAATTGCAAGAAATAACAATATTCAATTTCAAGAAAAGCTAAAATTCAATAATAGTTTAAAATAAGTGTTTAATTGAACTAAACACTTACTTGAACTTGAAGTTTGGATCAAATTGAAGAGGAATTCCTTGTGCTCTTCAAAGAAAATACCAAATCAGCAGCGAATTGATGATAATCTTTGGAATTGACCTTGAATTCTTGAGGAAAACTTGAAATATTCAATGGAGAATTAAAGAAGATGAAGAAGAAATCCTTGAATCTTGAAATTAAAGAGAAATCAAGAGAAAATCGTTCCTTCCATGTCAGATTCGAGTAGAAGAATGAGAGGAAGAACAAGATCCTATGAAGAGAAGCTGCAATGAGAAAATATGAAATCGCAGGGTGCGCTTAGCGCGGTCTGCGGTGGTGAAAGGTGTCAGGCAGAGGTCTGGTGGCGGCCTGTGGTGGTTGCTTGGAGGGAAAGTTAAAGTTTGAAATTTGTTCTTGAGTTTGGCTTTGGATTTTGAGAGAGAATGAGAGTGTAATTGGTAGTAAAAATTAAGCAAATGATGTTGTTGTATTCTGTGAAGGCTAAAACCTATTTATAGTTCTAGGAGTTGGGCCTAAGGTCTATCATCAAGCCTAAATCATGATTATCCAAATAATTTTCGTAGTTAATCTAAATCAGCCAAATTCATGCAGAGTTTGAAGTTGGAATGTAAACAAAAAGTGTCCGCAATGCAATTTTACTTACGTGAATCAAAATTTCGACTTGATCGGGTGAATGGTCAAGGCGAAATGAATTTTCAAAGTTTTAGCACAATTTTCAGGCAACTGACACATGCAGAATTTTCAATGCGCTCTTTGGAGAAAATGCCTCGAACG
The DNA here is from genome assembly GCA_021764765.1 of Vicia sativa. Taxonomy (NCBI): domain Eukaryota; kingdom Viridiplantae; phylum Streptophyta; class Magnoliopsida; order Fabales; family Fabaceae; genus Vicia; species Vicia sativa. The sequence continues at coordinate 190,933,131 of CM038795.1, read as the reverse complement.
AGGATTTTTTGATCGAAATTTGCAAATGAGTATTTCCGAGACAATCGAAGCTAACTAAATTTGTGAACTTTTCGCACTAGTCCAACCTTGTTTCGAATAAAATCGAACGAGATACGATTTTTCGAAGTTCCCGTATTAGATGAAAATTGCTCGGTTCAGCTCAAAATCAACACCGAAGAATATAATTCTGGTATTGATTGGTGAGGAATCAGCCCCTGAGTTATGAATGAAAGTTGTATAGGGCTCCAATACGGAATTTTAGAAAACGGCCTCGCTTAATTTCGAATTTCCAGCTAGGAGATATGAACTATTTAATAGGCAGAACACACGGTTCAACACTAAAATTCAGTTTAATCCAATGGAGAAATCCATTTCTTTGGGAACCTCCCTCATAAAATCTGTTTCCGGCTTTCAAACAAAATTCGTAGATAATAACGAGAGGAACTTGCTGGTCGAAAACAAACAGAAATACCCGACGAGCTGCGAGATACGCCTTCTAGAGTGTCCAGAACACGCCGAAAACTCAAAATCCACTTTATTGAAAAATAAGCGAATGAAAGTCTTTTTTTGTTTACCACTTGAGATACCTTGGACCTGGTAACCTCATGACCAATGCTATTCATGCGACTACATGTATGTTTATGCAATTAGATTATAAGCCAGAAATGCGGAAAAGAAGAGGGGAAATTTTGGGGTATAACAGCTGCCCCTATTCAATCATCCTCAAGCTTGGGAGTAAGGTTGGCGTCTGCCTTCCGAGCGACATGATGTGAGGTGATTGAATACCAAAATGGACTCGAAAATTTACGCTGTGAATCCTAGAAGCTGCATCAAGAAACAAGTGTGGAATTTGAATTCCAATGAGCCTCACTGGAGAAAGAACATGTTGCGCCAGGGCTTAACTGGGTCACATCAAGAAAGAACACATAATGAATGTTGAATTCTGTGAAGACATGTACATGTGTATTCTTGACCTAAATAGAATTGGCCTCTACCTAATTCAATCTACAATGCCATGGGAGAGCTGACATGCAAGTGGAAATAAAGACTAGATACCTTAACCAAACTAATCACACTACGCTAGAAAATAACTGGACGATTGTGATGCAAAGACTAGGAAACGCCGATTAGGCTTTACGAAGGAGAGAAACAAGTGCATTCTTGTTCTCAAAAAGTGACCCACAATGTCAGGGGAGAGCTGACATGCTATTGGAAGCAAAAACTAGATACATTGACTAGGCTAACCACATTATGCCCAGGAATTGGACGGGTTTGTGATGCAAAGGCTAAAAAGTGCCGATTAGGCTTTACTGACTCAAAACGATGTACTTTGAGGAGAGAAACAAGTGTATTCTTGTTTCCGAAAAGGTATAGGGGAAGGACCTGTCCTAAGAAAGTTGCACCAGGGTAAGAGCTGGCAGTTTCAACGAAGATGAAGGCTGGAAATGTTGACCAGACTCTACACATAACACAGAGTAATCTGTACCATGCGTATACGAGAGAGCGTAATACTCAGACCTGTTCAAGAATTGGTAGTGACTCAACTCTTGTGTGAAAATGAGAAAACAAGTGTAGGGCTTGCTTTCAATGCTGAACACGTGTTGCACCAGGGTAAGAGCTGGGAGTTTCAACACCTAAAGAGATAATGGACATGTTGCGCCAGAAAAACTGAGACACAACGGATTCTGAGGAAAGATGCCACACACCAAAGAAATTATCCTTTTTGGGATTATAGAGAGATATAGGAATACCACTGGGGACGAGAATTACATTCTTGGCTTATGACCCTATGAAATACATGAATTTCTATGAAATAATGCAGATGCGATGATGCATGCTTGCAAGAATGTACAAAACGAGCGAACTGGTGACCACAGGTCACTGAATCAAGTTCGAATCGGGAAGCTCCACAGGGGAACAAAACATTAGCAAGCAACCAAAGATACGGAAAAGTTGATGATTCAAAAGAACATCGCTCGAGGTTACTGAATGTTGTCAGACGAGCTTGTTGAGGAGATGATATCATGGAAAGCTTGCCTGCTGGACAAAGATCCGCTGGGGAATAAAAGAGATACTTGAAGAAGATCTTCCACCGTTACCCATCATGATTCCGGCTGGGAAAACAACGATACACCGACTTACTGGGACATCCGGAGAGATGTATTTCGACTCCTACCAGGGAAGCATAAGAGAGGACTAACGCTCACATACTGGGGATACCAGGAAATGCGAACTCACTGGGGATGAAAAGTGTGTGATCAAAATGCGAATCCACCGGGGAAGAAAGAGTCCGCGATCAATGGTTCGGAAACCATCTCCACAGGGGATAAAAGAATGCAGCACACTTGAGATTCTGATGATCATCCATTGGGGATTTCAAGCTGAGGTGGACATCGACGACCTGCACTGGGGATTAGTGCAATGCATAGCAATAATATCTATCCCAAACAACACTAGGGAGGAAGAGTATGGACTCTATTGGGGATGATGAGAAGACACCCATCAATGATCCTCGACACAGAGTGCTGGTTGACTTCACCGATCCACAGGGAAACCTGGCAAACTCTTGGAGACCATTTATGTCTAGGATCGGACTCACCGGAGAAGACTCAACTGGGGAAACACCATAGTAATCCTCAGTTGGTCTCCATCTTAATGCTAACATCTGCTAACAAGAAATAATTCCTGCAATACAGTGTTAGTGGAGTGCCCCTAGCATGATACGACAAATCTACCTGCCATCCGGGTCACTCAAGTCTTGGAATAACATTCAAAAGTTTCTGATCCTGGTAAAACCAACAATGTTTATATATGCAAAATTTTACCACAAAACTTTGAATGTCTTTCGCAAACAAATCAGTAAATGCAAGAAATTAATTAACATGTAAAAACTCATTTTATTAATTGGAAATAGGCCTCTAAATAGGCAAGTACAATAGGAGGCAATTCCTGGAATGAGGCAATTACAAAAGTAAAATAAGAGGAAAACTAAAACGCATGGCAATGCGACAATGAATCCTCATCGGGTTTCAACCCTGCTATCACTTTTATAACTCCAACTATCTCATCACTTCGCTGTTTCCGAAAAAGGTGATTGGCTTGATCACTACCCTTCGGAGTAGCTTGAGATGTTGCCACAAGGTGCGACCATTGATCCGATGTGGGACGTAGTCGCTGGCCCTTATTACCTCCACAACTAAGCAAGTCTATGCATAGTATTTCTTGACTATGTCCGTGTTCACGGGTAGTGGAAAATCTTCTCCTTCCATTGTTGAGAGCATCATGGCACCACCGGAGAAAACTTTCTTCACAACAAACGATCCTTCATAATTCAGCGCCCACTTACCCCGAGGATCACCCTGAGGCAGTATTATCCTCTTTAACACGAGATCACCAGATTGGTAATTTTGAGGTCGCACCCTCTTGTCATATGCTCTCTTCATCCTCTACTGATAAATTTTCCCGTGGCCAACAGCTGCCAACCGTTTCTCATCAATGAGGTACAACTTGTCTAAGCGGTTTTGCACCCACTCATCTTCATCAAGCTCTGCATCCTTCATGCTTCTTAATGAAGGGATCTAAACTTCGATTAAAAGCACTGCTTCCATGCCATACACGAGGGAAAACGGGGTTGCCCCTGTTGAAGTGCGAGCGGTAATCTTGTAACCATGCAAAGCAAAAGGCAACATCTCATGCCAATCTCGATAGGTTACTACCATTTTCTGCACAATCTTCTTGATATTCTTATTCGCCGCTTCAACAACCCCGTTCATCTTTGGGCGGTATGGAGAGGAATTATGATGTTTGATCTTGAAAGACTCACAAAGTTGTTAAGATTCAACCCATTATCCATGATAATCTTGTCAGGAATCCCGTAACGGTAGATAATGTTATGCTTGATAAACCGGGCAACCACCTGTTTGGTGACATTTGCATAAGATGTTGTTTCAACCCACTTGGTGAAATAATCTATTATAACCAAAATGAAGTGATGTCCATTGGATGCTGTCGGCTCAATCTTTCCGATCATATCAATGCCCACATAGAAAATGGCCAAGGAGAGGTTAAAACGTTCAAAGGATATGGTGGCACATGCACCTTGTCAGCATATACTTGGCATTTGTGACAAACCCGGGCATGATTAAAACAATCAACATCCATGGTTGACCGGTAATACCCAGCTCTCAAGATGTTTTTAGCCATGGTGTGCCCACTGGAATGAGTTCCAAATCAGCCCTCGTGCATCTCTTTGATGATCTTTGCAGCTTCATCTTTACCAACACATTTGAGTAACAGCCTGTCATGATGTCTATGGTATAGCACACCGTTGTTGAGGAAGAACTTTGCCGAGAATCTTCTCAAGAACTTCTTATCTGTCACAAAAGCTTCCTCTAGATACTCTTGAGTTTCAAGATATCGCTTGACATCATAAAACAAAGGATTGCCATCTTTCTCTACTTCAATCTCAAAATAGAAGGCTGGCTCATCCAATCTCTGAATGGTTATCGAAGGCGCTTCATTATCCCATTTGACTTTAAACATGGATGCTAGGGTGTCCAAAGCATCAGCCATGTTGTTCTCTTCTCGTGCGATGTGACCGAAAGTGATCTCCTCGAAGTAAGGAATCAGTTTCATCAATAAGGAATCAAGTTCGGGTGACGAGTCTCCCAATCGCCATTAATCTGGAAAATCATAAGTGCAGAGTCTCCATACACTTTTAGATGTTTAATTCTTAAGTCAATCTCCGGCTCAATACCAAAAATGCAAGCCTCATATTCAGCCATGTTACTGGTGCAATCAAAGCAGATTCGGGCCGTGAACGGGATGTGATGGTCGTCCGGAGTAGTGATTACTGCACCAACATCATTGCCCAACTCATTGGAGGCTCCATCAAAAACCAAAGACCATTTGGATCCTGGTCCGGGTCCCTCATCTGGGCCAGGGATGTTACAATCCTGGATGTATATGATATCCTCATCAGGAAATTCAATCCTCATTGGCTGATAGTCGTCCACAGGATGGTGAGCAACATAATCTGCCAACACAATACTCTTGATAGCTTTCTGAGTAGTATAATGGATGACATACTCTGTTGAGATCATTTGCCATCTGGAAATCCGGCCTGTCAAAGCTGGCTTCTTAAATATGTACTTGATCAGATCCATCTTGGATATCAACAAGGTTGTGTGAGTCAACATATACTGTCTTAGTAGGCGAGTAGCCCACGCTAAAGCACAATAAGTTTTCTCGAGCAGTGAGTATTTTGTTTCACCGTCGGTAAACGTTTTGCTTAGGTACTATATCACATGCTCTTTTTGATCAGACTCATTATGTTGCCCCATCACGCACCCCATCTAACCTTCGAGCACTATCAAATACATGATCAACGGCCTACCATCCACAGGAGCCATGAGAATCGGAGGTTCCTGCAGATACTCCTTTATTTTATCGAATGCGACTTGAAAATCGTCATTTCACCTGACCATTTGATCCTTTCTCAACAGTTTGAAAATAAGTTTGCATGTGGCAGTCATGTGAGAGATGAATCTAGAGATGTAGTTTAACCTCCTTAGAAAGCCACAGACCTCTTTCTCAGTTCTTGGTTCAGGCATTTCTTGAATTGCTTTTACTTTAGCAAGATTAACCTCGATTCCTCTTTCACTTACAACGAAGCCTAGCAACTTGCCAGATCATACGCCAAATGTACACTTGCTTGGGTTCAGCCTCAATCTGAATTTCCATAGCCTGTCAAACAACTTCTATATGTGTACCAGATACTCTTCTTCATCTTGAGATTTAGCAATCATGTCGTCAACATATACTTCAATCTTCTTATAAATCTTATCATGAAAAAGAGTTGTCATTGCACACGTTGGTACGTTGCCCCAGCGTTCTTCAATCCGAAAGGCATCACCTTGTAGCAAAAAGTTCCCCATGGGGTGATAAAAGTTATTTTAGCCATGTCTTCCGGTGCCATCATGATCTGATTGTACCCGGAAAAGCCATCCATGAACGAAAACACTTTTTCATGAGTTGTATTATCCACCAACATGTCAATATGGGGAAGCAAAAAGTCATCTTTCGGACTGGCTCTGTTCAGATCCCTATAATCCATGCACATTCTAACCTGATCGTCTTTCTTGGGCACAGGAACAATGTTGGCAACCCATGAAGGATAAGAAATGACTCTCAAAAAGCTTGCATCAAGCTATTTCTGGTCTTCCTCTTTGATCTTCTTAGACATCTCAAGATGAGTTCTTCGAAGTTTCTGCTTAACAGGAGGACAATCTTCCTTCAAAGGTAGCTTGTGCACAACGATATCGGTATCCAACCCAGGCATGTCTTCATAAGACCAGGCGAAGATGTCTTGAATACTCTCGGAGTAGTTCAATCAGTCTATGCTTCACGCTGTCTTCTAAAGTGGCCCCAACTTTATCCTCTCTAATCACATCAGAACTGCCCAGATTTACTTTCTCAATCTCTTCGTGATGTGGTTGGATGAACTTTTCCTCTTGCTTCAACATTCTTGCTAACTCTTCAGGGAGTTCACAATCTTCCTTGCCTTCTTCTCCGGCTTGGTGGATCGGATTACCAAAGTTATAAAGAGTGATAGTAGAGTTGTTATCAAAGGGATCCATTAGGAGTGTGGGATTATATCTGCATGATTGATTTTAATGCTTATTTTAGTTTTTTAGATGATAAAAAGAAAAATAAAGCATTGTCATTTTGTGTTTTAAAATTGTGATGTAAAATGGAAGGAAAGGGAACAAAACATTTGAATGAAAAGACGTTATTTTATTTCATGATAAAAAGTTGCAAATGCAAACATGGTGGCCCTACATATGATTTATTGTGCCTTGGGCATAGCACAAGAATTATTTGCATGATAACAGAAATAGAAGAAAATTACTCTTTGACCATCGTGACCGGGACACAGTCTTCCGAGGTCCAGTTGTTGAGCTCCACGCTAGGGACACTGGGGTGGATCCACTTATCAATATCAAGTTCATTGTATGAATCATCAACAACATTTGCTTGTTCGGGACTGATTCTGGCGCTAGAAGACCTCATTGAAGTAGCCAAGTTGGGAGCTTTCAGAATCTAACGGCGCAGAACAAGGTCAAAGCCCAACCTGAACTTGTTGAACTTGGGAGCTACCTCCACCACACGGCCCCAACCTTCAGGGTGTCCAGCCTCAACCACAGCTTTTGCATCTCTCAAAGATGCCATGGAAGATTCCGGCTTGTCTTTCTTGACCTCCTCCTATTGAGGGGTCTTCAACATATGAACTGTTTCAAAGCCTTGAAATGGAGTTTCATGAATCTCACCATCAACCACAACATATCGAAAGGAAGCGAGATGACTCACAATGTATTCTTCCTAAAAGCAGACTGTGATAATTTTCCCTTCAACTGGGTATTTCAGCTTCTGGTGAAGAGTGGAGGTGACTACTCCAGCTTTGTGAATCCATGGACAGCCCAAGAGGCAACAGTAGGCAAGCTGGATGTCCATGACAAAAAATGTCGTAACGAAAAGCTGAGGGCCAACTTTGATGGGGAGGTCTAATTCTCCAAAAATAGATTGCCTGGAACCATCAAAGGCTTTAACAATTAGATCACTAGGCTAGAGTTCAAGACCACCATAGTCAATCTTCATTAATGCTGATTTAGGAATTACATTGAGAGAGGAACCAGTGTCAACCAACACTCGGGACAAAGTAGTTCCCCGAAATTCCATAGAAATATGTAGCGCTCTATTATGGTTCCGACCCTCTGGTGGAAGATCACAATCAGTAAACCCCAATCTGTTGTTAGCCGATATACTTGCACACACATTTTCAAACTGCCCCACATATATCTCTTACGACACGAAGGCAGTGCTCAACAGCTTCATTAAAGCGTTCATATGTGCTTCTGAGTCACGTAGCAAAGAGAGGATAGAAATTTTAGCAGGCGTCTTGGCAAGCTTATCAATCACCTGGAAGTCACTCTTGCGGATGAACTTCATAATCTCCTCTACATCCTTCTCAAGGTCAGGATTGGCGTTTTGTAGTTCAGGTTGCTTCATGGGCTGCTTGCCCTTAGCCTTAGCAACAACTTCTACATTGGATTGTACTACTGGACTAGAGAAAATTCACCCGCTTCTGGTCATACCACCACTTCCAGCAATGTTATCGGCATTAGTAATATCCAACACGCCATCCTTCTTAGCAGAGGAGGAGACATCTTCCTGTTTCACACCATGATAATAAACATCCGACCCATAATGCCCTGGCACAACTTTGCCACTTTCATAGGGCAAGGGACCGGGTTAGTAATTGCCAATGGAATAGGTTTTGTTGGAGCAGATATAACAATCGGAGAATAAGGGATAATTATCATAGATACACCGCGTGTTTCAACTTTCTCATCCCTTCTGATCCGATCAAATTTCAAGTGGCCACTACTAATCAAATACTAAATACCATCTTTCAAGTTTGCACAATCGTTTGAACAATGCTCACATCTCTGTAAGAACACGACCAAAACGCCTCTCTTGATCAAGTATTCTTTGACAAAAGGTAACGGTGTTTTCACCAAGTCAACATCCATTATCACATTAAGGACCTCCCCATCTTCCATTACAACTTGAACGACCCCATGACACGGCTTCGGGTTTTGGGTAACATTAGGTCCAGCAGCTTGCGGTCGGGCTTCCAATTCAATAGTCTTTGAATCAATAAGGTCTTACACTTTGCATTTGAATGTGTATGATTCTCAATATTATGCTAGCGTTTGAATAGAACTCACAGCTAGCATTGGCATCATAGTTTCTAGGATGCTTGTCAAGAGGCGGAGGTGCAAATGCAGGCTTTGGCACTACCAGCTTGAGATCATTCAAACGGGCAAACAAATCAACATAACTCATCGGAACAACATCAAACCTCTTGGGAGTATGATTCTCTTGCTTCCTCTGATTTTGTTGACGAGGTGCTTGCTGAGCTTATGGTTGACCGTTGTATGCCTTCTTAACACTAGAGGAACTTCCTCCCTCAGAATATTGGATTTTCCCAGATTTCAGCCCGTTTTCGATCCATTCACCATAACGGACCATGTCTGCAAAGCTTGCAGAAGTACTACATTCAACATAATAATGTCCAGACAGAGTACTAGTGAGCATATCAATCATCTCCCGCTCGACCATGGGTGGTTGAACTCTAGCAGCAAGTTCTCTCCATTTTTGAGCATACTCTTTAAATGTTTGACCCAACTTCTGAGACAAACCCAACAATTGTGTATGATTTGGAGCCATATCAATGTTGAACTGGTACTGTTGAATAAAAGCATTCACAAGGTCACACTACGTCCTGATGTGACTTCTCTCCAGATGCACATACCATTCTAATGATGCTCCAGTCAAACTCTCTTAGAAAAAATGCATAAGCAGCCTTTCATCTTCAGTGTACACCGCCATCTTGCGGAAATAAGCGGTAATATGAGTTTTCGGACAAGTCGCCCCATTGTATTTGTCAAACACAGGGACCTTGAACTTTAGAGGAAGCCTCACTCTTGGTGCCAACCCCAAATCAAATAAGTCCAAACCCGACAATTTTTGTCCCTCAACAGCCTTCAACCTTTCTTCGAGCAATCGGTACCTTTGATCATCAGCTGGAAAATCAACTTTAATTTCATTCACAAAATAAGCTTCATCATTTTGGTCAACATCCAGACCGTGGTAACAAGGACGACCCCGAGTACGATGCCCCTGCATCTCATCATCAAAGAAATATGGCCCATGAGGTGGAGTAGGTGGTGGAGGCGGAAACCGACCATTGAGATGTAGACCTGGACCACGAAGGTGGTCGGTGACACCCATATCAGCATTCTCATGTTCAACACGTGGTTGACCCACAGAAGCATCATCAAACAGATTGCGACGGTCATCCTTTGAACGGGATCTCTCAACCAAAGCCCTCAGCTCTTGTTGTCCTTGATTCATATTAGTGATAACTTCCATGAATTGAGTCATCTGCGCCTCTATTTGAACTTTCATTGCTGCCACCTCTGCTTGAAGTTGTTCCATTTGTCGCCTTTTGTTGTTCTGACTCAGGTAATGGTGGAAGTTTGCAATTTTCTACTAAATAAAAGCAGAAGCCGAGGATGAGATCTCCGATAAAACCTGTTATGAAAGACTCATGTATGAATGCAAACCTAAAAATGCATGAAATGATCATCTCCAGGATGTTCCTATAATTTATTATCAAGCATCAAATAATGAAAGGATAGTTGACAACAAAATCAGATCCAAACACGCAATCAAATGAGAATTACTGTTTATTGCATAAATGAAAGCGATAATTCATACAGAAACCCAACAATCAGATAGGAATAATACAATTTCAAAAGAACCCCGTCCAACAAGCCTGGAGGTGATTCGTCACAAATCAAATACAGGTAACATCAAGTAGTACTCGTATCAGTCGAGTAAGAAGCCAAAGGTGCTCGAAGCTCCTGGATCTCACCAATCAACTTTGACAAGTGGGTGTCTCGGCCTCGGAGCATAGTGTGCACCGCATACCCTTCATCTCTGGATGTCTGTAACTGAGTCTTCAGCCCTTCAACCTCTTTGGAAAGGATATCAATCTACCCTTGTCCACCTCAGACTTCATCTTCAAGCTTCTCCTTTTGTCGGAGAAACTCGTTAGCATCGGCTTCTTCCTTACGGAGTTGCTTCCTTAAGGCCCATATTTATTCACCATGCTTGGCTTTCAATTTCCCATTGGCTACTTGCAAATTCTTCAGCTTTTCTTGTATCCTATCAAAATCTTTGGAAAATTGATCGGAGGAAGAGAAACTACCACCCTTGACCCTCTTGGTTTCTTCAAGTAATCCATAAGCCTTCAGAACTTGGTATTTCTGCTCGACTTCGACGGAGAGTCTCTTCTTATATTGGAGAGCGAATTCTAGGTCTATGGCTTGAGCTTGTAACTGTGACTTCAAAGCTAAATTCTCCGATTGGAGCTGCTTGTGAATCTCGAGGCGCATGAAACCTGGAGGAGGGGTAGCTGATGAAGAGGAGGAAGGAATGATACCTGGCGCCAGACTTTCAACCACAGAATCAGGTTGAGGATACAAAGGTGCTTTCCTCTTGTACGGAAGCAAAATCTTGGAGACTCGGTCCTTTAACCAGCTTGTATAAGAATCAAGTGCGTAGTCTCCCTTTTGGCCAAAGAAAATTGTGCCCCTCTTGTGAATTGACCTCCATGCAACAACAATCCAATTTAGCAAAATCGGATTCTCATCATTTGCAAAAAAAGATGCTTTCCTTTAACTGATGAACCGTGGGTGCCTTGGTCAAAGGATACCCTAATTGACAGTGAGTCAATGTAGGATTATAACTGATGCAACCCTTAGTTCCCATCAATGGTACATTTGGAAACTCTCCACAACTAGCAATGATCTCAGATCTACTCGACATGGTGTTCCAAACTATATCATATGAGGTGAGTGTGATGATTCGGCTAGACCACTTCTTGGTTTTGGAACAATCAACAAATTCTCCCTTCTTTGGCAAATGTGTACTGAACCATCGATAAAGCAAAGGCATAAAACCCATAACACGCCTTTGACCATGGCGTGAGTGAATGGCATAATATGTATCGACCAAAATAGTAGGAACAGTTGTCATTCATGAATCGAGATTGCAGACAAAATCCACGAACTTCTCAAAGAGGAAAAATCACCATGTCATAGATCATGGCGCTAAAATAGTGTTCAAGCTTTTCCAACAACCAATCTTGGAAAATTCATCATCTTTGACTAGAAGGAAGCCCAAGGGAAGTCCACAGGTGCGGTCTTTCGGAACCCAATTATCCCTTACTTCATTTACACGCAAACCAAGAGCTTTGGAAATGGCTTCGAAATCAGGAATATCCATCTTTTTGACAAAAGGAAAATTGCTTATGATGTTGATACCCAAAAGGAAAGAATACTCCTCAAGAGTAGGTGCTAACTGATAGTCTTGAAAGGTAAAACACCGGAGATCACTATCGTAGAACTGAAGTAGAGACTTCATGGCAAAGAACTCATAACCTTCCAATAATAACGATAATATGTTCCCATGATCCTTCTTGAAATCCCTCTCAATCAAATCTTTCAGAAGAGTGCCTCTGCTCTCACTTTGGAGATGTCGAATGAACAAAAAGAATAGGTGGAAGTCTTCCTTAGAACTTTAGTGTTGGTTTGATTATTGGTATCCATCCTGACGTTGATAATAAACCACAAGAGATCCTGGAAATGATATGCATGCAGAGTTAGATAAAAATTACATGTTTTTTCCTAACATTTCTTTTAAGAAAAATAAACATGCTATGATGCAGGTAAACTATGCATTGATCATGGGTTTACTACTTCCATGAACACTGATCAAACTGTTGTGTTGTTTCTGCTCTAATTGAAGAAAACAAGAATCCGAACAGAATGACGGTTGGAAAATACCGCTGAATGGGATCATAGACACTGATAGAAAATACTGAGTCGACAACAGAAAATACCAAATCACCATCAATATTAAGTCACCAACAGTCACCAAAGGTACCTGTAACAATCATGATCCTGCCCCGCTCACAGGTGAAACTAAGGATTGGGTAAGGTCGTGGTAACTCCAGGATCTAGTTCGCCTAGAGAAACTACCATTGTATTACCTACGTGAAGATGATAGCCACCTGATTGAACCTCCCCTGAAGCATGGACGACATGTCAGACTACAAGATCTACATCCGGTATCTAACATGTTCCACTCTATTCCTAGGTATCATATATGTCTCTCGGCCGGGGTATGGGGCCTTTTACCTCTTGTAACTCCCACCCACCAAAGAAATAGAGCATAGCACACCAATGCAACCAATATATGAAAGCAGTAAATATGCCACATAGAATACAGTGCAAACATACAAAGGATGATGCGATAAAGCGATTAAATAGATAAACACCCAATAGACATGAAAAAAGAAAGTTAGGATCAACTCCTAGACGGACCAGCAATAGGTCAACTGTCCCCAGTGGAGTCGCCAGCTGAAACCACCTGGCTGAACTTCTGACTGATAGGGGTGTATCAATGGAGTCGCCATCAAACGTCTTTTATCTCACAACGGAGAAAGGAAAACATCGAGTAAACCTGAAGGGGAGAAATTGCGGGTCCTTCGACCGAGAGATCGAGAGAATCTAGGTAAGGGAGTTAGTTACACGAGGGGAAGGGATTAGCACCCCACACGCCTGTAGTACTCTATGGTATCCGCTTCTATTTTCTAGATAAAGGGTGTGTTATATCTATCTATTGCTCAATCGCTACAATGCATGCAAAAGAAAGTGGAAAATAAAGAAACCACGGGGGAAAGAAAGAATTATTTATAAAGTTTGCTCGATCAAGCCCCGTGACAAGATGCCTATGTATTTCCGCGTGCAATGGGAAAGTCAGAGCGTCATAGTTTGGCTCACTTGTTTTGGTGGGTTTTGTGGTTTTTACTTGTGAAAAAGTTTTAAACACAAAAGAAAAGCGCATAAAGACAAAAAGAGTTTGTCTTGGTTGGTTTCTTTTACCTTAAAAAAGGAGTTCAAACCATTATTAAGTGTTTTGTTTTCAAAAGATAAAAGAAAGCAAGTTTTAGCTTTAATTACATGAAAGGATGCAAAAAGAACTAGCAAAACAAAAGGGAGACTAGCTAAGTACTAACCCTAATATTGTCATGCACAAATTTGGCCTATGGTTGAGGATACAAGGGAATCTCTATCTATGTCAACATGCAAAGGATGAAAATCCTAATATCTAGGCTCGAGAATCTATCTTAACCGTGCAACTCTACGGGAAAGCTATCCTATATCCATCTTGGTTGTAGAACCAAGGGATACGAGAGGATGGAGCAATCAAGTGATTTGGCAGAAGCACACAAGTAATGCAATGCACAAACAAATGTCAAATAATTTGTAGGCATAGCCCACATAGCAAATGATGCGTGTTCAGCAGTAAATGTGAACCCCAAGAATGAGTGGAGAGTCAGAATAGGGAACTCTTGCCACTTTAATAACCGGCTCGATAGGAATAGTAAAACGATTCGCGTGTACCATACAAACACGGACTAGAACTACTGGGGACGACTACCGACCCTTTCCACTTGCCCATATATCATTGACTCGATAGCAGGAAATATAAAAAGCATGACTTTGCTTGGTGGTGCCACGTCGTGTGTCCTAACCACTTCTGACCTATGCAAGCACAATCGTAAACAAAATGAAAAGTGCCTCCCTATGCACGGATGAGGACGTTAAACAAACCAAACATAATTAGCGAACAAAAGCGCCCTAAATGGGTCTTTAAATAAACCAGAGGGGTTCCTGAACATGCTCCAACTACGGAAGCCTCATCATGTATCACTATTCCTACTTCTCATGGAAAAAGAAAGCTGTAAAGCCCTACTTCTCATGATATCTAGAAAAGTTATAAGAGAATGCGATAAATGGGGCAGAAACTACCACACGGATGTAAAATCCAAAGATCACTGCGAGCTAAAGAAATACTCCGGAAAACATCGAGTTCTGTAGCCTTGAAATTAGAGTAAATCGGTGAGAAGAAATCAAGGTATCAAAACAAGCGGAACGCGCGTTCATACGTATCCGAAGCAATAACACCTGCAGGAGAACCATGGAAGCAGAAAATAGAATGTACATATATACGCACAAGCATAAGAACATGAGTATACACACTCCATAAGGGACATGCCTGCAAGAAGGGAGTTAGACACAAAAAGCAAGCAAAAAGAATGTATACATTGGTATACAAACGCGAAATATCGAAGAATCGTCTCATACGTATGTACAACACAAGCTCCTGCATCAAAGACATCTCAAACAAAGGTTAGGAATGCCAGAACACCTGTTGTTTGCACTTGGAAATAAGAAATGCCAAATACTTGCAGAATTTCCTTGTTTTGATCTGAACCACCTGTCTGTGACATTTTTAATGCCAAAGGTCAATCCATACAATCAGGCCACAATTCCAATGCTCATGAATGAGGATTAAACGCATGAACATGTTAGGAATTCAAATCTAAATGAAAATTCCAATGTTCTAGATGAAATTCAAATGCATGAACATGTGAGAAATGCAAGTCTAAATGATAATTCCAGTGTTTTAGATGAAATTCAAATGCATGAACATGTGAGGAATGCAAGTCTAAATGACAATTCCAATGTTCTAGATGAAATTCAAATGCATGAACATGTGAGGAATGCAAGTCTAAATGACAATTCTAATGCTCATATGTAAACGAATCAATGCAAGCAAGTTATGCTACAAAGAAGTGTTGGAAACTCGTGTCAAGGCTAGGTTATGCATTAACACAAACACTTAGAATGCATATGCAATGGATTTCTGCACAATGCATAGTTTGCCTTGTGATCAAGATGCTTTGAAATCTACATGTCGACGTGCTTCGAATGCAAATTATGCTTCAAATTATCATGAACTGATGAAATTCAATCAATCTAAATGCTCTTCTAATGTATGAGTGTGTGATAGATGATGCAAGATGCATAAATTTGTGACCTATATGCAAGGTAAATACAAGTGCATAAGAGTATATGCATGCTATGTGTACCCCAAAATTCGCCCTCTTCATTTTTTAATAAATAGTTGGCTTACACTTGATTAATAGGTGCATTTCATACATATCATTCATGCATTAACCATGGGTTCAAGATTTTCTAAATCATATGAACCTGTACAATTCTAAAGAAGAGGTTTGGTTCCAAAAGCTGAATATCTGAGGTTCTGTTATTTCAAGTGTCGTCTTAGTGTATGAGATGTGTGCATCAAGAAGCTTCTGATTATCTCTCAAGAATCAAGGTTTTGGAGTTCTGATTTCCTCTCATGTGGATATTGATTAGGGTTTTCAAGATACGATGTGTTGTGGTCGAATATTTGAGCCCGAATTGATTATATGGCCTTCTGTGAGTTTTGAAGTATCTGCATATGGCTTATCGATTCACGCGATTCATCAAAAAATCAAGAGCAGTCGGATAAAATGATATTTGAGTGTATGTGCTGAAAATTCAACAAAAGTCAAAGTTTGACCGAGTGGAATTTCTGGTCAAAGTTATTGTCAAAAGTCGACATTTGAGAAAATGTGATCATTTGCTGAGAAAAGTCGGAAGAATCGGAAGAAAATGAGGTTTCTTGCATATTAAGTAATCTTGGACGTAGGAAAAATTTCTAAGTTTTAAGCATTTTGTGTTCACGGAGTCATGTTGTCGACTCTCTATCTCACTCGTCTGTGGTCGGAATTTTGGGAATTGGTAGTTGTTGGAAAGAGCGCATTTCGTACTTTGAATTGTTCCTTGTGAAGATTTCTCCAAAAATGCTCGGATTTCGAGTTATGAGGTTCCGAAGTTTAATGTTCACAACTTTTGAAGTTTACACTTAGTGAAATTTTGGGTGTTTTTCAATGTGTTCAAGTACTCGACTTCTGAGGTATTTTACACGTGTTTCCGAGCATCGTTTTGCGTCGAGCTCAAAATTAAAGTTATTCATTTTGCGGCAGTCTACCACTTTGTTGAAGGAATCGAATTCGTTCGGGACTCTGATCGAAAGTTACAAAGCCTAGAAAATAAGAATTCACCATGTTTGCAATATTCGAATAGTTGTTGTGCGCATGTTCGAGGCTGTTTTTATCATCGATTCGATCGCCGCATGAAAAAACTTTGAACACGAAATTTGGAGTTTATCATGTCCTCTATAAGTTTCGCTCACAAACTATTTCGTTTCGGACGTTGTAACAAAACATACGAAGCCTCGAAGTGGTTAGGTTGAAGTTGCCAAAATGCAAGATGACACACACATTGTTGCCAGGCCTACGAGAACATTTTATCAAATAGTTGTTGTGCGCATGTTCGAGGCTGTTTTTCACATCGATTTGATCTCCGCATGGAAAAACTCTGAACATGAAAGTTGGATTTTGTCATATCCTCTATAAGTTTCGTTCAGAAACCGTTTCGTTTCGGAAGTTGCAGCAAAAGATACGAAGCCTCGAAAATGGGTAGGTTGAAGTTGGAAAATTGTTGAATGTCATGCGCAAGATCCGCCCAGCCAAGCCAGAACTTTCATTGAACAGTCGCGTGGTAAAGTTCAAACGCTTTTTTCTCAGTGATTAAGGCTTTGTGTGGATTTTTGTTGAACTACAAAGTTGTTCTATCACGCATACTATTTTCAATGGCACTGAGTTTGCATCATTTGGTTGAGTATCAAAAGAGCTATGAGGCCATAAAGTAGTGCACCTGGCATGAGCGAATGATTGACGATGTTCAAAAAAATTCCATGATAATGCAATCATTGGTGAGGCGACAACTTCAGAGTCATTTTCGACCATGCTACAGGCATCGATTAGAGAAATTTCTAACAGGAACTTTGTTTATACAAGTGCCATCTACAGTTTTGGTCTTGGGATCGTAACGTGAGAAGGCTTAAATCGGGAGTTATTGATTCATTAAGTGGAGTACATGGCGTTTTCGAAAAGATTGGAGAAACGGTAACATTAATGCCAAATAGTTTTTTGCTCACCGTGAAGGATTTGACAGTTGTAACAAACTATCTATTTCCTCTCTCTGGCTCATATCAGTAACAACCTATAACAAACTCTTGCTTCATTTTTATTTTCTTATCACCACGACCATTATCCTCTGATTCTTCAATTATAATCATCTCCTCTTCTTCATTGTACTCTCTTCTTCCATTCTTGACCCTCACTCCATCCATTTTCTAACAGAATGGTACAAACCACCTTTCCACCACTCTCTTCCACTCCCTCAATCATGATTTTGTTTCACTGATTCTAACCACCTAAAACCTATAACAAACTCCGATCTCTCTCTCATTTCGCATCACCCTCTCTTCTGGCCGCTAACAACCATCTCTAACCATTCTCTTTCATCCGTAACCAACTCTCAGTAATGGTAACAACCTCCAAGAAACCTTCACCATCTTTCTATCAGAACCTCCACCTTTTCATGCATGCCATCTTCCATCAATCACCAACATTCATCATCATCTTGGAAAATAGAAGGCATTGAAGAGTTATCTTTAAGTTGAAGCTCAAGAATGACGCCATAACGGTCGCGCTTTCATCTTCACCAATGACGGAAATTTCTTAGTTCTTTATATTCGTCGGTGAGGTTCAGACGTTTGGTGTGACTTTAATTCTCACGTATAAGAGTTTCTAGATGATCCATCATTGTCGCTGAGGAAGCTCATACAAATGTGTAGTTTTCTGGATTCGATACTCAGATCTCGATTTACGTACAAATTTCTCTACGCTTGAGCAAGACTTCGGAAATTTCAAGATCCGATTCTTACTCGGCGTCAAATTCTGAGTGCATTAATGGTAGTTTGGTCTTGATTCGTGATCGGCCCACTCGCCGTCGACGGCGGCAAAATGACTGAATAGACGATCAGAGAATGTGTTTTCTGGCGAGGTTGACTGTACTCCAACGAGCCCTAGACGTGTTGTGCTTCTACTGGTACATGGCTATCCATTACTCTCCATTCAAGCTTCGACATGTGTCCTTTCTGGTTTGTTTTTTTTTTCATTTTAATTAAAGTATATTTTGCCAATTGATATATGTATGTGTAACACATGAAAATGAACGTTACATGATCTTATAATATAAAAAATCTGAAACTTCTTTTTTGTTTGGAAAAGATGGATAATGGATCAAACAAGATCTGGGCTAGTGAAATGCTAATACACCCCTGGCTTAAGCCCAATAGAAGCAATTATAATTAAATTTAGTTCATTAGAAAATTCAGTGTTACACCCCCTATTTTGTACATATGCAACTTCCATACATTTTCAATTTTGCTTCTGATTTCGATTGTTTCGACATGTAAAAAATACATAAAAATAGCTTTCTAACATTTTTAACATCTTATGATATTTTTGATATTTTTTGTGAATTTTTAAAAATTAATTTCCTTTAGTTTTTAATCCATTTTTGATAATATGTTTAGAAACGATTCATTCTGTGATACCCTGCGAATTTTGATGTGGTTTTCGATCGTTTCTCGACAATTAAAATATGTATATAAATAAGTTCCTGTTGCTTTAGGACTTTTAGAGTTTTATCAAATTTTTTGGTATTTTTTGTAATTAAATTTCGATCCCTTTTTAATTGTTTCCGATAACATGTTTAGAAGCGATTTTCCCATAACAATACGTATTTTGATGCGATTTTTTGATCTTTTCTTAACAAATTTTTTTTCTAAAAATAACATTCTGATTCTATGATGTATTAGGAGCTTTTAGATATTTTTCTCATAATTTTTTAGATCTTTTTAGGTCTTTATCCGATTTTCCCTTTCTGTGAACATAAAGATGTATAATTGCTTGCTATTTCACTTAGTTAGCAATTGATCTTTTGCATGCGGTGTCTAATACTTGTTCTAACCTTCAACTAACTTTTTGATTAACATGTTGACATGTTTAGGTATTTGTTATCTTGATTTAGAACCCATAATTGAGTCATATGATTAGGGTACCATGCTAGTTAACCCTTAGAGCGACGATTGATCATTTTGACATAGTTTTGCACATAGTTTCGTTACAATCATGATATTTCTTGTACATTTTTCTTGAGACCATTTAATAGGGATTATCTACTGACTTGTAGAATTTCATGTCTAATTTTATTCAATACTTACTTAATTCTCAAGTTTCGATTATGTTGTATGGTTTAAAAGCATGTTTCTCTTGTGTCATGTGAATCGAATAATTTTAGGAGTTTAATACCATGTGTTTCTTAGAAACTCTAGGACATTTTTTCCCATTTAATTGTAGTTAAATGTAAACCTCATCTTAGGACTGTAAATAGAACTTCAAAGCTAACCTTTAATAGTTCAATTCCTTGGAACTAGTTAGATGCTTACATAGTTTTTCTAGTTTGCTCTTGCATGTTTCCTTTAAAATATTTTCCTCTATTTTTTTTGTAGATACTTAGGAAAGCTTTAGAACATGTAGTTGTTGCCCTCTATTAGGAATCTACCTTTCGTGCCTCGTTTCCTTTGTGAATAATGCATTTTAGGCTATTTCTTGTATAGATTTTTGGTTTCTAATTGCTCTTGGTCTCTAACTATGTTTAGCATTGTATTTGAGGATTATTATGATGGACTTAGCTCGATTTAGATATCATTCACGGGTTATTTTGCATTATATGTGCATGGCTGCCCGGTTTTCTATTCTTATGTTGCTATATACGTTCACATTCCATTTCTTCACATTTGGATCCTAATTTTGACTTGTGATGTGAGTATGCCATTATCTTCCCGCCTCCTTGTTATTTTTGAGGTGTTCGTTGACTTGTGCAAGGTACATTGAGGATATTTTGGTTAGGTACCTAATCTTGGTACACTAACGTACCACTTCTCCCGTGGTTCTGTTTGCGTTTGAAACACATTTTGCTTTGTGTTTTCTCATATTACGAGAAACACATGTTCTACTGTTTTGTCTGGATATATACTTTTGTGTGGGTGTTCCGATTATTATGACGACTTGTTTTCTACACGCGCATGTTGCACGATATCACCTTGTGGATTATATTGACCGAGATGTTTCTTATTATTGCTTTGTTGATGGTAGTTTACTCGAAGTTTTCCGGAGTATTTTTATCTTGCAGTGCTCTTCGGATTTTATTATCCGTTTGGTATTAATTTTACTTTGTTTACCATATTCTTTTACGCTTTTCTAGAGAGCATGAGAAGTAGGGTTTTACCGCTTTCCTTGTCATGAGAAGTAGGAATAGAGATGTATGAAGGGGCTTCCGTAGTTGGAGCATGTTCTGTAACACCCCTTCTAAAATACCCCGCGAATACGTTAAGTAAAATCAGAGTTAACACGTAAACAAGGAATGTCACAATTAAAAATTTAAATGAAATACAAAAGCCTCAAACTTCAATCAGTAATCATGCTTAACCGAAGGAAATTACTGGAATAGAGTATCCAAATTAATATCATGTTTTACACAGCGGAAAATATCACAAAACTGGAATAATTTTTAAATCAGAAGTATTCCAACATAAATTAAAACAATGGAGTATAAAATAAAACTCTTCATCCAAACGTTTCCCCCAGTGTTACAACTATCAGAGCATGACACTGACACACGCGGATAAAATACGACACAGCTCTATAAGCCATCCTCACCGACTCCTGAGCCGCTAACTTTAATCTGAAATCATTAAAGTAAGGGTGAGATCTCTATCCAATATAGAATTCATTATACGTTTTTAAATACAACGGAATAATTCAATGTGTTAGTCCACTATCATTAACATAATCATAGTTCAGTTCACAATGCATTGCACACAATTCATTATGCAAATATAACAATCAATGGAAATTGCAACACTGGAAACCACCCTAGCATGTTACAATCCCATATGCAATGCAGACTCTATGCATGTGGTACCAAACGTGACCCAAGTCCACACCCTGTTCCATTACACTTTGGAAACAGCGTCAATCAATGATTCGCCCATAACCATTGGGTCAAGAATCTAGCCTCACTACCTTTGCACATTAGGTAAGTCTATTGGCCCTGCAAGTTCAATTCCACACAATAGGAATGAACCATCACCAGAATGCTTATGCATGCACCATAAAAGCATGCAACATCAAATCAATGGAATATGATCACAACATAATTCCACATAATACCATCTTTTGAGTTGGTATCACTCCATCTTTTTATTTTCTTTGAACAAAAATTCGATGTTTTGACATCCTTTCAATAAAAGTTCTTAAATTTCAAGACAAACATAGGATTTGCATTAGAATTATCATTCATAGAATAAAACATTCTTTGCATATGAATAAGTGATTAAACATCAAGTAAGCTTGCATCATGAGCATCAGATGAAAAACTTGATTATTCCGAGAGACAAACAGCTTCAGGGATGTGTTGAAGATTGAACCATTTTTTTGAAGAGTGTTTCTAATCTGGGGCATGCTTTCTATTGACTCTGTTGAGTATGAGAAGTCCAAACTGAAGAATAATCTGAAGCAGATTATATGCAAGTTTCTGATTACCTGAAAGTTTCTGTTGAGCTATGGTGTATCACTTTCAGTTTTTCCCAAGGGGTAGATTGCTTAAATTATCTGTTTGAGTATGGAGCAGATCATGTTGAGAAGCATAATTGTGTGTTAGCTTGCATTCTAGATAAAAGACAATTACCCTGACGAGGTTTGGTCTTCAAAATCTATGAGTCCCTCATCTCTCTAACAGCACGAGGTGAGGAATTGGATTATCAAAACCCCGCGAAGCAGGGGAAGTATCCCAATGATGGTACTCTTTTGAGAAGAATTATCTCAATGTTTGATCAATTGGAAGGGTGGAGAAACATGTTGATGCTCTGTAGAGTGTGTGATGATTAAACCGGGGCAGTTATGTCAAGATTCTGACAATCTCTCAAAATGATGATCAATCCGGTGAAGTTATGTCGAGATTCGAAAATATTTCAAGTGATGATTAATCTGAAGAATTCAAGTCGGGATTATATCCCTCAAAGTTCAATCAAATTGGGGCATTTGTGCCAAGGTTTATTCTCTCCGAGAATACGTTGATCAAAGGAGAATCTTTTTAGAATCCGAAGACACTGGAGCAAGTTGTCTCTCTGTAATTCTCTCCATGCTTGGAGACGTTGATATGACTTGTAACTTGCAGGCACGTGATGGGTTATTAGTATGAAGTCCCTTTCCCCAATGAAGAGTACATCTCAATCCAGGATCATGCCATGTGAAGCCAATTCTCAAGCATAATTCATTTCCGGAAGGTCCTGATAGGTTGATTTTATTATCGGTGATTTGTGCGTCGACATATCGATATTGTCGGTACTCCCCAGTATAAGTCTCGATGTTGATCTAGGCTTATCCCCAGTGAGGTCGATTCTCAAGCAGAATTCATCACCAGAGCCTGATGGGTTGATTAGCTCCCCAGTGATACAAACTTCTACATTATTGACATTATCATAATCACCAGTGAATGTTAACAGGGATTATCCTTAGTGGAAGTTGCCTTTCAAAAATGACAATTCTTAAGATCTTTGACAGGGTATCATCCTAAAGTAGAACGAAAATCCCTAGTGCAAGTCATGGGTATCGATCTCAGATAAACCCCCGGTGAGGTCGTTGATACCTATTCCAGGCGAAATTCCCCAGTGAATGTCCGTCGAATTCTTAAATCATCCCTAATAGAAGGTTCTCGCCTTTATTCTCAATGAAGATGGTGTTTGAACTATTGGCTTAGGGTTGATATCCCTAGTGAGTATTCTTGACAGATGAATTGTTATTGTATTCTCCAATGAACAGTGCATTGCCACATCAAAAGTTCCCAATGTATAAGGTGCGCCCCGGTCAATTGATTCTATTCCCGGGTGTAAGTCACATTATTCCATATAAAGTCATTCTAAGCATCTTCGAGAGTTTTGTTCTCAGATAGGCCATGTTGAGACAAGAATATTTGTTTCTCCAGTGGAGTTGGATATCTGAATGTATTCCCCAATGGAGCTTTCTATCCGAATCAGATTTCTCTTTCCCCAGTGAAGATTAATCATTCATCTTTGCCGGTATTTCTACACCGATGTGCATTCCCACAGTCAAAGTCTCCCCAGTGTGGTCTTGATATTGAGATCTTTATTCTTGGAGACAAAAATTGTTATGTTATCTCCGGTGGATTCTTGGTTTGAAAGGTTCATATCCCTACAGAAGAATTGATCCCCCCACGAAGTCTAATTCCATTTGATTTATTCAAGAGGCTAATGGTTACTCGCGGATATTTGTGGATTTCCCCATGAAGTTGTGTTCCCCAGCGGAGTTTCTTTCGAAGTTCCCCATGAAGTCTCCAAATTCCCTAGTGAAGGTAGGAGAATTCTCTAGAGAAGTTTTCCGTATCCTTAGTGAGGAGTAATGACTCTCTCCCCAGGAAGTCAAGATTTGGTTTAACTCCAATTCGATTCTCCCCAAGTGAAGAACGCTTCCCATATTGGAATTGCAATTTATTTTTGCAAGTGTTCTCCAAAATCCACTCCCCAGTGGTACCTCTCTCTCTTGGATGTTAACGACTTCTCAGCAGCCGATCATCGATACTACTACTTCACATTTAATCATTCATTCATGCATTCATTACATTGCGTCTACCCTAAATGCGTAGCATTCCGTTGATTGGGAGAATTACGCCATAAAAGTTCAAACATGCATAGTAAGTGTTTGCCAATTATGTATACCCAGAAGAAATAAAAAATCTATGTGGTCTACCCTCAAGATGTTTTCTCAATGGATTTCTGCTTCCCGTAATCGTCACTTCAAATCAAGTGTCTTATGGGAACCTTTTCCCTCTCCAGTGGAGTCTTCTGTGACTTTCTTTACCTTAGTCACGTCGGGTCGTGTTACCCTTTCCCCAACAAGTCGTAGACTTTCCTTTCGTAGCAAGCCTTTGGTTATGTTACCTGTAGTTATATCACCGTTAGAGTGTGAGTAAGAGTCGGTGTACAACCTTTCTTACTTTTCAAGTATTTGAGTATCCATACTTAAGATTCTCTAATATCTCATACCATTCCATTGCACAAAGATCACAAATTAAGCCTCTCTCTCTCTCTCTCTCATATCTTCGGGTTTGCCCTTGGGAGATCATCAAGCACCTTGATTGTATATGTTTTTGTGTATAATGTTTGATACGTGACTAATCACAATGTATATTATTTTCCCTCTAGATGTTGTGATGTAGGTAGATGATGCAAAGTTTTCTTATTTAAGAGGTTTGTAGATTCATGTTTATATTTCCATGCCTCCTCTTCCCGACTATCAATGTATTGAAGTGTTTTTTCTCATTGAGGACTCCTTTTGTCATCTACTATGATCTCTCAACATTAGGGTTTAGGTTCATGGGTTTATTTCCATGCCTCCTCTTCCGAAACTAATTAATTTTTAGTGACCAAATTAAATAACTAAATCGACTTTCAATTAATTAATTAAAATAAATAAAGTATCATTAAATAAAGGTGAGATATTAATTGATTAATCAAGAGTTGATTAACTTAATTAATCAAGTTAAGAAAAATTGAATTAGTAAACTAATTCATTTTTAATAACAAAATTAAATCAGTAAATCAAAACTAGCTTAATCTATTAAGCGTGGATAAAAGATGGGATACAGAAGCATTGTCTTGATGTTTAATGGGAATCTTGCACAAACAAGCAAACGAGTTAGTATTTACAAGGTAAAAAAATCGAAATGAAACTTGTATAAAAGATGCACGTGAATAAATGAAGAATTAAGTAATTAATCATTCAAGTATGGCTATTCACAAATGAAACTAAAATCAAAGAAACTCATGCTATTATTCCATTCACATCCGAAACATGGAAAATTGAATGCAAATTAAGCTTCAATCACATAAACTAAATTTCGGGCAGCACTACATGAACTTAATAATGCTCAATAAAATCATCTTCAAAAGTGTTCAACGCACATGAAAAGTACAGAGATATCATAACTGACTTTCAACATTGTTTGAATTCAAAACAAATTAACTTTCTCGCTCAATTTCATGTGAAAGAAAAGAATAACATAATGCCTACCTATTTTCTCGTCTATATCTTACACGAATAAACGTGACAACGACATTAAACCATCATCGAAACTAATATGGAATCCTCATTACAAATTTAACATTAACCAACGAAATGTCATTGATACCAACACTCACGGATTAAACAAAGGCACGACAATCACAAGCCCTAGTTTAAACTATCCAACCAACTTCTCGTTATTTTAAAATTTGAAACAGACATAAATATCGAATTATTTAGCGTAGAATTTGAAATAGAATCGAAACAAACCATGAGTTCCAAAATTGAACAGAATCAGCATTTCAAAGTTGACAAAACGTTTTCTCAGATTAAAACTTAAGAAACATATGATTAAGAACAAAAACAAATAGCATAATTCCTAACAAACACGGACATAATTGCAAACCAATTGAAAGGAATTTATCATGGTTTTTCGCAATAACTCAAAAGGACATGGAACAACATATCCCCAAACTATAAATTCAGAGTTCGTCACAGCAAATCATAGTTACAATAGGGTATCGAAATATTACCAGTTTGAAACTGACAGAGAACAACAATGATTATGTACAGAAGATATTGGTCGTGGAATTGTAGTCGAAACTTGTTTGAGGATGAACGTGTTGCGGCTATTACTTGAATTTCGAGAGGAGACAGGAACGGAGAGCTGGTGACGAGAGATTAAGCGGAGTATTTTGAAGGCGGAGGTATTACGGAGGGATAAGACGGAGGTGAGGTAGATGAAGGTTTACGAAGATGGTAATGGCGGAGGATGTTGGTTTGTTCGAACAAATAATGGAAGGAAAAGGGTTCCGAAGATGGAGGGTGTTATGATGGAGTAACAGGTGGTTATCAGAGAGGAAGAAGGTAGTTGAGATGGTGAGGATGAAGGTAGTTGTAGCAGTTACGGTGAGCTCGCAGAGAGAGATGGTGGATGAGTTCGCGAAGTGAGATGGCGGAGAGACAGAGGGGTGATGAAAAGTTGCAGCGACGAGTTTACGATGGTGGAAGGCAGTGAGTGTCAACGATGAAGAGGAAGTTTTATTTGGATCTGATAATTATTGTGGCCTTCTTTCATTGTTTCCTTTTTCCCTTTTTCTGAACAGTAAACCAAACTCAAATGTATAGCCACAAATTAGGTTAACCAAATTATTTAATGCCCAAAATTGGATCCTAATGATAAAATGGACTCTTAAGTCCAATAGGATAAAACATAAGCTACCCAAAACTATTTTTATTTTGATTTTCTGAAATAAAAAGTGAACACTTAAAATTGTCAAAAACGATATAAATTCAGACACTAAATTATCCGAAAAATAAAATGAGTTCATTAAAATAAACTATGGGTCTCGAAGATTAAAGAAAAATTATAGAAAAGATCAAAATCGGAATAAAATGATAATACACTTACGGTTAAGAACAAGACTTCACAATGTACCGAAAAATTAGAGAGATCACATTTTCATAATCTACGCAAAACGTAGATTCATAAAGCAGTGAGTAAAAAGAAAAAATTTGAAATATTTTCCCGCTAATTTTTCGCACAGTGTCGAATATTTTTTAATAGTCTGTTTATAAAACCGAAATATCAATGTCATCGACATATAATCAATGTTGTTTTACTTCTACCTTGTTTATTTTACTTTTAATGTCAGATCAGGTGTCTCGACATCCTTATAGGCGTCTGATCCACTGAATTAGCTTACTAACACGTTTTGACTGTGATCCAATGGCCTACAAGTTTTTGGGTTTTATTTTATTTTCTGATTTTCTGATTTTATTTTTTATTTTTTTTAATCTTTAAAAAATCATAGAAAATATATTTTTAGGTCAAAAATTATGAAAAAATTCAAAAAATATTTTCAAATATTCTCTTTCTAATTTTTATTTTTTCATAATTTTATTTTCAGATTTAATTATTTTATGATTTTTCTCTTTTATTTGATGTATTTAAATGTTTTAAAATACTTTTTGACATTTAAAAATTTTGAAAAAAATTATGGAAGCATGCAATAGTCATTTGACAAATATTGGTGACCTCATTTTATTTGTATTTCTGATTTTACTATTTTTTTCCAAATTTTGATTCATGTACCATTTTTTTATATTTTAAAAAATAGTTTTTTCTTAATTCTAAAATATTTTATCAACACTTGTTGACCTTTGTTTGACCTTGGATAATTTTCTTGGAATTTTATTTTGGTGCATGGATACCATTATGTATTTCATCAATTAAAATTCAATTAAATAATTCATTTACAAACAATTTTTAATTTTTTTTATTAAAAAATTCATTTCTGATTTTGGATTTATTTGGATTCCTAAGTTTCCTCAACATCAATGGAACTTGGGTGTTGATAGATTTTAAGACCAAATCCATCAAGATGGTTGATTGATTTTGACGAAGTTAGACCGAATGAATTCATTTGACGCATGAATGATTTTTGTGACATATACCCTCCCTCTTCATCTTAACCCATTCTTTTTCTTTTTCCTTTTTCCCGAATCAGAAAATGATCAATTGGTGGCATAAACTTTATGTTTTCCAAAAGCACCTTTGTTTTTGTTCAATTGTGTGTTGATTTTTAATCAAACAAATTTTCACTAACTTTGTCCAATAGAAATTCTCAATTATCTTTGATCAAGTGTTGAGAGCTCTGATTTTTCCAAAACGGATGATATACTTGACAAAAAGCAATTGAAACTTGTTGTGTGGTCGCTATGATCCTATCAAGCTCTCTTCATCATCCGACGACTAACAACTAACAATTAACTTTATTTCTTTTACTTTCCGCCTTTTAGCGCCTTTTATTTTATGCTATTTACTTTGATGCACTTTACTTTTAGCATTTACATTTTATGTCATTTTTTCTTTGCTCACTTGAGTATTTTATTTTCTTGTCATTTTGAATTTGCTCACTTGATCTTTATTTTCCTTTTGAAAATACTTAATAATTCAACTTCAACCTTACAAAACTCTTAATTGAATGTTCTCGGACTTGGTTACTATTTTGTTACTTTTTATTCGTCACTGGTTGTTATTTTCTTTGTTGTCTGTGTGTTCTTTTGTTTGTGCTCGTTTATGAGTGGATTTCCTCCAAATACAGTCGTTACGCTTCTTGATTTTTGAAAGACATAATTTCATCTGAAGCATTGAGTTATCTGAGGCTTGATTTTTTTTCTAATTAATTGTTTGGTTAGTAATCCAAAGGATGTGATATGGTGTTGGCTTTTTTTAATGTCAAGTACTAACTTTCCTACCCGGTTAGATCTTTCTTTACCCTTACCTTTTACTTTATGTACATAGGTTAGCCTCTTCATCTCCTCCCATATTCTTAAATTTTCAAAATCTTCTCCCTCTTTTCCAAAGGATACTTGTTTTTAAAACTCGAACCGCTTTCATAAAAAACTTGCACTTAGGTCCATGTATTTTAAAACTTATTTTCTTAATAAACTTCCAATCCATTTAATAATACTTTGACCATTTCTCATAAGCTTAAAAAACACATAACCTCATTCAAACTTTTTGAGCCCTTTGTGGCTTTTTCTTAAAAAAACTTTTTTTGAAAGATAAGACTCTTGTCAATTCCATGAGATGACACAAACCGCTATACTTCTACCGTGTGTAGTGAAGAGATACGTTTTTACTTGGTATATAGGATGCTTGTTGATGAAAATCCAAGCTTAAAATTCTCCGCTTTGAGTTAACAAAACGCTCCTTTCTCACATTTATGGGTAGTAGGCATGTTTGCCACTTGAATATGACGTTGATGTCTATTCTTTTTAAAATCAACCAACACACAATTTTAGTTCTTTTTTACCCGGACTACATGGGTTATGATTTCAACATTGCACATTATTGATATGTAGGCCTGGAACTCATTGGAAGATCCATCAAATCAAAAATTGTAAAAAAATACTTTTTTTCTCATCCCCACCATCCATTTTGTACATATACCTTTTTTTAGCACACATATACAAATTTTCAAAAAGGTTCCTACGGAGTACCATAGATGCTTTGGGTGCATAACATCTTCCCTTAGCATAACTAACCCCCGAATATAGATCTCTAATTTTTTTAGGATTTTATTCACTCTTTTTCCTAGTCCTTTGGATAAAATAAAAGCGCGGTGGCGACTTCATTGTTATTTTTTTGAGTTGAGTCAATTTAATGGCTTACACTCATAGTTTTCCCCGCTACAAAAAAGTGGTGACTTCACTGGGTATGTTTGACCTCTTGTTGGACCATCTCTAAGTGGGTTGACCCTACTTTTGTTTATTTTTATATATATGCTATATTTTTGGATATATTGTGTACTTATTTGTTTGTATTTTTTCTGGTTTTCGGTGGTGCTTGGTGATCTCTTTTTGAGTCCTCAACCCAGACTTGGGCAAACTTAAGATAGGACGGGAGGTACAGTCATGTTAACTTTTAGGGAGTAATCCTGAAGACCGTGACATGAGATCCCCGACTCAGTGGAGACCTCCTTGATTGTGGTATTTTTATTTACCGAGCAATCGGGAAGACATGACAACTTTCGACTTGAGAGTCACTAAAGCTAAGCAACCGTAGAACCCTTAACCCATCTTGAAATTTTTATGGGTAGTGCGGGGACTATTACAGAGTTATCCGGAAGTAGTTTCTATGTGAGACTACATTCCGACAAGTTTCACCTGACGGTATTGCTAATTACCGAGTACATCAGGAAGTTAGTAATACCCTATGGGTAGTACCCTCTAACTCCATGCTCGTGACGTCGAACCTATGGACCCCATGTTTGTGATCTTTGTGTGATTTTTGCATCATAAATTCATGCACTCATACGCATTCTTTGAAAAAGATGTTCAAGGAACTTAAGACGGACCTTTGCAAATATCTTAGGTATACTTTGACCATGGCTTTTGGACAGAGGAGGACTCGGAAGTACAGTTTCAAGGATCCTGAGATTGTTGGATTGATGAGATTGATTAATGAGATTGAGAGTCTAGAGGATTTCCGAAAGAAGTATGGAGATAATATATTTTTGATGAAGCTTAAGATGAAGGATAGTCTTCTTTATAAATTGGTTTAGTTCTATGATCCGTTGTACCATTGCTTCACCTTGCCTGATTACCAGTTAGTTCATACCTTGGAGGAGTATTCTTATTTGTTTGGTCGACCTATTACTAGTCTTGTTCTTTTCACTGTTTTAGAGGAGGAGCCTAAGTACCATGAGATTGTTGTTATTACCCACTTGAAGAGGTATGAGATTGAAGACAATATGACTACCAAGGGGTGTATCAGAGGATTACCAAATGCATTTTTGTTGAAGAAAGCTCGTTACTTTGCCAACATGAAGAGTACGGAGGCTTTTGAAGACATCTTTGCCTTGCTTGCCTGTAGGTTATTCTTATTTCCCAATGTTGAAAGCTTTGTTGACATTACTGCTATATGGATCTTCATGATCGGGAATCTGGTTCCTACACTTCTTGTTGAGACTTGTTACTCTATCCATCTCCGAAATTTCCATCAGGAAGGGACGATCATTTGTTGTGCACCATTGCTATACCGTTGGTTTGTTTCTCACTTGCCTCGATCTGATGCTTTTTGGGATCCTATAAGGGAACCTCAATTGGGCACCGAAGATTATGGCTCTCAACCATTTCGGTATTGTATGGTACCATCAGGTTTACTATGATGTGGGCATTATCGACAATTGTGGTATATTTCCCAATGTGTTTTTTCTTGGTACAAAGGGATGTATTAGCTACAATCCTGTTCATGCACGTCGTCAACTTGGTTATCCGATGAAGGATAAACTAAAGGGCATTCATGTGAGCGGCTTCTTCTTAAAGAGGGTGAAGACCACAAAACAGCTAGGAGAGATATAGAGAAAGCTTGGCATCATATTCATAGGAAAGGAAGAGAGAATCTAGGGCAGATATGAGTTGTTTCATTGGAGCCTTATCTTCTATGGGTACAAGCAAGAGCTATTGAGTTAAACATGTTGTATTCCCGCGAAGAGCTTTTCACGGATTTGTTCTTGACTACTACTCATGATTTAAGTGATATAGAGGATCTTCAACTTTCTTTGGTTATGATGAAACAAGAAAAGGAAGCTATTAAGAATAAGTATCATACCTTGAAGATGTCTTATGCAATAAAGTTGAAGGAAAAGGATGATTTGATTGAGATTATTGAGAGTCGTGTTGTAGAGATGATGGAGAAGCAAGAGGATTTACTTTCCTCTATTGTTCGCCCAGTTCTTAGTACTCCTGTTTATTCTCACACTCCTCCCAAGTTTGGTGCTTGGAAAGGTTTTGTTGATAGGTGCATGTTGGAGAACGAGCAGCTGAAGGAAGAGATTAGGAAGAGAATCGCGAACTGCGCAAAGAGGTTACTTCCTTGAGGACTGGTATGGCCAACTTGACTGCTATGGTGGAACAGTTGGTGGCTGCTCAGAATCAGCCACCACCTCCTCCTCCGCCTTGTCCTCGTATCATTCAATCTCAAAAGACAACTATTATTTTTGAAGTTCAAGATGTCTGTATTTTTGTTGTGCCAGTGGTTTCTACCATCCAGCACCGTATGCCTCTCGGTTATCCTTGGGGAATTCCAGACAATTTCATGCCTGAAGGTTACAACCCTACTGCTGAAGTAACCTCCTTGGCCCAACCTGTTGTTGTTTCTGCACCTCCTGTGGTGCATGTTGCTCCTGTTTTCAACAATGGGATGGACAATCCTTTTCCACCTCTTCCAAGCGAAATTTTGGACTTCTATGATCGGATGGAAAAAATTTAGGAACAGTTTAACATGATGCAGAAAGAGTTGAAAGCCCTTAAAGGGAAAATGGTTTTTGGTGACAATGTCAATGATTTGTGCTTAGTTCTCAATGTGGAAGTTCCTGCTAAATTCAAAGTTCCAGAGTTCGAGAAGTACAAGGGAAATTCTTGTCCCCGTGATCATTTAATGATGTACTTGAGAAGGATGTCCACTCATAATAAAGATCAGCGTCTGCTCATTCATTTCTTTCAAGATAGCTTGACTGGTCCAGCTTTGAGATGGTATATGAATCTAGACAACAATGACACCCATACATTCAATGATTTAGGTGAAGCTTTTGTAAAGCACTACTACTACAACATGTATATGGTGCCCGACCGTGATCAATTAAGGGTGATGTATAAAGCCAATCCTACAAATATAGAATCAACAATCTCCCCCTTTGGGTTATTTTGGCTAAAACTAATTTACATAACCTTTGTATTATAAAAGCATGATAAAAATACAAGGGTTTAAACAATGCAATTCAGCAGCAACAACTTAGATGTCTTCAGTAGTCACTATTTATGATATTTCAAACTTTATAGGTGACAATCTTCATTCTTCTTTTATGATGTTGAAACATCATACTAGGACATCTTTCTAGCAGGTCCAACTTCATTGTTCTCTCTCTTTTAAGGATCCCATAGATCACACAATGTTTCTCCCCCTTAAAAGTTGCTCTTCCGAGATAACATAACATAAACATTTCTCCCCCTTTTTAGCCATAATAAGATAAAGACTTGTTGAAGGAGAACTCACTATAGCATATGAAACATAACACCACAGACATCATCTTCACAAAGAAGGAGAAAAACTAAGGCCATGATGCACATGAGGAAGAAAATACTAAATACCCCCCCTCAAACTGAGAACTATGCTACGACACAAATTGACACAACATCCTCTTTTAGAGAACAAGAGGAGACTCACTAATATAAAAAATTACTTGAACCATCCATTTACAGACATAGAGAACCAGACTTCTATATTGGATGACTCAAAAAACAAGACACAATTTATGTTCATGACTTGAAACAAGACTCAATTACTTGGACTACCCATAGAGACATAGGGACCCAGACCTCTATATTGGATGACTTAGAACACAAGACACAATTTGTGTTCATGACTTAAAACAAAACTCTTTACAGAAAACAGATTGACTTAGAATAGGAAACGTGTTCAATATCTTTGCAAAAACTTCTACAAAGAAAGACCTTAGACTTAACAATATCTAAACATTACCCTTTATCCATATGTTTGTCACAATTTGACAACCATAACCTATATAGACTCTAAATTTACTCATATCCGAACGAAGAATATGAGAGACTCAAACAAAGACTCAAAAAAGAAAAGACTCTAAGAACCTGAGCAATTTTAAATAACATAACTAGATTGTAACAATTGTCTTGATCAAGAGATGTTATTTCAATAGGAACTACTCCAGGTGAATTTGTGCATAGATTTGGACATCCACTAAGTTAAAACAAGTGATACACACCATCAATATATGTTTTAGATGAGAATTTTAAGAACTATCTTTGCTGGTTTTCAAGGATGAAACATGTCTTGAGTTATGTCCTGACTTCTTGTTTGACATTGTACTTCTGGCTTGAAGAGATTAGTCTTGGAAGATTGTCCATATGAATAGAAGCAGAATTACATTGTCTTTGCTGATCTTCATACTCTTTACTTCCCCTGAGGTATACAAATTTAGGACATCTTTGATGTTTGTCCTTGAAGTATTCTTTATTTGGAATTTGCCACAGTTTCCAAATTGGGAATCCTTAATTTGCTTGCTACAAAAGATTCAGATTGCCACACTCTGTAACTTGTAACAGAAGAAACTTTATATGAATAACCATAAATTTCTCTTCAACAGATAAGTCAGATCCTTATCTTACTGGTGTTTTCAATAGTTGTGATGTAACATCTTCTTGTAGACCATTCTCTTCATCACATCCTTCTTCTTTACTTGATCCAGAATTCCATACAGTTTTTTCCAATATCCAACTCCCATCAAGATATTTAACAACATATATAATCTTCTACTTGGTTGAATCAATAGTCACTAGATAACATTTCCTCACATCCTTAACTTGTGAAGATAACAATGAACTTTGATATTTTGTTTACACTAGACCATGAATTCCTCAAACAGATACTCAACTCCCGACAGAGTATACGAATTCAGGCTACATATCTAATAAGTACTAAGTCTCCCGTCAAAGTACCTACTAGTTTGGTCAGTTAGAAATAACTACTGACACTAGATTATTCTGACTGATTACATCTTCACACACACTTCTACTTTCAGGAAATAACATATATATTCAAAAACT
Organism: Vicia sativa; assembly: GCA_021764765.1. Taxonomy (NCBI): domain Eukaryota; kingdom Viridiplantae; phylum Streptophyta; class Magnoliopsida; order Fabales; family Fabaceae; genus Vicia; species Vicia sativa. The sequence continues at coordinate 190,898,336 of CM038795.1, read as the reverse complement.
GAAGACATTTAGATGATGTTTTGACATTTGATATGACATCATCCATTATGGTTCTTGGTTAACATCAATAGCATCCTATTCATAATACCTGGGGTGAAAAGAGAAACACAATGATCACCAACTTTTATCCATACATATCAAGGATTAGCATAGACCAAATCTAAATAGGCTTTTCATCATGCTCTCACTTCTGATTTTGAGATGATGGATGCCATAGTCTATACCTATAGAGGATATTCCCTCATTTAGGTTTCTAGAACAGACATACTTATGGCCTGACACTTAATAGTTCAGATCCTTCATAGCAATGTGACATCCTTGATTCTTCTTGACTATACCCTTTCTGGATACTTGAATAGGGAAGTCAACGTTCATGACCATATTTCATTGTGTTTGAGACACAATATTCAGCTCCAAGTCTGTTATATGGTTATGAATAGAATTCCACATATCTGGTTCCTTTGATCAGAAGAAAATACCATATATAAGCTCATCTTGGTTGTGCATAAAGGAACTGAGAAGTATACGTTTATGAGTCTTCTTCCATGAATTGAGCATTACTCTTAATACTCCTATAAGCTTAGGTCAAAAATAAACTAACATCTGGAGTGTAAAGACCTATTGATCGTGTCCTGATCAACTAATACATATGTCTCGTCTTCCATATCAAGAGAAGGTTCCAAACATATATACTCACACTACATTTGTTTAGCACCCAAAACATTTGTTCTTCACCTGGTAGTTGCATACCAGTATTAATGTTCCAACATCCAGTAGAAGATCTGTTCCATCTTCTAGGAACACTTCAACCTTGAAGATCTTCAAGGTAAAATACTTTGCAGATGAATATGAGAATCATTGATCAACTGATTCCCATCAACTCTAATAATCCATGCCTTTATGATTGGACTTGAGATAATCCTTAAGTATCTTTGACACTTTTACCATAGTTGTAACAATATGCCATATATTCTGTTGAATGAGAATAACCCTAGGATTCTTCTTTAACTATATGGGTTTCATTAGAGGCTAGGCAGCGGAAAATAGCCATACTTCAACAGAATGCACGTAATTGTTACTACTCAATTCTTATTATAAGCATGGTACATAAGGATTGAAAATAAATCAACCGTACAATCAGTTTGCTTTTGCATCAAGCAACAAACTAAACCCACCCAAAAATCCTGACCATGAGGTAATATATGATCATAGAAGTTACCTTATCAATGTCTTCACTTCCGTATGAAGGTTTTGATAACTTCTTTCTGTGCTGAGGCTGAACAATACAATCCAAAATCTTCACTCCCTCATGAAGTCTTGAAGTTAACTTTCTTGTTCCATCATCTTCATCTTCTTTGGTCAGGTTGGTCTAGTTCTTCACAAATAGGTTCATCCTCCACTTCTAGGGACCATACAATTTAAATATTCCTTGTTCAAACATTCTTCTACCTTGTATACAACTAGAATGAATCCCCTATGGATCTTATCCAGAAACAGACAGGATGCCTCCTCTGATACCAATTGAAATTATTCTGGTTAGGGGTCAGACTCAGGATGTCGTGACATATGATCCGACATTACAAAACACATAATGCAGGCATAAACAAAACAGTTCAGAAACATAAATAACACAAGGAAATATTAACCCCGTTTGGTTCTAACCAACCTTCATATGGGGGCATACCAAGTCAGGAATGAAGTTCACTATTAGCAGTATTAATTCAGAGGCAAACCTCCATATTTACTGTCATCACTTAATCAAACTACCCAATGACCCTTCTACCTAAGATACCACACTCTAAACACAAACAAACCTTTTCACACAAGTGACGGAAACTAACTTAGAATTTCTTCACAGCTTCTTACAAAAACACGACTACACTCATTGCTTCACAGCTTCTGAGTTAGTATAATAATCCTCTTCCCTAAAGGTTTAGAGGCTAAAACATGGTTACCATCCCACAATCTGGGTGGTTCACCTTACATGGCTACCCCTAAAGATTATATCTTTCTAAAACTGGCTAGCTTACTAAAACTAGGTTACAACTGCTTATTTATAACCTATTACCCAACTGTATTCGGGCCTTCAAAATAACAGCATAAGCTGTAACAAACTTCAGCAGAAAAGAAACTTCTACACAAATAAAGCGCAGATAACTTCTAATACAATCAGGGTGACTTATGGTTTTTCTCCTTAGCTCTTTGGCCCTTCATATATGCCTTTAAAGTCGATCTATATAAGGTGCATAATATTCCCAGAATATTCTGCATAGTTGAAACAGAACTGTAACAAACTTTGACAGTTCAGTAGCGTGATGTCCAGATGTCTAATGTCTCGACATCTCATAAGACATGTTGTTCCATATGTTGAAACAATTCAACACAGCAAGTTAAGGCATTCTAGATAGGATTATAACTTGGAAATCCTAATGTATACAATACATTGTTTCTTCATTAAATAGAACTTCAACCTGCTTTCTCCTTACAAGTTATAAATCCTATTTAACCTATTACTGCTAAATAAGTTTTACCAAACATAAAGCCAATCCTACAAATATAGAATCAACATAATCCCTCAAATAGTTGAACAAGATTAGAGGAAGATTTATCTTTTATTTGGTCAGCAGGTAGTATAACATGAACTTCTGATTTACATTGAAATAATCAAAGGAGCTTGATGGAGGCCTAGGGTTGATGCAGTTCAGGATGATCTTATTCCATGCCCTAAGAGGATTGTGGAGATCTTTACTCTTGTACTTTTTCTTTGTTGCCGAGAAATATTTAAATATAAGAGGATTGATGCAATTTCTAACAGACTTTCGTAAAGATTCTAGTCCATATACCCATTTCCCCTAATGAAACTTCAAGCCCAGAAGAGTTGCAATATATTCTTCTATGATAATGATCTTTTGCCAGAGAACATGGCAGACAGTAAAGAAATCATGACAATCAGCCATTCTCCAAAACTCTTTGACCAAATCTTCATAAACAGGACCTTGAAGCCTATTAAAGTATTTTTCACATCTTGAGTGCTTAACTGATCCTGTATGTCACACTTATTTTCTGCCATACTTTTGAAAAATCAACCAACATTTCTTTTAGAACGAACAAGTCTTTGAATTCAACATTGCAATGGGTTGAAGAGACTTGTTTGTGATATGGTTTTCCCAAAAACTGTTAAAGAGGATGAAGATAATGGAACAGACATTGATGAGGATGATGGAGCAGAAGATGAATTTGTAAGTTCCTTGTTTTTGAAGATTGGCATTAATTTTAGTAAAACAAATAATAACAACAACAATGTAATGTACAATAGGATGTATAACTTAAATATGAAGAACAAGTACAACAAGAAGTCCTATTGGAATGCCTGAACATGTTGTGTAGAACAACTACATGAATGCATGCCAAAACAACTACATGAGAAATAATAGTAGTGATGATCGACTGCTGAGAAGTCATGAACATCCAAAAAGGAGGTGCCGCCAAGGAGTGGGTTTTAAGAAGAACATTTGCAAAAATAAATTGAAAATCCTAGATGAGTAAAAGTTATTCACTTGGGGGAGTTGAGTTGGACATCAACCAAATCTGACTTCCTGGGGAGATAGTCATTACCCTTCACTGAGGATTCGGAAAACTTCGATGGAGAATTCTCCTACCTTCACTCGGGAATTTGGAAGACTTCACGAGAATTCTGAAGGAAACTTCACTGGGGAACACTCCTTCATGGGGGAATTCGCAAACATCTATGGGTAGTCATTAGCATCTTGAATAAATCAAATGGCATTAGACTTTACCGAGGAATCAATCCTTTTGCGGGGATATGGATCTTTGAACCAACAATCCACCGAGGAGAATATGACAATTTTGCCTCCACGGAATGATGATCTCAACAATAAGACCACACTGGGGAGACTTCGATCGGGTAATGCTGTTGCACCCCAAAATTCGCCCTCTTCTTTTCTATGTCTCTGGTCCACAATTTGTTTTTTTAGGTGTGCACATGTTTGTGTACACAATTTTGATCATAAAGTTTGTCCAGTTTCGGGTGGTCCAAGTGGAAGCGAACAAAAAGGCAATTTTTACATCTAAAAGCGAGGCAGAAGCTTCGAAAATTATTCTTGTCTTGACCGGTTGCCTAATCGTGTCAAAAATTTCATTCACGCAAGAAAAATGGGATTCCGGACACTTTTCGTTTAGAGCCAGACCTCAAAATCTCAAAGGATTTGACGGTTTTGGATTTATTACGGAAAAATTATTCGGATAATCGTGACTAGGGCTTAATTATGGGTCCAAAACTATAAATACCTTTTTAGCTCTCACAAAAAGGGGTTGGTCCTCATTTTTTTCTCTTTCACCACCAATTACTCTCTAATACTCTCAATAATCCAAAAGTCAAAAGAACTGAAATTTCAGCTTTATCTCCAAGCAACCATCGCGGACCACCACCGGACTTCCGTCCAACACGGGTCTCAGCCGCAGACCGAGCTAAGCGCGCCCTGCGATTTCTTGTTTTCTTCTTCTTTCTGCATTGCGGTCTCTCACTATTCAATCCGGATCTTCTCTTCATTCTTCACTGTTCGAATCGGTTATGGAAGAAGCATTTTCATCTTGATCTTTCTTCAATTCCAAGATCCAAGGGTTTTCCTTCTCCTTCTTCAATTCTCCATTGAAGATCTCAAGTTTTCTTGAAGAATTCGAGATTGATTCTGCAAGATATCGTTGATTCGCTGTGGATTTGGTATTTTCTTCGAAGAGCACAAGGAATTCCTCTTCAATTTGGCTCAAACTTCAAGTGCAAGTAAGTGTTAGGTTCAAATAAGCACTTATTTTAAGCTGTTTTGATTTTCAGCTTTTCTTGAAAATTGAATAATGAAATTGCATGCAAATTCAATGTAGATTCTGAATTTTGAACTTCTACTCTTGAATTCTTTGATTTAAATTGAATTTCACCACCTTATTGGTGTCGGAGTGAAGGTTTTCGTACATAGCATGCATATAGGAATGGTATTAGCATTTACATTTGCATTTCTAGCCATAAGTCCATGCATTGTGCATTGCTTAGCTCATGTTCATGCATCGGAAGGAATGTAGTTTGGTTGAGTAGCGTCGATGCATGACGAATCGAAGCATAACTTGCATTTGAAGTGTGTCGGCATGTAGTTTTCGAAGCATTTTGTTCATTAGTTATTGTGTATAGTCCATGCATATGCATTCCACATGTTTGTGATAATGTGTAAGTAGGATTTGACGTGGTCCTTCCGTGCTCTTTCATGGCATCCCTCGCATACATCATTGCTTTGTACATAGAGTGTTAGGTTGTTGACATAGTTCGCATCATAAGCATGTTCATGCGCCGATTTGCATTATGTACATTGGGGATCTCAATTATTTGCATCCTTCACACGTTTGCATTTGGTATATCATATAGGCCTAGAAATATCCATGTTGCAATGACTCCTAGCATCATCATGCACAACCATACATGTAGGAATGCTAGGAATCTTCATGCATCCTATATATGCTCACGCATTCATGAACATTGAAGTTACTAGGAATCTTCATATATATGCTCATGCATCTATATATGCTCATGCGCATTCATGAACATTGAAGTTACATTTGCATTCATGAATGCTTATGCATCCCTATATATGCATCCATGCATCATCCATTCATGTATTAGCATCTTTTGCGTTGTCATGCATCTATCGCATATAATTCATACATCCATCGAACATTGAACTAATAACATTTGCATTCATGAGCAATATTTCTCGCATCTCCTCCTATGTTCGCCGGCGTGAGGTGGTTGGTCAATATCATTGTTATTCATTTCATGCCATAAGCATTGCTTGGACTGGGTGTTCGTTTCACATTTTTTGCACCTTTAGTTCATATCAACTTAGTATTTCTACACTTTATTCTATGCATTTATTTTACGCTTTTCTAGAGGCGTAGTGGGCTTTCATAGCTTTCCTTGCCATGAGAAGTAGAAATAGAGATGCATGAAGGCTTACGTGGTTGGAGCATGTTCGGGAACCTCTAGTTTATTTAAAGACCCGTTTGGCGCACATTTGCTAACATTTTTGGTTTGTTTAAATCCTCCATCTGCATAGGGAGGTAATTCTCGATAGTGTTTATATTTGTGCTTGCATAGGTCGAGTGGTTAGGACACCGATGGCACCACCAAGAGAAGTCCGCTTTTTATATTTCACGCTATCGAGTCATGATATGATGATGCAAGCGGAAAAGGTCATGATCGACCCCACAGTTCTAGTCCGTGTCATCAAGCCGCGAATCGTGTTGCTTCTTTATCGAGTCAATAATAAAAAGTGGCAAGAGTTCCTAATCGACTCTCCAGCTTTCCGGGGTTCGCATTTATTGCAGGGCTCGCATCATTTGCTCTTCACACTTGACAGTTCATGTCATGCGGTGATACTATTCACAGGAATCGGATGTGTTGGCTCCTGGTTGACTCACGGTATGCTCGTTACTGTCGAGGCTATGGGACTTCCGCCTTTTCCTGCGCTTGCGTGGCATTTGTTTGTTTGCATCACATTGTTTGTGTGCTTCTGCCAAAGCATTTGCCTGCTTAATCCCTCTTCATCCCTTGGTCGTTCAACCAAGGTGGATGTTAGGATAGTTTCCCTAGGTTTGCTCGGTTAGGATAGTCTTCGAGCTTAGACTTTAATCCTTGACCATAGGGTTTCCTTTTGGCATGATAACATTAGGAATAGAGTTAGCTAGTTTCCCTTTGTTTTTTGCTAATTTCTTTTGCATCCTTGCATGTAATAAAACTAAAACTTGTTTTCTTATTCCGTTGCAAATCAAAACACTTAATAATGGTTCAAACTCCTTTTTCAAAGGTAAAAGCAACCAACCAACACAAACTCTTTTCGCCTTCACGCATTTCTTCCTTTTCTTTTATGTTTAAAACTCTTTTTCATAAGTACAAAACACATAACCCACCAAAACATATGAGCCAACCTACGGTGCTCGGACTTTCCCATTGCACGCGGGAATACGTAGGCATCTTGTCACGGGGCTCGATCGAGCAAACTTTGTAAATACTTCCTTCTTTTCCCCGTGTTTTCTTTATTTTCTTTTCTTTCACATGCATTCTCTTTTAGCATCTGTTATAGCAATTAAGCGGAAATAAATATAAACACACCCATTAGATAGAAAATAGAAGTGGATACTGTAGAGTACTACGGGCGTGTGGGGTGCTAATCCCTTCCCCTCGCATAACTAACTCCCTTACCTAGATTCTCTCGATTTCACGGTCATAGGACCGTGATTTCTCCCCTCAGGTTTACTCGATGTTTTCCTTTCTCCCGTGAGATAAAAGGCGTTCGATGGCGACTCTATCGATACAGTGTCGGATGATGTTCACCGGCCGTTTATTGGCGACTACGGAGGATCGTCTGACCTCTTTGGTCCGATCAGGAGTTGATCCTAGCTTTTATTTTTATGTCTATTGGGTGTTTATTTATCTGCTTATTTATTTACTCACTTTATTGTAACATCCTTTGTATGCTTGCATTGCATTCTATGTGGCATATTTACTGCTTTCATATACTAGTTGGGCTGTTGTGCTGTGATCTGTTTTTGAATTGGGTGGGAGTTACAAGAGGTAAAAGGCCCCATACCCCGACCAAGAGACACATAGGACACCTAGGCATAGAGTGGAACATGTCAGATACCGGATGTAGATCTTGTAGTCTGGCATGTCGTCCATGCTTCAGAGGAGGTTAAATCAGGGGGCTATCATCTTCACGTAGGTGATAAGATGTTAGTTTCTCTAGGCGAACTAGATCCTAGAGTTACCTTGACCTTACCCAAGCCTTAGTTTCACCTGTGAGCGGGGCGGGATCATGATTATTATAGGTACTGTGGGTGACTATTGGTGACTATGTTTTGATGGTGACTCGGTATTTTCTGTTGATAATTTGGTATTTTCTGTTGGTGACTATAATTCCATTCGGTGGTATTTTCTAGCCGTCACTCTGTCCGACTTTTCCCGGTTCTCTTCAATCAGAGCAGAAGCAGCACGACAGTTTGATCAGAGTTCATGGAAGTAGTAAGCCCATGATCAATGCATAATGTACTTGCATCATAGCATGTTTATTTTTCTCAAAAGAAATGTCAGAAAAAATATGTTATTTCATCTAACCCTGCATGCATATCATTTCCAGGACTTCTTGTGGTTTATTATCGGCATCAGGATGGATACCAACAATCGGACCATCACGAGGCCCTAAAGAAGACTTCCTCATATTCTTTTGTTCATTCGACTTATCTAAAGTGGGGGCGGTATCCTTATGAAGGATCGATTGAGAGAATTCAAAAAGGATCATGGGAACATATTCATTACTAATGGAGAATTATGAGTTCTTTGCCATACAGTCTCTGCTCCAGTTTTATGATAGTGAGCTCAGGTGTTTCACCTTTCAAGACTATCGATTAGCACCTACTCTTGAGGAGTACTCTTTCCTCCTGGGTCTCAACATCACAAGCGGTTGCCTTTCGCCAAAGAATGGATACTCGATTTTGAAGCCATTGCTAAAGCCCTTGGTTTGCTTGTTAGTGAAGTAAGGGATAATTGGGTTCAAAAGATCACACTTGCGTTTCCTTGGGTTTCCTTTTAGTCAAAGCTGATGAGTTTGCCAATGTTGGTTGTTGGAAGAACTTCAACACTATTCTAGCCGTCATGATCTATGGTATGGTGATTTTTCCCTCTTTTGAGAAGTTCGTGGATTTTGCTGCAATTTTTGTATTCATGAATGGAAATCTGGTTCCTACCATCTTGGCTGATACGTATTATGCTATTCACGCTCGTCATGGTCGAAAGGGGCGTGTCATGTGTTGTATGCCTTTGCTTTATCGTTGGTTCAATACGCATTTGCCGAAGAGAGGGGCATTTGTGGATTATGCTAAAACCATGAAGTGGTCTAGCCGAATCGTCGCACTCACCTCTTATGATATAATTTGGAACACCATGTCGAGTGGCTCTGAGGTCATTACTAGCTATGGAGAGTTTCCAAATGTACCATTGATGGGGACTAAAGGTTGCATAAGTTATAATCCTACGCTGGCCCGCCGTCAACTAGGATACCCTTTGACCGAAGCACCCACTGTTCGTCAGTTGACGGAAGGTATCTTCTTTACAAATCATGAGAATCCAGTTTTGCTAAGTCAGATTGTTGTCGCAAGGGGTTCGGTTCACAAAAGGGGCACGGTTCTCTTTGGCCAAAAAGGAAACTATGCACTTGATTCCTATGCAAACTAGATAAAAGATCGAGTCTCTAGGATTCGACTCCCATATAAAATGGAAGCACCTTTGTATTCTCAACCTGATTCCATGGTTGAAAGTCCGACGTCTGAACTCGCCACTTCCCATTCTTCATCAGTTATGTCTCCTCAAGGTTTCATGCGTATTGAGATTTACAAACAGCTCCAATTGGAGACTTCAGCTTTGAAGGCACAATTACAAGCTCAAGTCATGGATCTAGCATTCGCTCTTCAAGATAAAAGGAGGTTATCCGTCGAGATCGAACAGAAAGACCAAGTGCTGAAGGCTTACGGCTTACTTGAAGAAACCAAGAGAGTCAAAGGTGGTAATCACTCTTCTTTTGATCAGATAACCAAAGAGTTTCACAAGATACAAGAGAAGTTGAAAAATATGTCGATAGCTAATGGAAAATTGAAAACCAAGCACGGTGAAGAAATCCGAGTCTTAAAGAAGCAACTCCGCAAAGAAGAAGCCGATGTTAAAGAGTCCCTTGAACGGAAAAAAGAACTTGAAGTCGAAGTACAGAGTCGACAGGAGCAGGCAACTATCCTTTCTAAGGAATTCGAAGAGTTGAAGACCCATTTGCTACAAGTTAGAGATAGTGAATATGTGGCATACACCATGTTGAGGGGTCGAGACATTCATGTGGCTAAGCTGATGGCCGAGATCCATATGCTCAAAGCACAAGTGGTCCCTAAATAAGTAGTCGCAAATGTTATTTTTGATGTTATCTGATTCGACAAATCACCTCCAGGCTTGTTGGGCGGGGTTCGCTAGCTATTGTGATTGTATTATTACTCCATGGTCATGGATTATTGTATGACTTTATTTCATCTACACATTTGGGCAGTTGATTCTCAATTCGATTGTGTGATCAGGTCTTGATAATTATTGTTGTCAATATCCTATCATTATTTGATGTTTGATGAAAAATTGCAGGAATGTCCTAGAAACGATCATGTCATACATCATGCATTACATTCATATACATACATTGTGCATAACAGGTGGTTCATGCTGGTTTTTCTTATCTCTGCATCTGGTGCTTTTCAGAAATTGCTTCTTCAACCTCTTACCGATACAACACTAGAGGGAATTCGAAGAGGCAGATGGAACAGATACAAGAATATATGGAGGATCTAAATACCCGGATGGACACTAGGGTTAATCAGTTACTCGAGGTTATTCAGAATATGGTCGTTCAGCAAGCTGAGTTGAGGGCTATAGTTTTGAGGAATGCTACTGAGGCTAGCGAGATGGGTCAAGTTGTGGTCAATCCTCCCACCAACAACGGCCCTGGCGATGGCCCGGTCGATAAACAAGTTGAGAATGGGGTGATGAATCAGAACAATGGGATGAATGGAGCTCTGATTGGTGGTCTTACTCAGGGTTTGGCAGGTCATGCAATGAACCAATGTGTTAATGTTGATAATGGCAACAGAGTGGTACCCCCACCCATGATGAATCAACAGTTGAGCGGTGTCGTGGCACGTACAGTGTTCGAGGTATTCAGCCCCCATCCTCCAACCAGAGGAAGATGATATGGAAGATTGGTATTTTAATCTGAGTGTGTCTGGTGAACCGACTTTGTAGGATTTTTGTCCAAATGTGCGGATAGCAAGAGTCGCCACCGACTTTTATTTTATCCAATTAAGGAAGGTAAAGTGTGAAAAAGACCGTTAGATTACGAGTTGGGAGAATGGTTATGAAAAGGAAGCACCTTTCCATGTAGTTATCTACGGCTCTTAGTTGCTCAGATCACTTTTTAAAATTGCTTTGTGTGTTTGACAAAATGTTTTGAAAAGGCATTTCGCTTTGACTTTGTAATGACTCATGTAGGAGTGTATACAAAGTGTTAAATGTTTGTTTTGAAAAAATTTGAACTTTGAAAAAAGTGTGTGGTGTGGCGTTTGATAGAGCAAGCAACTAAAAGACTTATTTACCCACTCGAATTGGTCGTTTTGTTGTACTTCTACGTTCCTTTAGGATAGCATATACCATTAGTTAGTAGGTAGCTCCATTCGTTGGATGTAAGCGGGACATTCGAAGGGACATCGGATGGTCATAAAGGCAACTAGGAAGTATCCTAGCACATTGAAGGGACTCATCATTTTATGGCGACAATCGAGGTCAAGATCATGTATTCGGAGGCGACATCGTGGGTCTTATGATCTTTGTATCGAAGGGACTATGATGATTTGTTTGGAAGGCAGCGGTGCTAGAATACCTCTACGTTCGAGGGACATGACCATTTTGAATTCAAAGGCCGAGAGAAATGCGTGTGAAAAGAAGTGTGTTGTTTTCAGTTATTTTATCTTTGAAAATTAGTGGGCTATGTTCATTGTTATCTTGCCATACACGCCTAGTTACTAGCAATTTATAGGGTGCGGAAAGTAAAATGCGAATGTAAGCGTAAGGTCCTACGCTATTACAAGGCTTTGGGCGATACATAATTTAAAATGCGGAAAATAAAATCCTAATTAAAACTATTACAGCCCATATGCAATTACATTATTGAAAAATAAAATGATAAAATGATAAAGAGAAAATCTAATCGATCAACCTTTAAAAAGAAGAAATCGGAAAATGCGATATGAATCGAACAAGAGAAAAAATGTTAGAAAAATGCAAGTTTTAATATGAGAAAATTAATATAGGCTGGAAATAAGATAAATAAGCTACAATATTTTTTTGGGATTTTTGAAAAGATTTAGTAATTAAATGCAATTAAAAGTGAATTAAATGCTAAATTACAAATAAAATAAATATGCATGCAAAATATGTTTTTTTAATTTATTAAATTAAATAAAGATTTTTAGAGAATAATGCAAAAAGAATAAATGTTTTTGGTAATTTTTTAATGCAGAAATAAAATGATGAAAATAATTAAAACAATGCAAAATATGAAAATATAATAAAATATGAAAATATTGGAAAAATATGCAAAGTTGAGAAAAAGAAGCAAAGGTGCCCATAGGATCGAACTCGGACACCGGAGCATGCGGAAACAGTCACGCCTTTTTACGCCATATGTGCATTTGTGTTTGAAATCGGATCGAATGAAACAAAGATGCATGTCGCCTCGCTTCCTCAATCACAAGCTTCATCGTCCCCGATTTGAATATTTGAAGCTAGCGCCGGTCGTTATTCGACGCTATGTCTGGCTAATTCAAAAATCAAGCAAACATAATATAAATAAATTTAAGACCATGGATCGATTCCTCGTGTCATTCAATGCAATGGTATGGGTCTTATAGTCCAATTTTTCCTAATAAGAGAAACCTAAACGCAGCATAGGAAACCCTAATCATGGCATGTCGTGTTTCGCCATGGAAACTCAATCAAAGTGCCCGTAAAGCTTGTAAACTCATCACTAATCACAAAAACACAAAACAAAGTTAATAATGCATGATGATTGAACACGATTTTGAAAAAGCAAGAACAAACCGATTCGTGATTTCTTGTTTTGGATGGTTTTGGCAAAGTAAAGGTCCGGATCGACTCAAGAGGTATCAAGGAATGTGTTAGACACCTCAAAATCGATGAAACAATCGAAGTATGATTTCCAATAGCTTGCAGTCACGATTTTTGAGTTTGGGAATAGGGTTTCTGAGCAATTTCCTTCCCCTCTTGTGATTGGTATGCATCAAGTATATATGCTGGATGGATTTGGCATTGTTTTTGGAAAGATTTGATCAATAATCAATGATAATCAAATTTGATATTTCCATGAAAATCAAATTTTCAAAACTTGCTCAAATCCAATCAAATCTTGCCTTTTTTGTCAAATTTTGAATTTGCTTTCCATGTATTAATTGGATCACAAAGAAGAAATAAAAATCAATCTTCCAATTAATTTTGATTTTATAATTTATTTTCAAATTTAATTTGCATTTAAATGAATAAATTACAAATTAAATAGAAAAATAAATCAAAAATTCGTGGCATTGGGCTTGGGTATTCCTAATTGCATGAGGAATAAGTTAGGATGAAGAAAAAGTAGGCCCATTTGCAAAAGATTTGATTTTTTTGAAGTATCTCTCTTTGTGCATTCTCTCAAAATTGCCCAACTTGTGGATGGTGTAACTTGCTCAATTTTCCACATTTTTGAGTGTTCTTGGACTTTTTAGAAAGCTCTAAGAGTCCTTTAAACAATGTCTTTGGTTTCATCTCAATTGGAGTTACCATGCTCAATATATCTTCAAAACAAAAAGTTGACTTTTTGTTGACTTTGAAAATGACCTGTAATGTTTTGAGCTATACCTCTCAAATGAAGCATTTTTTGGACATTCTTGTGAGACATGGAGTTGTAGAGAATTGAATTTCCTTCAAAATGAGCTTTGGTTGGAAAATTTCTGAGAAAGTATGAGAATGTTATGATCAGTCAAAGTTCAGTTGACTTTTCACCTAGAAACCCTAATTTAGAAAGTTTGACTTTTGAGCAAATCTTGAGTTTTCTTGATGAATCATGATCAACCCTTGATCAAATGATGAATGTAACTTCAAATGAGGATGTTGACCAAAATTATGAAGTTTGATGTATGTTGACCACAGTTGACTTTTGTCCAATACAACCCGATTTTCAACCATCCGAGCCATCGCGAGGAAACTTGACTTGTGAGGCTTGAAACTTGACATGAAGAATCTTTGAAGCATATGAGGAGGCATGAAGACCATTGGAGATGTTGGAAATCCATCTTGACTTGAGAGATACCAAACCCTAGTTTGGGTTGATTGTCTAGGAGAGATTGTCCGATCGACTCTCGAGGAATCCTTGGTAGGGTGTATGAAATCTCTTGAATAGATGGAGGCAAATTTGGGGTATGACAGTGCTTTGCTCAATCTTCTTGTACTGAGGTTAGATTGACATGCTTGTCTTCGTGGACCGAGGTAGAAGATGATTGAACACCGAGTACACCGAAAATTTGCACTCGCGTTGGTCGATGATGCGGGGCAGCTACATGGATGCCGCTTGGAGGAGTCTGAATGAGTCGTACGCTAGACTCGAGATTGTTGATAGGAGAATTGATGGAGATGGGCTTAAGATGCCATCCGGAAGATCACGCTGGGAGTGAGCCGCTGCCAGCCTCGTAGGCGTTCGAAGGAGCATGGAGAGGGCTAAGATGCCATCCCGGAAGTCGTATTTAGACTTCGTGTTCACTTTGAATGAAGTTATTGGTCCGTATTGATTTTAACCATATGCAAGATCACGAAGCGGCTATTATTGATAGTGGAGATGGGCTTAGATGCCATCCAAGGCAATGGTCGTCGCTTTAGACTGTAGTTCTTGCTGATAATAGGAAGAGGTCAAATAAATCTTCGGTCGACATTCGAGGGAGATTGTAGTTGGCAAGAATGTGGATAGCTTCCCGTTGTGCATCGGTGTTGATCCATTGCACGTTATTGGAGGATAACCGAGGTGGTCTTTCGGATAGTTTTCCTCGGTTCGGGCTTAATCTCGGACCACCGCCGAGGACAACCAAGGGCGGTCTTTCGGATAGTTTTCCGCCGATTCGGGCTTAACCGACCCGTTTAAGTAGTGATCATAATTGCTTTTGAGAAAACAAGAGAAACTTGATAGAATATTTGTTAGTTTTATGAAAGTATGATGCATGACAAGGTATATGATATATGCATAAATTATGGCTTTATGAGTAATGTGAATGTTGATGTTGTGATATTTCAAAACATATCCATCTTGAAGAAGATGCGGATATTCTTTTGAAGATTCGACTTCCGCTGGGATTTGTGGGTGAGAACCCCGGAAGAAGACC